>OZ026622.1:40064969-40387469 GCA_964020975.1 Hermodice carunculata
TGACATGGTGTAGTTTAAGGCTTATAATTTTCATTATACATGTACGACTGAGATTGAGGCTAGATTTACTCTTTGATGTGAAATTATAATCTATTTGGGCTTTTTGTTGTCATAGGCTGATTATGGTAGTGGTCCTTCAACTCGTGTGGCAAAATTCAGTATTAAAGAAATATGTGAAAGTTAAAATTTGGTTGGTGAAATCTAAACAGCTGTGTTTGGCCAATGTCCTGAGAGGTCAAATGACTTTTTGTGGCCACAACTTGCAGAACAGAGGCGACACTTTGTTGTTTACTTATGCCCCTTTCTGAAGAAGAAACAGGGCATAGAACTCTGCTCATTGCAGGTAGTCAGTAGACCAGTCTCCTGTCAATGTGAGATTAGTTTAAGCAGTTGGCCCCAAACTTGGAAGGATTGATGATCAGGCACAGAGATGGCCCCTTTATATTTTGGTATGAGCGATCATGCTCTTTGATAACCTTCTGGATGAAGCTGGTTTCGGACCAATAACTTGACAACAGTTGCATCTACATTCTTGAAACTTAATAAAACATTAAAAATAGCTAGTAGATGACCCTGGTGGATTTGGGGGGCATTAGGTCAAAGTTCAAGTCAGTCGGTAGAGAGACTGTAGTTTGCACACCATAATTTGAGAAGTTTTTTTAGATAGGACTTTGATACTGCCCAGGTATACTCCAATATAAGGGCTAAGTGAAGTATGAAGGTGGTTGACCCGGACCCTATTTCCAGGGTCATGGATGTACTATTGTAAGTTTTGGTTTCTGCACAATAACCAGAAAAGTTAATATGATAAGACCTATATATTGTCCAGTATTATAGTCCTTATTCAGAGCTGGGTTGAGTTCGAATATGTGTGACCTTCACCTAAATTCAAAGGTCACAAGGCCACTTTAGTGAACTTTGTTTCTGCATTGTAACTCAGAATTTAAGTTGTAACTTCAATATTGCACATGGTAATAGTCCTCAATTAGGGTTGGTCAGCTTAGAAGATGGATGGCCTTGACCAAATTACCAAGGTCGCCACCTAGAGTCCTTTTAGTGAACTTGGTTTCTGCATGATAACTAAAGATGTTTTTGACCAAAGGCTTTCATATTGTGCAGGAATATAGCCCTCTGTTAGAGCTAGGTGAAGTTTTGAAATGGGTGACCTTGAGTCAATTTCCAAGGTCACAGAGCCACATTACTGAATTTCGTCTCTGCTTAATAACTGCAAAATTTTTCTAGCCAGAACTTTTGTTTTGTAGATGTTTACAGTCTTCTATTTGGGCTAGATCATCTTCAAAGAAGGGTTACCTTGACCTGATTTCCAAGGTCACAGGGCCATTTTTAAGGAATTTAGTTTCTGCATCCACTTCCCAAGGTCATGCGTGCCTCATTCAGTACTATCAACAGATAGGGTGAACATAATGACGGTAGGGGAGCATCTATGTTTTACAAACATGTCTTGTTGGAATACATACATTACAAATAAGCAGGGCACTAGGCACATGGGCCTCTTGTTACTGATGAAAATGCCTGATGGCCTGTAGAAAGTTACTTTGAGATATTGCACTGACTGGTGCAACAGTTTTGCACCCTCCAAGTGCATCTGAATCCCCCAAAAACAATACAATCCAATATTTCCACACTCCATATTTATTCCAATTGCTGTCTATGCCTGTCAATGTGAGATTAGTTCAAGCAGTTGGCCCCAAACTTGGAAGGATTGATGATTAGGCACCTACTCTTAATTAATAGCTGTTATTACATTTGACATGCAAATTTAGAAAGTCCAAGGCTTCAGTTCATGAGCAGGAAACTGTAAAGCATGTTTGGTACTCAAAAGCCAAATATCAACCAAATGACTAGTAAGCAAAAAAATATTTGGGAAGCCTTGTAGCTTGTGACTCTCAGTTTCATAAGATGAAAGTTTGTCCTAGGAGTCAGATGAGATTAGGGCTAGTAGCTTTGATGAAAAATGTGCAAGTTATTTCAATCTCTTGTTGGTAAATCTGGTTGGGTAATGTAGTAAGATTGCGTCTATACCTATCTTATACATGCTCAGCCGTTACATATTTAACATACCTTTTTTCTGCATGGAAACCTCTGAGAAGACTGAGCTTGTCAGGAGAGTGAGGAAGTGTATTCCTGAATTGAGGCTGTTAACTGAGGCAGATGGCTTGAGGGAGTGTCGGACCTATAAATCCAGAATCTTCCTCTTTTCCTCATGGAAACCTACAATGAATCTAAATTAGGATTATTTTTAAGGCAATTGAATACATTAAGTCATTCCATACCAGTCCCTGATATTTCCGTATATTTACCTAGATGACAATTGCATATATTTAAATACTTCATGAAAAGAGCTTTCATTCAAGTACCAACATGTCTATAGTCTTAAGTCAGTGCCAGAACCACTGACCAAGACCTGTGACCATAGTATGGAATGAGTTAAAAACATGGAAGTTAAATGTGGAAGACAGGAATAATACAAGACTCTTCTGTGGAAGATTTCCATGTATGTACATGACTGTATTCTTTAGACATGTATCCATACAGATCCTATGCTTTTTATGTGTGACACTGGTAGTGCAGTAAAACCTCTCTAACCGAACACCTCCGTATACCCAACACCTCTCTATACTGAACACCATTTCTCGGTCCCAAATATATACTTTCAATGCTATCAAACCTCTCTATACTGAACACTTCACTATACTGAACACTTTTTTCCTGTCCCAAGGGTGTTCGGTATTGGGAGGTTTCACTGTATAGCCTGTATGACATTGGTAGGACATGTATAGCCTGTATGACATTGGTAGGACATGTATAGCCTATATGACATTGGTAGGACATGTATAGCCTGTATGACATTGGTAGGACATGTATAGCCTATATGACATTGGTAGGACATGTATAGCCTGTATGACATTGGTAGGACATGTATAGCCTGTATGACATTGGTAGGACATGTATAGCCTGTATGACATTGGTAGGACATGTATAGCCTGTGATGAGCCAGGTTTAAAACATGCTGCCAAACCAACACCATAGTGTACATTATCCAGACTGTTACAAGATGGAATTTACCTGTACAACACAGAATCAATACAAGGGGACCAGCAGACTTGTTTAAGCCATTGACTACCATGCGCATTATTCATAATTGATTAAGTACAGCTGAGTAATTTCTCTGTTAATGAGAAGTAACACCAATGTGGCTGCCATTTAGATTCTAAAGCCACATTCATTGTGTGTAGTTTTAATTCAAAACATACTGAATCCTCAACCTTCCCTCTGACAGCGCAGGCTTAGATAACACTTAAAATCATGCATTGTAGATAAATATTATCACATTTTTAGCTAAATGCAGAATTTTGTCTCTTTGGGTGGTGTATAGAACTAACATTTTTTTTATTGAAATTCCATGTAGAATAGAAATGAGTTATGTACTCCATGTTTATGGCACATGCACTAATGTACTTGATATTAACTGATGACAAATCACCGTTGCCTTGGAAACTTATCATTCAGGGTAAAGTTTTAAAAGGAAAACATATCCTTGTTTATGCTCAGGCTGACTGGGAAGCTCTTGATTCTCTACCAGCACAACTAATGTGACCAAGTGCATAGGAGGCGGGTGATAATGGGTGATAAGGACAGCAGAGTAATAAATACAAATATATTTGTGACATCGGGACTGAAAGTCTTTTTGCACATTTTTTTTTTCTTTTTTTTTTTTTTACATTCATGCAGTGAATTACTCTTGAGTTTTCCCACAGGTATGACATAGGAGGCATTTTAGAGAGGCACAACCAAAGGGCTCATCTGGATTTTGTATTCAAAATTGTATGTGGTGCACTTTGTCAGGATGGATATTTTTTATTTAATTTTTTTGGGTAAATATTGGCATAAAATTAGCTCATTCGTGATTATGAATTGAGTAACATCTGACAAACTTTGCTTTTCTTTGTTATGATCATTTTAGGAGCAGTTTGTGTTGAAATGTCTAAAAAAAAAAAAAAACCCTGCTGATGTTGAGCTGGGTTGTGAACATTGGGAAGTCTGAAACCTTGGCAATCTTCGTAAGAGTGGTAACTTAAGTGAGCATGCAAATATTGCTGTCTTGGGGTGGGGGAGGAGAGGCAGGGAATGCGTGCTCCAAGGGCATCCTGTCCCAGGAAATGAGGACATTAATATGCATGCAATCTGGTGCATTCTAAGGCAATGTGTTTTTGTTTTTCTGATCCATATTTTGGGGCCAAGAACACACAAAGACACAGGAGTACATTTGAAAAACCTACTATCATTAATAAGATACACATTTCATCTTATTATCCACATTGAAGAGAAAGAAAGACAAACAAAATGAGATAAAGCTCCCTTATTGCAATGAATATTTAAAGCAAGTGTCAAAATCAATATGCATTTGGAATGTATGTTGATTTTGAGCATCACTAGCATACCTGTGAAGCTTGCAGGACTTTGCACAGGGCCAGAATTTCAGCGAGAATCTGAGAATCCATTCTCGTAAAGATTCTCCTAAACTTATCTTTTTTTTTAAAAAGAAAACTAATTGACAAAAATCCAAATAGATATTCGCAAAATTTTGCAAAATTCTGGCCCTGCTTTGCAGTACCTGTCAAGGCTTTGATGACACAAAAAATTGAATTGCCCTTTTTTAGTGGGGATTTCTACATTCAGGACAGTTTTAATGAAACCAGGAAAAACAAGATTAGGCCCCAAATCCAGGACTGTCCCAGAGGATCTGGGATGGTTTGAAACCCTGGATCAGCCCGTTTTGACCCTGTTTAGCTGATAAACAAAATTACAGTTGTGTCATCAATTTAATAAATTGCATGGTGACAGAGTTTCTTGTGATGGATAGTTTTGTGGGGAAAGTGATATTACAATGCAAGCTGTGAAATATATTACTAATGTGGAGGCCTTTGGCCTATCTGTAAGTAGAAAATCATGACATGTTAAGTATCTTAATCCATCACTCAATCTGAGTAAATTGATGTTATATTTGCCAAGAAATTGTGACTATTTCTGTCATCAAATTTTGATCAGACTTCAGAAAATTTTGCACTAAAAAGTGTCAGCTATTTCGTATGAATCATAGACTATCTGAAATTAGCCAAGTGTAGAATAGGTCATAGACCTTGGGACTTTATCAAGGAAGAAGGTCATGGTGACGGTAAACCAAGACACTGCCCAATACAATACTGTGGTCATACTTACAAGTAATATCTTGGTACAGCGAAACCTCCTTATAATGACGCTCAAATATTCGACATATTCAATATAATGACGCAAATTTTAATGGAAAAAAATTTATTTTCTTTCTTAGTTGATTCAACTATCAGACATATTCAGATATCTGACACATTTCTTAGGGAACAGATGGTGCCATTATAATGAGTGTTCACTGTAATTGTATATCTTGTTAAAACTTAGCAAATGAAGCACACCATGCATGTGTACAAACAAAACTATTAAGATTTTGAGGTCAGTTTGACTTTAGAAAACTGAGATGACACTTATTTTTAAGAGTTCGCCCCGTGGGGGGACCCTTTTTGTTTTTGGGTTGTCTGTCCGTTCATCTGTATGTCCGTCTGAATGTGCACATTCTTGTTACCACGATATCTACAGAATGTCTCCATGTATTTTGTGCAAATTTGACAATGTGCTTACCTTACCTGATAAGATGAAATGATTAGATTTTGGTGTCACCATGACCTAATTTGAGCAAATGGCGGATCCTTCAATCAACACTTGCATTGAAGGCATGTCTAATGTGTATAGTCACCTGTTAACTTGTAATAACAAACTTTCTTTGCAGCTTTACATTAATGCAAACCTTTTTGTTCACCACAGGTTAATTGTAAATTGGGAGAAATAATATTGATCAAATGTAGCCAGATGGATAACCAATTAGTTTCCCAAACTGGAATCCCACAACAACGTAAAATCATGTGTCAAGGCCTGCTTCTTCAATGTATGAACATGAATGGGGTGTCCCTTTCATAAGGCAGTCCCAAATGCAACAAAGAGGTGGCAGAGGCTCTCAAGTTTCCCAATAAAGGGTGAGATTTCACTACCAAAGAGTACTACATGTATGCATATTAAAGGACTTGCATGTTTTACATCATTTTTCAGCAAACCCTCCTGTTTTGCATTTTGTGCAACTGGGCGCTTCTGGAAGTGGTCATATTGGAGTGTGGACAGAGCGATATATTTAGAAATGAATACTTTCTGCATGGGTGTAGTGGCTTTTGGCAAGCAAGGTCTTAGGAGAGTTCAGGGCCATTGTATGGGCATGGAATTGGTATCATTATAATGTTTGCATTTGTTCCATTTCAGTACATGCATGAGAGGAACATCCTACATAGAGACTTAAAAACACAGAACATCTTCCTAACCAAGAGTAAGATTATCAAAGTAGGAGATCTGGGTATAGCAAGGTAAGAATGCAACACCAAAATTGTACTGACATTTAGCTGCTCCATCAAGGCTATTTCTTGGGTAGTGCTCTCCATTGGCATAATAGCCAGTTGCTAAAAAAATGTCATTTGGCTCACAAAATTTTGAAAGCTTTAGTGGAATTTGCTGAGACATTTCATAATTCATTCACTTTTTAATGTATAATATATATATATATATATATATATATATATATATATATATATATATATATATATATATATATATATATATATATATATATATATATATGTATATATATATGTATATATATATATATATATATATATATATATATACATGTATATATGGTGAATATAAAACACTTTACAGTCTTCAATGTGAAAAATTATGGAAATATTATTGTGGGAAACATTATCGTATGGGCAGAGTGGCCCCACGGTTGCCATGTTGAAATTGATTTTGATGCTACCTCTCAATTTCTTCTGAGCTGGTGATCAGTCAGTGCTGTAGTTTTTAGATTGTATCCGAGTTAAAGTTCATGTAAGTAACATTGTTTCATCACTGTTACTTTTCCTGCAATTTCAGGGTGCTAGACAGTTCTAGTGATATGGCCACCACACTGATAGGAACCCCATATTATATGAGTCCAGAACTCTTCTCAAACAAGCCATACAATCACAAGGTAAAGTATGAAATATTAACAGAAATTAATAGAAAAATATTGTAACATCTGTTGCAGTATATTTCTTTGAAAGGAACAATAACTTTTATGAAATTTCGCGAAGTTTTGGGGGTGAAATATATACATTTACATATGTTTGTTTACACCTACAATCACCTCAAGTTGTTGGATTGGGTGCTGAACTAAGTTCTACAAATTCCACTCTCCTCTGTCAAAAAAAAAATTGTGGAGCTTAGTCTGTTTAGGAGGCAATTTGGTGCTAGATGATCAAGAGATCATCTGTGTTTTACTGTGTGTTTGTGTGTGTTTGTGTTTTCTGGCATCATGCCTGTACCATGTGCAGCAGTGTGTCTTATGTTGGTCATCGGAAGTCTGGTCTGTCTATTGGATGATGTGGGAAGGCCCTGGCCATAAATCAAAATTATCAGTTACATACATTACATAAGCCACTGGTGTAGATACAGGAGACCTGAGGACAAGGCTCATTTATGAGTAGATTGTGCCAACTGTTTACTGTATCTCAGTGATTGAGACGTACAGTAGCCTCACCATGGACAAGAACCGGCAGTTTATGTAGGAGCTCCAGAAGGGGAATTAATATGACTGTGCACTGGCAGATCCCGTTTATCTTTGATGGGTTTGTCTTGTTCTTATAGAAACATGTATGTGCTAGGACCTAAGGAAATGAAAAATCTTGTAATCGTCATTGCTTTATTGTAGAACACACATGATCCTTGAACTTTGATGGAAGGGAGTGGTTTCTTTCATTGCCAATTGCGACATGTGTCTATGTTTATTATGCCCCCTTTCAAAGAAGGTGGGGGTATATAGCTTTGCTCATGTCGGTTGGTAGAGAGACTTTGGTTTCTGCACCATAACTGAAGAAATTTTTAATGTAGGACTTCGATTACGCCCAGGTATGTGCTCCAGTATAAGGGCCAGTTTAAGTATGAAGATGGTTGATGTTGATCCTATTTCCAAGGTCACGAAGATACTGTAGTAAGTTTTGGTTTCTGCACAATAACAAGAAAAGCTTTTATGATAGGACCTGTATATTGCACAGTGTTGCATGTATAGCTCTTGTCCAGGACTAGGTCAAGGTTCAAGATCGGTGACTTTGACGTAAACTCAAAGGTCACAAGGTCAATTTAGTGAACTTTGTTTCTGCATTGTAACTCAGAACTTAAGTTATAACTTCAATATTGCACATGGTTATTGTCCTCAATTAGGGCTTGGCCAGCTTAGAAAATGGATGACCTTTATCAAATTTCCAAGGTCACCAGGTCAGTCGGTCAGTCCGTAAAGAGACTGTGGTTTCCACACTCTAAAGCAAGAAGTTTTAAGATAGGACTTTGATAGTGCCCAGGTATGTACTCCTTAAAAAGTGCCAGGTGAAGTATGAAGGTGGTTGACCTTGACCATGTTTCCAAGGTCACCGAGGTACAGCAGTTTTCTTCAGCACTTCTTGTGCACATTCATCCAATGTGTGCCGGGGGAAAGCTGTTGACTCAGTCAAAAACCTAGCGCTGAAAGAGTTCTGATAGATAGGGGTGGATTTTGGGGAGAGGTTGCCATGGGAAGAAGAGGAAGTCAAAGGTAGATTTCAATAGAACCGTAAAAAAGCAAAACTTCATCAGTTTTCATGTTATAGTACCAGAAATTTAGAGTGCAAACTGCAAAATAGACATCTATTCATTCATTTTAATTTTTTTTTTTTTTATTGTCTGAATAAAGGAGTATATCTGTCTGATCACCTGATGTAAGTATCAGTCAACTCCAAACCCGTCTATTGGCTTTTGGCAGCAGCTGGCTTCTCTGCTTCCGTCTGCCACGGAAACTGGTCGTACGTCTCTGAAAGTAGTTTACTAGTGATGTTTATGTCCTGATGCCAATGTTTGCATGCAACTGTTTCTCTTTTAAAACTTACCAGAAATTATCAGGTGTCATAAATGTCATCTGTTCCGTATTTGACATTAAGAATAATAAGCCATCAATCAACAAGATTTCATGACTCTCTCTGGTGTGGCCCGAGTGCTTGGTAAAAACTGTTGACACTGTACTCTGAGGGTTAAAAGAATACATGTGATTGAAAATGTATCATGGCACAAGTTAATATTGGAATAGATAATTTTGCATGTCTGTTTACTTGTGGTCATTGTGTGTGTGTTTTTTTTTCTTCAAATTTCTGCAGTCTGATGTGTGGGCACTGGGCTGCTGTGTGTACGAAATGGCAACACTCAAGCATGCATTTAACGCCAAAGACATGAATTCCCTGGTGTATAAAATCCTAAGAGGAAGGGTAAGTTGCTTTTCCTTCTAATGTCCAGTGCAATATTCCCAGCCATCCCAAACGAGATGCACTATTCATTGAAACTGTTGGACAGACCCACTGATATTTATGGCCACTTGGCCTAGTCGTAGCCAAAGCTCACCTCTCGCTAAAAAATAAATTTTTGTATGCCAGTTTTAATCATCAGCTTTCAAAAAAAAAAAGAAAGTTTCAAACATCAGTAACACCCAAGAAGAACTGTAGTGGATTATGGATCAATGGATAATGAAAAAGGTCTTCCATTGATGGCTAGCAAACTGCCAAAAAAAAGGACAATTGTTTTACAAAATTTTGTTTTGGTTCACAAGTTCAACATGTTTATTTTTTTTTTTTAGTGCCATTTTCCTTCTGCTTTCCATTCCAGATGCCCAACATGCCCAAAGAATACAGTCCAGAGCTAGTGGCTTTGATAAGGGCCATGCTAAACCAAAACCCAGACAAGAGGCCTAGTGTGAACAGAATATTGAGAGATCCATATATAAAGAAAAATATTGCAATATTTCTGGAGGGTACGAAAAAGAGGTGGGTGAAAAAATGCTTGGTATGATTGTGTAAAGTGAAGTAATTTAAAATTTTAAAATGAAAAGTTTAAACTTTAACCAGATTCTTATATTGTACACTGTAAAAAATTTTATTTTCATGTGTGCAAATTTTTGCAGTTTTAGAGTTCATATATTTCATTGAAGCTTTAAATTTGTGCTTTTAGACCTTGTTTGTGTTAATTCTATGTTAAAATACTTTTTCAGTGTTTTTTCTTTTCTTTTTTAAAATTTTTGTGACTTTGTACCAGTAGTGAAATACATTGTATGTGAAAATAAAACAACAGCAAAATGAAGTTGATGTACTGTTTTCGTAAAACTGGTGAAAAATGTGTCTGACATGGCTGGGAAAGTCATTCCAGGGTCAGTTTTGAGTACTCTTAAATGTTTGTTCAAAAATGTCATAAATATTTTATGTGCCCAGGCAAGAAAATTCATGACAAAGTTTCCTAGTCTGATGCCAAGTGTCTGCACTAGTCTTTTGATGCTATTTTTCATCCAGTTTAATTGTCTTACCTTTGTTTTCACCTGTTTCAAACAAGAGGACAAGGTAATTAAATTAAAATGACGCTGTGTGTGTTTTGGAGACTGCAAATATTTTGAATCCCTTAAGGTGGCATATTAAAGATTTGAAGTGGTAAACAGTGTATTGAAGGAAGGAAAATCTTGGTCTGGGGCATAATGCCTGACAATTTCTGCTCTGTAAAATAATCAATGTGCATAAGCTGCATTTAGAAATGAAAATAATCATTGCATGTGAGCTGTATCAAAAAGGGAAATAACCAATGTCTCATAGCTGCATCAAAAAGGGAGATAACCAATGTCTCATAGCTGTATCAAAAAGGGAGATCACCAATGTCTCATAGCTGTATCAAAAAGGGAGATAACCAATGTCTCATAGCTGTATCCAAAAGGGAGATAACCAATGTCTCATAGCTGTATCTAAAAGTGTAAATCAGTTATAATAGCTGTATATGTACCTGGAAATGAAAGTGATTAAGGTAGAATAGATGTATCAAAAGCTGAAAATGATCCATCTCAGCCAGAGTGTAGAATTACAGGATTATCATGGGGTCTGTGGTTGTAGTCGCCGTCCATCCAGTGGCCGTGTCAGTTCTGGGGAGCCTGTGCGTCGCAGCAGTCGATCAAGTGTTACCAGCGAGTCAGATCTGCTGGACGGACCAGAGAGTTCAAGGTCATCTGTGTCTAGTGCTTCAAGAGTAAGTTCTTGCAAAATGGAACATTCCCTTAATGGATACAAAATGTGGGCAAAACACAGCTGCTGTTTGTTTACAGGGTCAGGTACATGGTGTCTGGGGCTGCAGCCAGATGTAAACATTATCTTTTCCCTTACCCCTCCCACCACTCTCAATGGAAGATCTTTCTCCTCACTCATACTGGTAAACATAATTATAGGAATGCTGGGTCGTAGAAAGGAAGAGATACTGCTTGTGTAGATATACACATTTGCTATACTTGTAGGGAATGATGAAGATAAAACACGTAAGACACCGGGACATTTGTTATGCTTTTGTTGTTGTGCACAGATGCTTCCTTATCTAGGTATATGGATCTACGTGCATGACATTTGAACACAAAATAGCTTAAGTTGTAAGGTTGCTTGTAAATGTCCATTGTACCTGATACAATTCTTGCAGTGCTTGTCATCACAAAAATTGTGTGGATTTGAATTTTCATCATAATTTCAGATTTAAATCCCTGAAGGAAACACCTTTCATTTAGTAGCCGCATTTTCGGAGAAACATAAAGTGGTTCAGGTCAACAGTCATCCTGAGAGCACTTTGGATGCAGTGCACCTGGTGTGCTGAGGATGACTGTTGACTCAGTTGCTGACATAGCACTGAAAGGATTAACTTGATTTACTTAAGTCAAACCAGTCTGTTTATCATGGGTATCCCAGACTTGTATTCCTCATAAAAAGACCTTTCATTCAAGTACCAGCATGCCTGTAATTCCAGAGAGAATAAACCAGGTCAGCAGCCTTTCTCGGTGCACAGTGGGCGCAATTCGCTCAATGCATGCCGAGAAAAACGTTGACTCAGTCAAAAATTTGGCGCTGAAAGAGTTAATAAAAAAAGGAATCGTTTGTAATCAAACATACAAAAGTATAAATTCTGCTATAACCCATAATTATAGTTATCCATGTAATTATTTGTTGAGAATGATCAAATTTTTAGCTTGAATATGTTAATTTTTTTAATTATCAAAAAAGTTGAGTGTTAATTTTAGGTTCAGCAGAAACCTTAATTGACATAAGGGTATGCTTGCAACTTCTTAGCCATGTGGGTGCACAGACTGAACAGTGTTTCTAGAATTGTTTTAAATTACTGGTGTCTGTCAAATAATGTAAATTATTGTTAATTTTTGATACATGAGATATAAATCTTTTTTTAAATTAAAAAAATTTTTCCATGAGTACTCATATAACATACCGAGATAGAAAGGAGGAATGTGTCTGGTGTTTTTTATCTTGGTGTATCAATACATTTTGGAATTTTTGTTAATTTGTGGAATGGTATGCCATTTTGTTGTGTGTTGTTGATTATTTGCAGGTTTTTTGTATATTGTACATTTAGCCCCAAATGCCCCAATTATTTGCAAGACCACATTCCACTGAAATACCTGATGTAGACCTATGTGAGCATTTTATACATAATTAAGCTGCTTTGTAAATAGCAGTTTATGATTTGCTTTATGTTTAGAGGTGTATCCCCTGGTCAGTGTTAAAGAATGAACAAAACAAAAGAAACTGGTACAAACAGTTTTTTAAGTTGCCTAATTTTGCATGGAAGATTATTTTGCTTTTTTATCAAATTTTTGAGAGAGAGGCTTAACTCCTTGCTGCAGTAAGTTATTGTGTTCTTTACATTCTTGCATGGGGTTTTCATTGTGTTTGCTTTTGTTCCTCTCTGCATGAAAGAATCACCATGATAGGTCACGGTTTCCAGGCGGTGAGGAGAGATTAGAACCTTTACACATAGCCCCTGGTCTAGAACCCATACAAGAAGCTCCAGATAATATGAGCAGTTCAGGTGGCTCTAACAGAGCCACACCAGTACACAGTCGCCCTGCCACACCAAGCAAGGTAGGTCAAAGATCAAGGACACAACTATAAGTAGCCCTGGGTGGGGTCTTATGTCAAGGACAAACATACAAGTAGTTCTGGTCTTTGGTTTAAATCTGACAGTACTGTAGAAAAGTTTTACATAAATATAAATTTGGAATTTTATTTTACGAGCTCTTTATTTTGTAATTGTTTCCATGTCAATAGACATTTTGCATTTACTTTTCAGTGGACTCACCTACACAATTTTTTGACACTTGTTTACTTAAGCTCTGCTGACCTAATGTCACAGAGCTTATGCGACCGCTCATGTTTGTCCATCCGTCCGTAAACTTTTGCTCATTAGGGCAATACTGTCCAAACTTTTCTTGTTAACCCAACATAACTTGCAGACTTATAGGGTGTGTGAAAATCTAGGTCCCTTTCGATACTGGTGACACCATGTACAATTTTATGCTATATCATGGTCAAAATATGAAAATCTTGTGAACACTCTATCATCTGTAAATTTGGCGGATCTTCACAGAATTTAGTGGGATTGTGGTGAACGTCAAAGTCTAAGTTGCCAGTGATACAAGTGGTACCACCTATGATTTGACGGAAATTATGAACCAAAATGTGTTTTAAGATTTGATTTTGATTACATCGTACATAAAATTGTACTTGGTGACCTACTTTTTGGGTTATCATGACCCAATAATTATGGAGTTTGGTGCTTGTCCAAATTTATTGTTTTTCATCAATAACTAGAAAAGATATTTACCGGACTGAACAAACAGACCATGTGTGGAAAGCTGGATGTGGGGCGCATAGTTTGAACAGTAAAAATTTTGTAATTGGAATAGAAGGTCAAGGTCAAATGGCCAGGTTGAATATAGGGGTCATCTCATGAATGCTCTGCATCCCACAATTTTTGAGTTAAGCCCATAAAATGTTTCAAAGTTACAAAGTGTATGAAAAACTTATTTGTTGGTGTGCCACTTATAGTATTATGTAATATACAGGTCAAAATGTGAAAGTTGCACAAATAAGCTATGATTACATGTGAAGCAAAGTGCCATCTGGTGTACAAATCAGACCCTAAAATCACATAAGCTTTATATGTTCAGAAGCCACTTGAGGACTTGCAACTTTGAAATAAAGATGAAGGTGCAATATAGCCTGGTGCCAGCAGAGCATTAGGCCCATGGGCCTCTTGTTTTTAATTTGATCACTACTAGTTTCGAGTTTTCTTTCCCATTACATTTACCAGATCATTTGCTAATATTAAGTTGACACTACTAGTTTTAGCTGGAGTTGAATATGTTTACGCAGAGCTTTACAACATTAGTCTTTCCATCAGGAAATAATAAGTTGATAAAATTCCACCCTGTGCACGTCTTTGCTTTGTACTCATCACTTTCATTTTGCCACACCATGTTTTGTTTTCACTTTGTGGTACCACAGGACAGACTAGCTTCCAGAAATGAAGAATCTGCAGTGAGACAGTTAGCCAGAAGAAAAAAGAAGCGCCATAAATCAGACCCTGAAATACAAGTGGTAGTTGATGTAGATACAATAGAAGATCCCCTGCCTCCAGCCAAAAGTAAAAACACAGTTATGGAAAAAGTGAGTGAAGTATGTGTAGATGGGGAGATGTAGGAGCCCATGTGTGGTGGTCGTGGTGTGCATTGATTGTGTATGTGGGACTGTAGTTAGTATTGTTCATCATGGAAGGGTTTAATTTTTGAAAAATTTTATGTGGTGAAAATAAGTGTCTTTCTGTACTTATTTCACAGTTATTTTATTTCATGACAAGAGAGCCATTAACAAAAAAAGGAATGATAATTTTTAATCCATTCCAGGTCAGAATAAGATAGAGTCAATAGAATTTGTTGGCATGGGTTGGGTGCAGTGCATCCAACCCATGCCAAGAAAAGCTGTTGGCTGGGGCAGACCATCATAACAGGTCTTACCTGCGATTTTCAGCAAAAAAGTAATTTAGATTTAGATGAAATCTTGTAAAAACTTGAAAACAGATGGCAATTTCCATCTGTGTTTTTGTGCAATTTAAGTGAGAAAGGGTTAAGCCAATTGATCCAGTTATGTCACTAAATTAATTACAGTCACAACTCATTACAACAACACTCAGATATCCCACATATTCATATAACGACCCACATTTTAAGGAACAAAATGTATATGTTCTGTGTTATGTGATTCATTTCTCTGACATACTCAGTTATCTCATACAATTTCAGGGAACAGGTGGTGTCATTGTGATGAGGTTTCACTGTACTGGTATGATGTGACTAGCTATTTTTCATTTTGAGTCTGTGATCAAAGGGATGAATAGGTTTGATAGGGATTCTGTACAAAATAATTAACTTTGCATGACAGAAATTCTTAAGGGATAAAAATGAAATTTCAGATAGTGTTACTTGCTGACTAATAAATTGTCAAATTTTCATATTCCATGAGTAAATGTCAGTTTTATAAAGGAGGATAAAAGTTAGCTACTATTTTGAGTCACCTATAAAGTTTGTATGCTTCGTGTCAAGAACTCCCTGCATGATATTAGCTAATGAGCAACCAGGTTATTTTCATTTCTTAATGATGGTTAATGATCTTCCCATCTTGTAGCCCAAACCTGTAGAAAAGCCCCGGCCATTGCCTCCAAGGCCAAACAGTGCAAGCAACCCACCCACCAGTGCAGCAACTCCAAGGAAGAGCCGATCCAGTCGCGATCGAGAAGAATCTTCAGGATATGCATCTAGTTCAGTAGGTAGTTCAGCAAACAGCTCACGTGATGACCACTCACCCAGTCAGCAGCGACGGCAGCATCAGCAACAACAACAACAGCCACGTGAGGAGCTTCCTCCTGAGGAAACCCCCAGGGTTTGTACTTTATGCAGACGCCCATATTTTCATTGTCAGGCGTATTGAGTTTTGAAGGATTCTTGGTGCAACCTCCGCAGGGAGGCTCCAAGTAGCAAATAAAGGGAAAGGGAAAGGTTTAGTGACAATGGCTGCAAAGAGCAGGGCACTAATCAATTAACATGGCAACGAATGTTAAAAAAGAAAAAAAGTGAAAGATGAAAATTCAAGCAAATTTTATAATCAGAAGTGTGAGATCTCCTTGTTTATTGCCCAAACTGTTTTAGTTTTCACTAATGAGAAAAAGAAATTTGATACATTGCTGTTTGCTTACCTCTCCCCCCCCCCTCATTTGCAAACATTTTTGTTCACTTGAACCTTTAACATATTTCATGTTTGGAATGTACAATGTATATGGAATTTATGTATTCATGTTCTGCTTTATTGGTACAGGGTATGAATCTCTCGGCTAGGGCTAGAAGAAGGGAAAAGAAGGAGAGTGAAACACCAAGAACTGCCAGAAGTGTTGGTAAGTAGAATGCAAGTCAGCAAGTGTTCAAACCGAATTGTCGTCGATGGAAAAGCTTGTGCAGGGGGTGAAAAGTATTACAGTGAAACCTGTTTTGAGAGACCACTGAAATGAAAGACCACATGCCTTTTAAGACCATATTTATAAAGTCCCTTTTGCTATCTTTCCCATGTTATTGCACCTCTACTGAGAGACCACCTGCCTTATGTGACCACTTTTTAGCCTGCCCTAGGTGGGTGATGTATGGGATACATTTTGTAAAAGCAACTGAAAACCTCACTCGGTGTAAAGTGTAAACCCCACATAATATCCTTGCTTGATTGAATTTTCAGACTTAGACAGGGGGCGTCGACACTCCGATGTTTCTGACAATCCAAAAGCTGCAGAAAAAGTACGGCAGTCAGCTGACCCAGTGTTGGAGAGACAGAAACCGCCAGTGAGTATGCTCATGTGATTGACCCAGACTTCGACGTGGATGGCTCAAAATCCTGTAAAGGTGTCTTGCCATGCTATGATTAATATGTAACTGTTTACATAATCTATTTTGGAAGTAGAAGACTCGATCAGTGTCAACTTAACTCATTCCGTACCAGTCCCTGATTTTTCCGTATATTTACCCAGATTTAAGACGACAATTGCATATTGAAATTCTTCATGGAAAGAGTTTTTGTTCAAGTACCAACATGTCTGTAGTCCTAAGTCAGTGGTTCTGGCACTGCCTGGCAAGTCATGCTGCAGCTGCTGCAAGGGCCAGAACCACTGACCAAGGCCTGTAACCATACTATGGAATGAGTTAAATCTGTCAGTGCCACATTTTGTACTGAGTCAACAGCTTTCCTTGGCATCCTTTGGTTGCATTGTGCCTTGACTAATGTATTCTATGTAACTGCAGACATGCTGCTACTTGAATGGAAGGTCTTTTTACAAGGAACATGAATCGGATCCTTATAATTCAAAGCCATTTTCATCAAAGTAGTTTGACTTAAGTCACAAGTGGCACTGAATGAATTAAGAAACCTATTCAGCAGCTTTCCTCAGCATGTTTTGGGGGCAGTGTTGCATGAAAGAAAGCTGCTGACCAAAAATGTTCCCTTTTGGTATTTGGACATATGGGGATGCTGGTAATTCGAGGAAAGTTTCTGTGCAGGGAATTTGAAGCTGAAATCATTGCTGTAATTCATATCAGCACAACTCTTAATTCACTGTAGCTGAACGGTTACAGCTCCTGCTGTCCTGTAAGTGCAGGGGTTTAGGGATTTGCACCCTGGCCAATCCACAGCACATTTCATCTTTGACTTTCATCACCAGCAGTGAATGACTGGTGTATCTGGAGCAATTTTTTACTTTAATCACCAGCAGTGACTGACTGGTATATCAGGAGTAATTCACTGTGCTCGCAGTGACCATGCATAAGAAAGACCCCTTGTTACGTATGAGGAGAACAGATGAGCTTGTGCCTGTAACAGGTTTTTGCCTTTTGTGGATGTGTGTGAATATGGAGTGCTGAAGTTGGAGGTTCTCAGCCTTACAGTCCATAATGGGACACTCTAAAGAACCACAATACCATGCATGACAACCAGTAATTAGAGACTGAAAGAAGAGAAAAAGAACCCAGCTTTTGTTTTGGTTAGCATTAGAGAGTTAAAGAAGGCTCACAGAATTAACTGTGTGTGTTGCAGTGATATTGAGACCCATTTTTCAAAATTAAATGCCTGTGAGGTACAGTGGTTTTATATTGTCTGTAAACAGTTGTGACACTCATGGAGTATTCAAGCATCAACTTGAAAATGTGTTTCATTCTCATGAGCTATTGTTCTGCCAAACAGAAAAATGTATGGAGACTTCAGTGCCAGAAAGAGATGTACACTGTACCTCAGGTTTATGATGTAATCGTATTGCAAACAAAGCACAAATTGCTGAAATTCATTTCAGCTGCATGCTAACTTTACAGAAATCGTGACCACCCATGTGATTTCTCTTCTAGAAACCTCAGCCAGATTACCGTGACCGTGTTGTGCGACCTTTAGAAAAACCCAGAACGCGAGTTGTGAAGCAGCCCTCTGTTCATGACAGTAGTAGCTCAGATTCTGAACCAGAGACTCCGAATGGAGAGAAACAGGTTGAACGAGAAAAGAGGAGGTGAGATTTTATTGTGTGCTCCAACCACAATCTGTAAGGGGATAAGTGACGAGGTGTAAATTATTTTGTATGTATATATTAATTTCTCATGTATACACAAAATGGAGTACGGAGTATATTTTTTTTTTCAAAAAGTGGTTTAGTTTAGAGATTAGAAAATTTCTCTTTCAGTTTTCTAAAAATTTACACAATTCAGCACGATAAAAAGTATAAAAGCTTGCATCAGTTCTAGTAACCAGAAACAATGGAAGGTATTTAATAGCATCCATCCTGCAGGCATTTATAAAAATTCTCAACTGTGTGAGTGATATTTAATTGTTGGTGTTAGCTGATCTCTCAATCAAGGACAGAGCTTGTTTGGTCAGCAGCTATAACATAATAAATCTTCAATGTTCATAGTACAGTGCTCCCTCTTTACATGTATAATGCTGGTGTTGGGATCCACAGAACAGACCGTGTTATAAGAAAACCGCCTTCTAACAGAGGGACTTTTAACATAGAAGTAATGGGAAAACTATGTCAGTGGGGACCATGGTACACACCGTGTTATATCAGAAACTGCCTTGTAATTACGGGCGTTATAAAGAGGGAGCACTGTATTGCAGACTTGTTCTGTTGGAATAAGACTTCCTCTTTTTGAGTTAATAGTTATGCAAAGTGGTGAGAAAGTTCAGAAAAAGAGGAATCTGTATCTCTCTTTTTTTTTTAAAAGCAAGTTTTTTTAATTTGTATAAGAAAAAAATCTCTTCCTCTTTTGCAGAAAAAGTGTTACTATTTTAACTTGTAGGCTGGTAGGTCTCATATTGAATGGTTTTTATTATATATGATTTCCTTGTATCACAGAAATGACAAGGAAATGAACAATTTCATCAGTCTCCTGGACACAACGCTACACATGAACAAAGATGAGGACAAGTCTGATGATGAGCGTGATGCTGTCGACAATAAACCACTCTTTGTGAAGAAACCAGAGCCAAATCCTATTCTTGTGCCTGTTCAGGAGTCGTCAGGTCAGATTGAGGACCTAGAGGATGAAGATGATGACGACATATGTATCCCTCCCAGGAGAGCAAAGCAGCAGATTATCGAGACAATAGGAGGTGAGTAAAACTTTGTGGAGTTTTGGGTCAGAAACTTGAGCAGTTTTAACAAGCTCAGGTTTAATATATAATGGAGAAGTTTTCTTATACCTGGGGTAAAACCTGGAATATGATAATAAATGGAATGTCTATGTGCATTTCCAGGCAGTTACATGTACATGTATAAGGACATCAGAAAAAATGATCATTTTCCCAGGTACCTCAGCATCAGTTTTGAAATTTTACTTTACTTTGATTTTTTGTACTTGACTTCATATAATGTAACAATCTAATTTTGACCTTACTTACTATATGTCTGAATCCTGTGAATCCTTGAAAAAATCAAGTTGTTCATTTGAACATGGGAAAAGTGGCCAGTATTAAATAGATGCACTCTGCTGTACTGAAACATGAAAGTTCAGTATTTATGTAATCTGTCATCCTTGTGTTTTAGGGAAGACTTTGAGTGCTTCAGGACGACTGTTGGATAGGATTAACATTCTCAGGAAGTGAGTATTACATTGTATCAGTATTGACATTGATGTATATTGTGAGTCAGAATGTAAGTGTTGTCTCTTCTGTCATCATGTGAATGTCATATTTGACAATCAACCTTCAATTGTAGAGGCACTTGCTTGCTTTGATTATTTCAGTTTTTGGGTACTTCATGTAAATTCAAAAGTGCAGCTTTTCATGAAATCAGATTTCAGTGCACATATAGATCTTGTAATAGGTACGAGCAAGAATAGAAGGTTCCTGTGTCCCTCCTGTAGAGGGCACTTCAGGCAGGACAGTTTGAGTTGTGTATGCCCATTACTTATCATTGTAATTTACAATTTAATATAAACTTAAAAAGCGGTGCATATAGAACCTCCAAATTTCTCACAGCAAATCTAAATGATTCTATAAATTTCATTTCACGAGCCACAAAAGTTAACAGTTCAGTTAAGTTTACTTTAATATTCAATTAAATAAGACAACACAACTCCAGCCCACAAGAATTTTGTATATTGGGTTGTGTATTCAACTGAATACACATAAGATCGCTGATTGTAACCTGTCTTAATGCAGTATTTGGTCCCCACTGTTTTGCATGCTAATTGCTAAACTGGTTTAACCTGTATGATGTAAACAAAATGTCAGACTGGAAAAATACAGCATGAGACGTTCATAATTAAATGTAATGATCCAATCATCTTTGCCTTCAGAGACTGCATCAGGGGTCTTGGTGTAGAGAAGCTGAAGCGGGCGTACGATATACTGGATAATATAGATGGCGATGAGCTGGAAGTAAGATCTTTAGGGGTTTTTTTTTGCATATCTAGGGATATTTGCTGTACATCTTTACATTCACATAATTTTTTTTTAAAAAGCTACTGAAATTGTTAGACAAAACACAACAGACAATGTTCAAATATTTATATCTGCTGTATTGCAATTTGAAGACATATACTAATGGAAAAAATTAGGAAGTTTTTAAGTTTATAATACAACATAAAGTGCACATACTGGTGCTCCACTTATGCAGAGCTTTTTATGAACAACTTCCTGGTGAGCTGCAAATAGCTCTGCCGAAGTTCATTCCAGGAGAGCTTGGAGGGGAGCTGCTAATATGTGCTCATTGTAAAATGTACTGTCTATGGGAGTCATGCACAGCTCTCCTGAAGTGTTTCAGGTGTGTGCAGAGGGGAGTGATTGCTCCCCTTGAACAGCAAGGCCTGCTTATGGACACTTTGTGAAAATAACTTGATCGTTTTGGTGAAAGCCTTTCTCCTCAAAAAGGATATTACATCCTGCTGACAGTTTGTCGAGATCAATTTTGGTGCAAGTCAAAATGTCCTCATAGATTCATGAGACAACCAGACCAACAAGAATGCTTGTATGTTTTACCTTAATTGAATATTCATGGGGCCATAGTGGCTGGACAAAAAATTGCAGGCCTGAATTTTTCAGTAATCATACAGCATACAAGTATGTAAAATTTTGAAAATTGTATATTTTCTTGTCAAGAATAATTGCTTAAAAACAGTATATAACCGTTTAAAAGTGGATGTGATCAAATTTAAGATGATTTGTATCTCTGGTTTCATGGCCATGACATAACTGCCTTCCTTGTAGTGTCGTGGCTTGGTGCTACTGGTAAACATTGTTCAAAATATGACTGAGTGGCCAAGTGATAATTGAACTAAATTTGATGAAGTTATATGTTTGGTCAACTCACCTATTTCAGATAATTAGTCAGTGCTTTACTAAATCACGATCATATGCAAATCTTCATCACAGATTTAAAGACTGCTAAATGGATGATAATTACAATACCTCTTTTTCATGATTTGTAATATTTAGGGATATTAATCAATAAAACACCTGAGGTTTTTTTAATTTTTGTGAAAATTTCCAACACACAAAACCCCCCAAATTTCATACTGCAGGTATTTTGAACTGCATGAAAGGAAAGGTGCACAGCTTAGGAAAATATTTTCAACTTCATTTTAGGAGAACTTTTATATTTACCGCCTGTCAAAAGTGGCCTATTGGAAATACGAGAAGGTTTAACAGTGTTACATAACTGTTATTGTGTCTGGGATAGCTAATGAACTGAGTATCCATGCTTTGAAATAATGAAAGAATTTGATCATTTTCTGCATAGATTTTATCAATAATTTTGTCGTATCTTTAAAATTATCACTTTTGATTTCTATATGCTTCATCTCGTCTTCCATAAGAGTGGGTGCCTGTTGCCCAGTTTGGTTAGCCTATCGGAAATAGTGAAGTCATGCATACATCAGTTTTCAAATAAGTCGACTGGGTAAGGTGCCAAGCTGGAATGGCTGTTCTATCACACCAATTAGATAATCACAAGGTCAGTTTCGACCTTAACAGGTCTCATCAGGAGCTGATCTGTAATGGATTGGGTGTGCCTTTGTGTACCAAACAGTACAACCAGCCCCAGTAACATAAACTGAATAGTTTTCTTCAGGTCAAAAACTCCTGCTGCCAGGTTTGGCATGTTGAACTGTGGGTATAGATTCACATGAAGATTCCGAGTAATTGTTAATGTTAATTGACTGTTGTTAGGGAAAGCTGTGGTTTCCCTTGAGGTTGTCCTGAGTGCTTGACTGTTGTTAGGGAAAGCTGTGGTTTCCCTTGAGGTTGTCCTGAGTGCTTGACTGTTAGGGAAAGCTGAGGTTTCCCTTGAGGTTGTCCTGAGTGCTCGGTACCATCGAATTGATCCATTGATCAGTTGGATGTGGCACCTGATCTATTTCCAGTATCATGCCTTGACCCCTTCTTTGGTCGTTGTGGCAACAGGGATGCCGGGGCATTCCCCTGATTCACTTGGTCAGCGTTAGTGTTTTCGATGTTAGGAACTTCCTGTGTAGGAGGTTGCACCATGATAGTTGGGACTGTAAAGTGTGGTGGATCTCTCCATCTGTCTGGGTCACATAAATGTGCCCAAGACAAAGTGGGACCTGTAGGGCTGCCCACAGGTGTATCAAATATTTCAGAGGAGTGAGTTTGTGCCATTCTGGCAGGCATTATCATCATTGTCCAAAGTTATGTTGGGCGATGAGGCTGGTGTCCATTCATTGGAAGCCATGTTTACTTCGAAATTGGAGGTGAGCTGATCCATCATTTGTTCCCTTCTAGAAACATTCCTAGCTTCCATCATGGGATAATTAGCAAATAAGTCAACTGGGCAAGTTTGGTGGTAAGCTGGAATGCTTGTTTTATCACACTGACCAGAAAATTACCAGACTCAGTTTTGACATTTACGGCTCTCATCAGTGGCTGATCTGTAACGGATAGGGCGTGCCTTTATATACGATATGGTACCACTGGCTTCAGTAACGTAAGTTACATAAAAAGCCTGACACTGAATAGTTTTCTTCAGGTCATAACTTCCAACTGCCAGGTTTGGCATGTTGAACTGTGGGTATAGATTCACATGAAAATTCCACGTAATTGTAAATGTAAATGGATTGTTGTTAGGGAAAAGCTGTGGTTTCCATTGACGTTGACCTGAGTGTTCCTTTCCATCAAATTGATCTGTTGATTGGTTGGATATACACTAGTTTCTAGTTGTCCCATACTGAATTTGACTGAAACAGCTGGAAATCACAAGAATGAGAATGAGTTTGGACCAAGTTGATTTTGGTGAAGTGTGAAAGATTTGTGTTGCTCTTCCCCTAAAATGTGCAAGCTGCAGTTTGTTTACTGTGGTTAAGTCTTGAGCTTTAAACTTGCAATGTTATGAAACATGCAGTGTGCTTGGTGCCTGACATATTATTGTTCAAGGAGAATCTGTGCCATGAGACTTGCAGCAAGTGAGACAAAACATGCAAGTGACAGCAAGTGCTTGATGAGTGTTTCTAATCAGAGGATGACATTGTATGATCCTGTGAGTTCTGGGGTCCAGCATGACACTGCTCAAGTGATACATGTCCTCTTTTTTTCCAGCCTCAACTGGTCCGACTTCTGGGACGAGATGACTTTGATCTGTATGCTGGAAAGATCTGGCAGCTGAAATTCTGTGAAGAATCTGCATTTGGGCTGAACTGAAGTGGGCCCACATAAAGGAAGAAGATATTTGTCACACAAAAAACTGCTTCCAGGGTCTAAGTAAAGGGGGAGCCACTAACAGGTTCCTCATCATGCATGGTAGGTGGACGGTGACCTGTTGCAAGTGCCCAAATGAAGAGTCTGAAACATTCCAAACAGGTAGAATCCAAGTGGCATGGAATCATGCCATTAACTGGATCCCTTGCAATTCAGTTGTGATTCTGGCTGTTTGGAAAGTCCAGATTCCCATTCAAGCAGGAGGATGGATTTTATACCAACTGGGCGAGTGGAAATTTTGCCGGATGAAAAAAAAAAAAGTTGGTCTGTGATATGGATCCAAGCAGGACGTGGGTCACATTTTATTGAATAAAATTTCTGTTGTGCAGAAATTTATTGAAACTTGGAAGGAGTAGATTGTTGCAATGTGACACAGCGTAAAGGTAATCCAGCAGCGTTTCTAAATCATACAAAATAAGTACATATATATGTATGCAGGTTGTGTGGTATTATTGATCCAATCTGGAAAAGTATGCTGGTATGTGTTGCAAAGATACTCAACTAACTGCCACTAGAGTCCCAAAATAAACGTACTAACTTCATTTTAAATGGCTGTTGGATTGCATGGTTGTCATAGCACTTGTGACGGGTGTGTATCTTCACATGCCTAATAAGCACATGCTGGGTTACAAAAGATGAGACCATCACGAACCTCGTTTAATTTAGCACTGCATGTTATGGTGTGTTAGTCTTTAAACAAAAAAATGCCTTCCGAGGAGAAAGGGCAGATTTGTTACTGGCCCTATAAAGACAAGTCTGTACATATTTAACTCGAATCACCGATAAAATCTCGTGTAATGTTAATGATCCAGTTCACAACCCTCTTTCCCATCAACCACAACCACAGCATTGTCGTTAATATTAGACCTATTGCTCATAACCCAGAGGGAAATATCTCTTCAGTTGTTCTGCTCATGTGAATGTATCTTCCGTAGGTGCTAAGTTACATTTTACGTGAGTGTCTCCTGATCTCTTTCATCGTGCCATCTTGCTATACAGTACAACTATAAATGTCACGTATACGTAGGATACAAGTTCAAATGCAAAGTGTTCTGTTGACTTTTATCAGGAAGCATAAGACCCTCATGTAAGAACTGTGTCACAGGGCATGCAACTCAAGGTCAATCTAGTTCTCCAAAGTTTTAACTAAAAAGTGGTGCAGAGGAAAACACAGGGACTGGGCTATATAACCAAGCTTTACAATCAATGTTGTGTTTGTTAATGTTTATGTTCAGTGTGGACTCTAATTCACTTATTTTCCTGATGTTTTTATCAGGTACTTGAATCTTTATCATAGTTGTCATGTGGAATACCATTCTGAGTTTAATCAGCTTTTATAACCAATATAACTGAATAATAATGTGGTTGAAAAGAATAGTATTAGGACTTGTAGGTCATCAGTAGAAATATATCCATTTAAATGCATGTTATTAGCAACATGTGTAAAAGTGCTTAAGGCTGTGTTATTGGAGGGTATGTTGCTACGGTAATTGGAGTATATTTTGCCCCACTACAGATTAATGTGTTTGATTGGAGGAAAGCCAAGGGAAGTGTTGCCAAGGGAAGTGTTGGCAACCATAGCCACAGCTGCTGTGTCAGATTTGTAGGGTTACCATCTGTCCATACATTGGAACTTTCTGAATTGGTATTAGATGGAGTATACATGTAGTTCATGGTACAAGTTCTACTGGTTAAAGAATATAGGTGAACATCTTTAACTCCAAAGCTCGCATTTCAATATATTTGATGTTCATTATGCATCCCCTGTAGTAGAGGATGCATATAGTGTTTAGTCTCGTCCGCCGTCTCTGCCACCGCAGCGTTTCTTATTTTCCTTATATTTCTGTCCCCTCTTGACCTATTGCCTCCTTATTTGGTACAGTTAATTTATGGGTCTGGAAAATTTTTCCCCTATAACAATATATAACCTTGAGGTTAAGGTTGCATTTTTCTGCTGACTCAGCAATTTTCACATACTGGCTTATACCTTCATAATGGTGCATCATAAGCCCAAGATTACTATTATACGTTAATAGAAAAGTACCTATAGGCTGTCAGTTTCTATGGTTTATTTTAAACCTAAGTGACATTGAAAGGTCAGATTGTATACATTCCTGTTGATTACTATTGAAGTCAATGGGGGATTTCTTAAATTCCACTTCTCCAAAACAGTTGGCCAGATTCACTTCAAATGTGGTGGGATGTACATCAGGTAGGTATCTACCAACTGTATTCAAATGGTCATGCTCCAATTATTTTTTTATTTTTATTGCTGGCTTTTTTTTGGGGGGGGGGGTAATTTTTGCATTCCTGTTGATTAAAATGTTAGTCAATGGGGTCTGCAATGGTAGTTCACATTTTGACTTCAAAACGGTAAGCAAGATTCACTTGAAACTTTTGGTTCAGATACTCCATAGATTGTAGGATTTGTTTTCATATGATTGTGATGACCTTCACGTCATATGTCAAGGTAGAAATGCCTTGCAAAATAAAATGGTTTCCCATCCACATCTTTAAATGGGTAGGATTGAAGTCCATCAAGCTTTGTTATCATTTACCTGGGTGAGACTTCCCTTAAATTTTTGAAGAGGTGACCTTTAGGTCAAAGGTCAAGGTCAAACTTTCTGCAGAAGAGTGGTGGTCCTCTTAGGGGGTTAGCCTCTGATGAGATGCGCCTGATCATGGGATGCATAATGTTTTTTGCACAAAAAACTGGCTTCTAGTTATCACCTTGGGTATGTGACCATGATTTGGCCTGCTTTAGGATGGCAACTGAATAGATCGACTATTGTGTGACTCTTTTGATCAACAGTTTGCTTAGAATTTGGGTGCGAGGAATGATTGCTGAAGGTAATAAACAAAGTAGGGCCATTACAAGTAAAGGTGGTCTTTGTGTCAAATGAAAAAGCCTGGTTATAATTTGAATGTATTATATAATGTAAGTTTAAAGTGCCAGCAACTTTGCATATGATATGTCTCATTACAACTTACTGCAAAAATTATATATACAAACATAGATATATATAAATGTCAGATTTCTCAATTTATGGTGAAGTCAAAATGATAAATTCCACCAAGGCAATTGTGTGAAATTATGAAATTTATTTATATATGTGTACATGTACTGGGTTGATATTATGCAGGAATAAACACAAGGAATCCGAAATGCTGCTTGGTCAGGTAGCTGTCATTAACAGTATTTATCTTCAGATGTCACTGCTGAAATATATTCATGAAGTTGTGACAGGCATAGATGCATGTTACATATTGGCTACTTAGTAACCAAGTTCATAGGCTTTCGAGTTATTAACCTGAATATGTAGTAGTGGTAATTTCAGATATTAACGAGAAGTAAAAAACATGGATTACTCCTTAGAATTACAACCACATTACAGGTTGAGTGGTTCTCATTATGAGAGATATTCCACCTTTAACTCCGAGTGGGGGGGGGGGGGGACTGTAGTGTGCACTAAATGTCTTGAGGACTGTATTTTCGCATTGAGCAGTGGTAAAGTCTATGTTCCCACAACAAATATTAATTTTTAGGAAATTTTGCAACAGCAAATGACAGCAGTTGCCAAGGGTCATCCAATGAAATGGATAAAACCTAGTTCTACCCGAATGTAATTTCTGGAGCAGCCTTAAACTGTGATCCTGCCAAGATGAACCAGTGGCTCTTAATGCTGTTGTTGCAACTATTTTGAAAAAAACACTTTGATTATTGCCACCTAACTGGGCTAAGCTCTGTCTTTCCTTTGTGTCAAACTTTGTGTAGCAGGCACCTTTGATTGTGGAGTCTGATGAGTAAGATTCTGAGATCTCACTGGCGTAAGTTAGTCCCGTACCAAAGATGGCCAAGTGTGAGTTGAAAGGTTAAATACATGTAGTTTATCCTTGGAGCCTACCAAATGCAGACTGCTGGTATATCAAGGCTGTACATAATAGAGTTAAGCATTTATCTCTTTGTATTATGGAAGAGTATTGGTTAGTTAAGAGATTAATGGGATTGCATTTTTAATGAGATTTGCATGTCAAGTTACATGTATTTGATAACTTTATGGGCCCCTCAAGGGCACATATTTTATGAAGAGATTTCCAATACATAACACAAGTTCAAAAGCATTTTGAAAAAACACTTTTGGAGCATATACCAGAAAGGATATCATAAGGCCTGCATGATCCAAATTTTTAAAAGTTTGCCACGTAAGGTTTACTTTGATTACACCTTTGACAAAGTCTTTACCCCTCAGTCTCATTGGATGGTGGGTATTTTCGTCACGTCTGTCCGTCCATCTGCCACTTTTGAACAGTTTGAGCTACCACCATGAAATGTGCACTGTGGAAGCATCTTGTAGAAAGTTTGGATGAGTGTGATTTTCAGTGACCTTGATGTATTTCCAAGGTCACCAGGAGGTCTAAACATTGGTGGCTGAGGGGTCTTATAAAGCATTCACCTGATATCTTTTTCTTTTGTTTTTTACTTTGTTGGAATAGAACTTGACATTTGAATTAAAAAGAAAAAATCAGCATGACCCCTCAAAAATTTGTAAAGAAAGAGAAAAAGAAGGAGCATTTAGAACAACTGACTATCTGTCATTGAAGCTGAATGGTGTTTTTGATGTTTTCCCTCAATTCAAAATCTTACAGGTTGGTGGCTTCATTTTTGGGATTGTCTATGAGAAAAGTCAAATAGCCAGCTGTATCAGAAAACCATTGCATTCTAAATATTAAAGAAAAAAGAAAAAGGAAAAACTCAAAATCCATTAGGTAAAATGTTGATGTTTTTCAGTCAAAATTAAATTTATTGCAAAGACCAAAAAAAAAAACCAAAAAAAAAAAAACCAAAAAAAAAAAAACCAAACAAAAAACCCCCCCAACAGTTGAACATGGGTCATTTAAATGATTTAGAAACTTTAAATTGCATCATTCCAGCAATCATACATTGTGTTGCCTTGTTCTTGTTGCTTTCGTTGTGGAGTGAAGATATGACAGTATAACACTAAGGCAGTGCTTGGACAATATTCTGCTGATTAAATACATGCGGGCGCTCTTTCACTGTCAATTTAGGCAGGTCTTTGATGCAGGGGAGCATTTATTAATTTTCTTGTGGCCTGACCTTGCAGTCTCCCACATGAAAGTAGCTGACAATGACAGCTTGTCCCTAAGGCAGACTCTAGGTACAATTGAATTTGGTGTATAGACTCTGGGTACAGGTACAATTGAGCATGATGTATTTTCTAAGGGAAAGTTAATGGTGTGATACCATTGTATTGCCAGGAATGTATAAGCTTATATGTCCCAGATATTCTTGAACATTTAGCTCCCCAAATTGGACCCAAACAAAATTTGACCCTGAGCTGGGTTCGATTTCTGCAAGAATAGCAGACTCCTGGAGTGAAGCTTTTGTTGCCAAATGGAGTTCCTTTGATTGATGGAATTGATTACATTGTATACATTGGTCCCTGTCTTGAGAGACCACTCCAATGAAAGACCACCTGTCTTGAAAGACCACCATTTCAGGATACTTTGCTTGATACTTTCATCTTGTTCATACCTCCTATGAAAGCCCCCTGTCTTGAGAGACCACAATCTGATCATCCTAAGGAATGGTCTTTTAAGACAGGTTCAATTATGTATTCCTTGGGAAAAAGTATGATCATACAATGCATGTGTGTGATACAAACCTTTAGTACAGACCAGGTATAGTGGCAAGTTTTAATTATTGTATTTGCCACAGTACGAGAGATATCAAAGGCAACTCACTTCATTTCTAAGAATGCAAGAATGTGAAAAAATAGCTAGTAAATTACATGACATAAATTTGTGCTTAAAATGACAAAATGTAGCAAAAATATACATGGACTAGTATATGTACTAATATATTGGTGGGGGGGGGGGGGCAACAACCACTTTATGCAAAATACTTGACAATTTGAACTGCCATCTTTTGTTGTGTATGTGCAGGAGTGGATTGCAAACACATGTATATTGTATTTTTGTACATAGGCTGCTGTAACGAAACATGGAGACATCAGTTCCTCTATAATGGGCAGATGTCTGTGTACTGAGAACTCAGTTTTGCATGTGAGTGCCATGTTATGTCTGCTTCTGTGTTCATGTGCTGAAATGTGTATAGAAGGAGCCTCATAATATATCGGCCAATAAGCTTCAAGGTAAAGCATCACTGATCACTTTTCAGCCAATAAGCTTTAAGGTAAAATGTCACTGATCACTTTTCAGTGGGATGCCTTAATACTGTGGTGTCATGAGAATATGTATACATGTATTGCAGTTGGGGTGTAACTTTGAGGGCTGCATGGAGAGAAATTTACAGGAGGGGTGGGGAGCAGTTCAGACGTCACAACATGCTGCGTGTTCCTATATTGATGGCATGGGATGTTATACTATATGATATCACTACTGCAGGCATTAGTGAATCTGTTGGATGAACTTTTGAAACCAAACCGATGATGTAACTATGCTCTGTCACACATATTTAGTGCGTTAGAAAAAGCAAGCTTTCAGGTTGTGAGCTTGTTGGTTTTAATACAACAAATTGTGAATCACTGTAAACCTGCGCTATCAGAGACATGGTCCCACATGTAAGCTGTTAGTTCATGGACTTTCTTCTTTCATTCTTTAACCCTTTCCCCCTTGAATTAAGACTGAGTCAACAGCTTTCCTCGGCATGGGTTGGGTTCAAGCAGCCCCATGTTGGATCAGTTAACTCATTCCATACTATGGTCACAGGCCTTGGTCAGTGGTTCTGGCACTGCCTGGCAAGTCATGCTGCAGCTGCAAGGGCAGCTGCAGCATGACTTGCCAGGCAGTGCCAGAACCACTGACTCAAACTTTAGGCATGTTGGTACTTGACTGAAAGCTCTTTTTATGAAGAATTTAAATATGCAATTGTCGTCTTAAATCGAAGTGAATATACGGAAAAATCAGGGACTGGTATGGAATCAGTTAATAGAGCTGTGCAATATGTTAATTCAGTTATACTATTTCACAGTGGAGTAATTGTTTGCGTTTTTTGTTCTGTATGGTTTGTATCATCAGTATGTGGCCACTGTATCTGTATCTGGATTCTAAACGTGTTGATTCATATTGCTAAATACTTGTTGTGTATCATGAACTGAAAGTAAAATTTTCCTCACCTTATTCAAACAGTGTAAGAAAATGAAACCAGTTCAATACTGGGACAGCTGGCTATGTGCATTATAAACCACAGACAAAAAGTTGGCACCATGGGGTGCCATGAAGGGGTCAGATTTGTTGTTTACCTTATATTTTCCTGCATCTGGCCAGATACTTTGTAGAAGCAATCTTTTTTTTCTTCGTGGCAAAAAAAAAAAAAAATAAAAAATAAAAAATAAAAAATAAATAAATAAAAATAAAATTTGTAATAAAAATATGAAAAGTTGAAACAACAACAACAACAACAACAACAACAACAACAACAACAACAACAACAACAACAACAACAACAACCAAATGAAGTTTAGAAACAACTGCAGTGTGATAGGGGTCTAAACTTCCGCTTAGAGCACCAGAATTAACCCAGATATGTACATACTTTGTAACTATTTGTTGTGATAATTGTATTTAATGGTATCCAGTGTCAACAGGTAATACTTAATTTAGGAAAAAGTGATAGAAAGGTAGATTTTTACACCAAATTACCTTTACTTAATTATGCTTGAGGTCCGTCCATTAGTGAATCATAAGTTTTAACTTCATTGGGTGTAAATTGTTCATGTGATGTGGTAATACATTTCATTTCCAGATTCAAGGTTTTACAGGCAGAGTACCTTAACGAAATGTGAAGGATATTTGACTGGTTTATGAGTACATGTGCTATTGTATATAGTCATACCACACAGCACTCAATAAATACGACATCTTACAAGTATGAACGTTGTAGCGTTTTCTTTTTCAGCTTGGTTAACCATCACTCAAGACGATCTGTCCACCTGTAAACTCTTTGCTTGTGAACAGTTTTCAGGTTAGGTTCATATAACTTCCAGCTCTCATCAAGTGGTACCATACAACTTCAGTATGTTTGTTATGTGTCGGTCAAAATATCAAAATCTTGTGAACACTCTGGTATCTTCATTTCTTTTGCGTGTATTTTCGCAAAATTTAGTGGGATTGTGCAGGAGGTTGAAATCTCGGTTGCTTGTGATGCTATTGAGGTCCCAGTATCCAGATGGTCATACAAGCAGGTTCCAGCTCATATACCTATTCATATATTTACATGACAGCCGAGTCATAGGTCTCTTGGTACATGTATTATTTAATATCATAAATTCTCCATTAGAAGACGCACCCCGACTATGGGACATTTCAAAGAAAAATTCTAATAGAACATGTAGAAGACGCACCCGGACTTCAGGCTGGTAAGTGAAAGTAATCAAAATGAAAAGTTCCCGCCTGAGTTTCATGTGTACGACTCGCAAATATTGCACTTTGACCATTCTACGTTTTTCTTTTCCTTCATTGTCGAGTGTTTTTACGTCACTTTATCAACATTAACAGAAGCATCTTATTACGTTTTTTCTGTCTATGGTATTTTTATCAATAAAAATATGCATGTTAAAAATGCAACCCTTCGATCATTACTTTACCTTATGATGTTCTTGGTATGTCTACTGACGCTATCATAATAGCTCATAGGTCCTGGTGCAGAGAAAAGTGTCCATTAAAAAACGCACCCTGACTTTATCATCCTGAATTTAATTAAAAAAAAAAAAAAAAAAAAAAAAAAAGTATTCTAATACAAGCCGCAGCTTCAATTGGAGAATTTACGTAGTGTGTCTCGATAGTTGCCTGGTGTTTTTCTGTACAAATATATATCGTGCGTATTAGGTAAACAAACTTTCCTTCATTTGGAAGTGTGGTAGGGTTGTCAATACTTTCAATAAATATTTTGAAAAGTTTTAATGCGGTTTTTATTAAAATTTTTATTTAGTCCTGGTAATAAGCCCTGATTAAAGTTGGCGCAATAGCCATCTGAGCATGTAACTGGACTAAAAAAAGTTGACCAGTTTAACTCCGTTACGTATGGTGTAAGGAATTGAAGTATATTGATTTCAATTAAAAGGGGTGAAGTTCCATATATGATGTCTGTGCCTGTTATTTTGTTTTCATTTCAAAGAAATATTATCCGGTATCCCTTACACTTGTCCGATCAAATAGATATGCACCACTGCATATTTTTATAGAAAAGACCTCTTTGTCTTTGTCAAAAACACTTGATCTAGAACGCGTTTTATAGAATGCTTATTCGTGCAAAAATATATGTATTCGCAGTACAATGCAAGATATTTTCATTTAAAAGTAAGACCTGTCTCGAATTCGCAGTTTGTTGATAATGCAGTGAAAACGCGCTGATAATCCATACTCTTCGCGATACCATAATGTCAAGAAATTACGAGTTGTATACGCACTTACATATCCCACGTTATAACAAAGAAAAGAAGAGGAAGGGGAATTAACAGCTTTGGCTCGCACTGCCTACCTTTTAAGTGGCTGCATGTAGGTGGTATCGGAGCATAGAGGTATTTTTCAGTATTTCCAAGCGTATCTGGAAAGTACAATCGTGAGTGCACACTCACTAGTTCTCTACGGTTCTTTTTGAACATAGGCATTTCATGAAAATCATCCAAAAAGTCTGTTATGTTTTAAAACACTAAATTGCTTTTTAGCCTCAGAGATAAGCAAACTGCTGCTGCTGCTGTACGACAGAGACCAGAAATTCTAAACAACAGTAACATGTTTTCTTTTATTGATAAAATAAAACACAATAACAGTTGTTATGCATAAGTGTAATTAATAATTAGGCACGATGAAAACATGCAAAAGCATCATAATCTGTTGCTTACTATGGCCCAATATGTCTTGCTGCTAGAGGCTGCTGCTTTATCTGATCTGTTTTTATGATCATCTGGGCCAAGTTCAGTGTTAAAATACAACGGGTGGATGCCCTATTAAAACTTCTCGGCCGCCGCCGTCTTCACCCCCTAGTCACATTGAAAACATGTAAAGGCCACTGAACATCGAACCATCGAACTCAGCCGAGGTTTCCATGAGATGCTTCCACAGTAACTTTCATGGTAGTTGCTCAATTTGTTCAAAAGTTGTCGCGTCTGCAAGGGTGACGGACGAACTGACGGACGGACATGACAACAATACCCGTCGGCCGACAAGGCCGTGGGGTAGAAACGCTAGCTGACGCTTGCTGCTGAACAAAATGCAGTTCTAGAACAGTCGCAAGTTTGCTTGTCTGCTGAACACACCATTGGCGCGCTTTCTGCATGTGGACAAAACGTGTAGTAACACTGGACCACAGTTAACGTTGTTGCTCTGTTCTCATTTAAAGCGGTGTACATGAGCAAATAAAGCAGAGTTGTGCCTCAACGACTCTTGACAATGCATATACGGAATATTACTATGCATATGCTCAAAGGGGCTCCATGACATATTCTTTTTCAATGCAATTAATATTTTTTCTATCACAGTAAATATTTTCTTCATGCGGATTATATTAATAAAACTTTTCTATATGGGAAATTTTAAATAAAAATATACCCTGTGCGTAGGATATAAATAGGGGAGAGCAAGAACAAAAACTTCTATTGCTCTCCTGTAGAGGGCATTTTAGTCATTCAAGGCTAGAGTTTTATGTTCCCATTATTTTTATTGTAATTTACAGCTTAATAACTTTAAAACCACTCATTACAGAAACAGCGAATTTGTGTGTTAAACTTTTGTGCATGTCTGAAATGTTCACATAAATTTCACTCTTGCAGCTTTAAAAGTAGTCTTTTAATTTGAGGTTAATTTAACATGCAATCTAATGGGAATACACATCTCTAGCCCTGAAGAATACTTTGTGTTGGATTGTGTATTCAGCGGAATACACAGATAATTGGTAATTGTGACCTTCCCTATTTGTTGAATTTTGTTTCATATTCACATTCAATGCCACTGTTTTATATTTTGGGCATTCATTTTTTGGTCATTTACAAACAATATTAAAATCATTGTTCATGACTCCCGAAAGTGATCAATTCCTACGAATGTCATAAATTTTGTACATACTAATATCAGGCATATGTCCATGGCGATAATTTGTACCTCGAAATGACTAGGATATACACGATGATATATCTTCACGAAGCATTACAATTCATTATATAATACACTATATTTGAACGTGTCGTTTTGAGATTGCTGTAAATCATATATTCAACTTTAAACTTTTGTTTTCGGATATATTTTCGGAGATCCGACAATTTCCTTTGAACTGAAGAAGGTCTCTGGTCTAATCGAGTGCTCCTCTGATACTTCCCTGCTCGTGTTTCTTTCGTACTTGGTTACCTGTATTGAGAAAACACTTCAAAGAAAAACAAATGGTGATGTTCCACTGTATCACCATATATATATATATAAACAGTCAACTGGGTGTTTATATAAGCAAGCAGACGATAAGCAAGCAGACGTCGATTATCGCCATTGCGCACTGCCAAAGTCCAATTTACAGAAATCTGCCACTCAAATATTCGTTTGTCCTCAAATATACATCCATTTGTGTACACATATTACAGGATATATTTTCCAGGGTGTATGCAATTTCCCTCTTACTGGCAATTTAGAGAGCGGCAGTGGTCAAATTTATGTTCCATCTATGACACCTCCAGATTTTTTTTTTTTTCAAATATGTGGAAAACATTGAATGTTAATGAGTTTGCAGGTGTATCTGAAGCTCTTCATGTACATATGTTATACCTTGATGTATAACCGAAAGCTTAAGATATAAAACTTTTAAATAAAATTCGTCAAACGTATCAATGACTCTTGGTCGGTCATGTTGTAGAATTGAGTCGGCAAACTGAACGCGTGAAAAGCATTAATGTTCAAGAAGAGGGCGGTACTCTTCGTCGTCGTCAAAACACAATGCACCACACGTAATGATCCACTTCGCAGCATTTCTCAACAGAGGGCAGAATGCAATATACAAAAGTGGCCTGACAACACTCGGAAAAAATGTCAAGGTATCAAAATAAACACTGACAGAGAAAAAAGCCATATAGAGAATCACAAAGGTCAATTCAATGGCCAATGAGATGATCAACATAGCTGATATTTTGCCATCACCGTTGCTAACCTTCAGCTCCTTCCTCCGTACGCAGAAGAAGATGCTTATGACGACGAGAGACAAGAATAGGCCCAGTGCGAACGCCAGGTACGTATATTGTAGAGTATCGTAGTACAAGGTGTGCTGTCTTTTCCCAAAAAAGCAATACACGCGGGACACCTGATCACCGGAAACAGTAACAGAGACAAAAAGTGCCATTGGTATAGCAAGACCTAATATGGCTATACAGAGTAGTATGCAAATGATGATTGCACCTCCTGCAGACAACTGGAATTCATGGTTGGATAGGCGTCTGACACGATGAATATGAAGGCCTGCCAGGAAAAGAAGCAGCACTGGTATTGCGTATCCTCCAAAAGTTAGGCTCAGTGCGTACAACTTACACACTACTTGTCCTGAATCCATAGTTAGAAAGTTCAAGTATTGAGTGATGGTGATAGGTATACTCGTCAAATATATGATGTCAGCAAAGGCTAGCACCACAATGAAGACATAAAAGCCAGAATGGCGTAATCTGTAGGTCTTCAAAACCGATGCTATTACCAATCCATTGAGACATATTCCGGCCGTGAAACAGATGGCGTATATAATTGCATCGCCATGAAAGTATTCGCTTGCTGAGTACGAAGTTGTATTTCTGTAGGATGCAGGAGTAGTCAAGGTTGTATTTCTGTTGAATGCAGGAATAGTCACATTCGAAAAGATTTCAAGACCTGCAGAGATACTTGTGAAGGCACTTGCAGAAGTACTTGTGGCTGTACTTGTAGAGGCACTTGCAGAGGTACTTACAGCAGCACTTGCAGAGGTACTTACAGCGGTACTTGCGGCCTTACTTATAGCGGTACTTGTAGATGCTCTTATCTTATCATCTGAGAAGCAGGAGTCTGTCTTTGCTTGAGCTTCCCCATCCATAATGGTCCCGCGTTTCAAAAGTGTTCCAAATACTATCGGATGTTCAGTTTCAGAGAGCACTGAAGATGTTAAGGTACCGGCTCTCTTCTCTTGCTGCTCAGTAGCTCTGCAAAATACAGACAGTAGCCCTTTTCGAATACGTTTATATATTATTGTCAACTTATAACCTTCGAATAAATGGCAAAAGGCTCATGCAGATTGAGAATTACGACGATTATACATTATCTTAATGCATATAATAGTCGTATGCAATATATATTCAAATGTGTGTTTGGGTGATTCTTTAGGCTAAATTGGAGACACAATTGGGATAATAGCACCAGATGACCTTATTTCGTGCCCATGAATGTCATGTCATTATGTCGGAATTGATCCACGATTATGTTGATGAAAGGTGGGATAGAGTAATATATTCATTGTATTGTTACCAGCCTGTGTTTATGGAGTATGTTGCGGGCAAACTTGGCCCTAATAGTTGTCGGCAGAGGGCCATTGGCTGATATAGAGGAATGAGAATATGTTTCAGTGAAAAAAAAAAGACAGGGAATAATATGGAACACCCTTGCCTGCAAAGCAGACAAAGTTCGGTGTTCTACATGTTTTAGTCATACAAGTGCACTCAGCGTCATTGATTATATGCTGGCAGATCAAATAATACTTAACAAAATTAAATATGCCTTTGTACATAGTCCAAGTGTATACTCAATTCATTGCATTATCTCAGCATGTAGCCTATTGTCACCAACCAGTATGAGATATATGTTGACGGTGAATGCACAAACAGTATTTTATGGGGAGGATGATGACGATGAAAGGTAGAGAACTGCTCTTTTAACAAGAGACGTCCAGGGAAATATGAATGGAAGTTCTAGGACATATACGAAAAAAACAAACAAAAAAACAAAACAAAAAAAAAACCAAACAAACAAAAACAAAATATGAAAAACAAATAATAAGAAAAGGGACATGCCTCAGATTGGCGATATCTTTAACGATATCAAGATAATGGAATAAACATTGCATAACCAACCTTTTAACACTAATATCTATCTATCTATCTATCTATCTATCTATCTATCTATCTATCTATCTATCTGTCTGTCTGTCTGTCTGTCTGTCTGTCTGTCTGTCTGTCTGTCTGTCTGTCTGTCCGTCCATCCATCCATCCATCCATCCATCTATCTATCTATCTATTTATCCATCTATCTATATATATATTGCAGCAATTTCGCTGCAAACGGAAAAGTATAAGACTTTACTGAATTTGAACAAACATACATTCCAACATAATTTGATTTGTCAACTAGAAAACTTAGAATCGAAAGACCCTTCAGTTTTCTGGAAAAATCCAAGATCAACTGCCTAATTTTACCCAGGTAAAATCTATTAGCCCTAAAAATACCACTGAATGGGTAGATCATTGAAAAAAAAATCAATAAACCTGGACTTACCGGAAGACAAAACCATTGAAAATTTCATAAATCAAAATCAAAATCAGATTGTTAATGAGTTAAGTTTTAAAATTACTCCACAAAAAAAATCGCATAGCTATACATGGCCTGAAAAGGGGCAAGCCCCAGGCAAAAATGGCACAGTGAACGAAATGTTTAGTAGTGGAACCGAAACACTGACGGCATTACTCAGTCAGGCCTTTAATTAAACAGATTGCCCAGTCTTGCTCGCTTTCGGAAAATTTAGCGGGAAAACATTTTCACAGCAGTACATGAAAAGGGCGAACCCTAGAAGCCAGAAAATTACAGAGTCACAACCTTGCCTAGTCATTTTTGTAAATTATTTTGTTCTTCTCTCATTTCTCGTTTATATAGCTTTTTGAGACCCATAATATAATACCAAGTAACCAAATTGCTTTCACGAAAGATGATGTAAAAGCTGATCATATACTCACTTGGGAAACCTTAATTGACAAATATTTTAATTACGATATTAAACGCTATTTGTATGTCTACTTTTTAGACTTTAAATGTGTCTTTTTCTCCGTCTGGAGAGAAGCATTACTGCATAAGCTTCAGTTCAACGAAGTTGGTGGTAATTATCTAAATATTTCAACTTCCATGTGTCAAGATGTCCGATATTGTATAAAAACTGGCATTGGTCATACTAAGCTATTTACTGCGAATATTGGTGTTCAATAGGGAATTGAGTAAGGTCCCATTTTATTCAAACAATCTATTCCTTGTAGATTTGTCACACACGTTCGACCATACTTGTGAACTAGCTGAATTTCATGAGACAGAAATCAATTGTCTTTTGTATGCGGATGACCTGGTCTTGATGCCAGAAGTTGCATCAGGATTACGGTGTACAGTAGATAGGCTTTATGAATACTGTGAACTAAGAAAACTGACTGTAAACCTCTCCAAGAATAAATTTCTTGTACTCAATAAAGGCGGTCGAGAAATTAAAGTTCCTGCATTTAATTCCAAAAGAAAATTATTGAAATAAATAAAAATTACCGTTATATCGGAATTGAATTTGCCCATCTGGAACTTTCACAAATGCGATGAAGCGTCTGGAGGACCAAGCCAACAAAGCCCCATTCCTATGCCCTGTGAATAACAATGTGCGACTGTCCATGAAACTATTTAACTCTGTTATCGTGTCTGTACTGTCATGTGGCAGTGAAACGTGGGGTTTGTTTCTTTCAAAAGGGCTCGTGACCGAAAAATTGGGTTAATTTCGGCGGAAATTGTTCCCACAATACTGCTGCCAACGTGTTATTTCACATATGAAACCAGATGGAGAGAATGTATTATATATTAATGGTACAGGCAGAAATAGCCAGCACAACATAACGACATAGTGTTCCAAACTGACCACCAATGCACATACTTCAGCCGTCGAATCCGGTCGACATATTAAATCAAAGACAACTACTGAGTTGAGGTGTTGTTTACTATGTGGAACATGATCCATTGAGGATGTATTTCATGTAGTGATGAAATGCAGTAAATATTATGACGCTGAAAATGACTTATACGGTAAATAGAATTTAATCCAAATTTTCTGGCTTTAAATGGTGAAAAAAAGTTTATATACATAATGAGAATGGGTAATACTCATGATGCATACCAGCCAGTCCTTTTATGTGTAAATTATTTGTTTCCACCAAGGCAACAACAACTAGGGTACTGACCTGGCTGCCTTATGAACAAATTTGTGTAATTCTCAAAATATTGTTTGTATGCATTTGTTTAATATGAATACCTGGGTTGCAACTATTTTATGTAAGGAATTAAAAAATATAGGCCTATTTATTTTTATTAACTATCGCTGACTGAGAAATATACGTATAAATCATACATCTAAATAATTAGTAATAATACAGAAATCAAATAATAAAATCATACAAATAAATCCAACATCAAATAAAAAACATGAAATTAAAGCACAATACCACATTAAATACAACTAGAACATAATATCAAATAAATACATAAATTAAACATAAACTGAGATAATGCTTAAAAATCAAATACCGGGCATTCATCTCAGCTGCAGTGCTGTTTACATATGTTTGGAATTAAGTATTCTTTATTCCTACACGTTTGCCGTTGCTGGTGACCCCAATTTCATTTTCATCTCCGGTGAGATTTTTTTTGTCTGCATACACACAGCAAAAAAGCTCTGAATCTGATGGTCCCGTGGTGCCATCTCTCGGTTCTTGTGGAGCTGATGGTGACTCCTGGTGCCCATGCTCCCCATCTCATCCTCCCTCTTTTGGAGATTGGCAAGTTGACATCAGCTGTAAAAGGAAGCAGGGTTGGTCGGGGTGAGCTTCTCTGCTGGTTGAGAGGTAAGTGTACTTACCAATACTGATATTACTCCAAATATCTTGTTTAAGTTATATAACAATGCCTCTCGACCACCATTTGCCGATATACAATTGTACAGGTTGTGGGTATAATGTCACTGGTACACTGACCTCAATTGACCACCGAGACTGGCACCTTGGGGGTAACCATTGGCACATGTGAGGCCGGCCCAAGATCGAAGCCCTCTTCTGGCAATTCTATCTGAGACCAATTCCGAGAAACCTCTGTTGCGAATGTGCTGTGCGATAATGGCCAAGAGTGGAGGTTGAACACTTGAGGGTTCCGATAGAACATGCTCCTCCACATCTGCACCAGAAGCTTCAGCCATGCCAGTAATCGTAGTGCAGGCTTGATGCCTAATTACAGTAGGTCTACCGAGCAATCTGTCCTGGGCCATCACAGGGGGACCAGGATCAGATTGCAATTGTGGGACTGAACCTTGTGCAGTACCCTCGGAAGGATCTAGCAAGGTGAAAAGGCATACATCCAAAGGGTTGCTCCAGTCCATGGCTGGAGCGTCCACGGCCAGGGCTTGGGAGTCTGGGATGGATGAGATGTAAACCAGCAGTTTCCCATTCTCATGAGTCATGAACAGATCCTTATGTGGAGTTCCCCAGCTTGCCCACATGGTTTGAATGACCCTGGGCTGAAGCAAGAAACTTCATGCCTACTTGCTGACCTCTTCTCGAGAGTTGGTCGGCCAAGACATGCTGAATAGGAGCATGCCTCAAACAGATCCACATGTGGAGTTCCCATCTTTCGCACTTGGCCTGAATGGCCCCCCGGTGAAGCAGCAAACTTTATCCCGGGACATGCCTCATGTGATGTCATGGCCATAGTACCATCTGGCGATGTGCCCGGAGAAACTCTGTCAGCTTCGTGGATGGCCTCCCACCCTTCCTGTTCAGGGAGGCTACCACGGTCTTGTTGTCACACATTATGAGGACATGTTTGTGCTCCACCAGGCCTAGGAAGTGGAGGAGTGCTGAGCGTATCGCCTCCAGTTCCGACCAGTTTATGTGGTGTGACAAAAACGATGCTGGTCAAGGGCCCGATGCTATCCAGCTCTGCAAGTGAGCTCCCCCCCCCCCCCCACGGTAGTGAAAAGAGTGTGTGTAATGGTGAGCTGCGCCTCAAAAGGCTCCAGCATTTGTCCCCTCATGACATTCTCCCTTACAGTCCACCACTGAATGGGCAGCTGATCCTCATTGAGAATCAGCACCAGGGCCTGATAGCCCTAGTCTCTCCTCCATCTGCCCCACAGAGCGTGCTGCAATGGGTGATGATAGAGATGGTTGAGTCGGACCTGGGAGAATATCAAGGACATGGTGCCCAACAGGGAGAGTCATTGTTGTGCTGAGAGGACCTTGCCAATCAGAAAAGGCCTGAGCATTGATTGAAGTTGGTCCCACCTGTCTTCCAAAGGGTGACAGATATAGGCAACTAGGTCAAACTGGATGCCAATAAAGACAAAAATCTGCTCTGGCTGAAGACTGGACTTAGGTGGGTTCACTATCAGGCACAAGCATTGGCAGAGTTCCAGAATGGTCTGTGTGTGATGCTGCAAATCAAGGTGCCGAAGTGCTTGGATAAGCCAATTATTCAGGTACACATGAATGCAAACAGCTGAGCAGTGAAGGTAAGCAACAACTGTCAATGCAAACCTCGTAAATACCAGCTGTGCCATGGCAAGGCTGAACAGAAGCATCCTGAACTGGTAGACATGGCCCGCAAATGCAAACCACAGATATTTCAATGAAGTCTCTGTGATTGCCACATGGAAGAATGCATCCTAGAGATCAGGACTGAGGACTTAGGACTGAGGACAGTTTATTCGACCAAAAAGTTACAGAAATAGAAATGTAATATGATAATCAATGAACATATTGTGTGGTCAGGGAGACTCCCATTAAGAGAGAGACAACTGTCACTCTCATGGGGCCACCCTGTACAAATTAACTAAATATTTCATGGCAACTGTATTTGCAGAATGAAGGGTAATAAGACAAAATGTTCAGCCACAAAGAAATAATGAATTATAACAATATGAAGTACTTACACATACACTCTGGTGAAGGCAATAATAATTCTAAAATAATTTTCAACGTTTACCTTCTCGGCAACAAATGTAGCAGCTCTCAATTATGCAATTTTCCTAATAGTTTTCAATATAGAATTTTTCATGTAATTTGCTACTCCATTATAACTATGCGCATATCTTTTTCACGTAAATTGGCTGGAGATTTGTTGATAGTCTCAGGCACATCACAACATAACCAGTCTTTAGCATAACTGTGCTTGTATCTAGGTATATAAATGTTACCAGCTTGCCTTGTATTATATCTATGTATATCTTGACTTGTTTGGAAGGCAAACTTTGTAGATTTTCTGGCAGTTCCATGTTTATATATTTATGATAGAATTTAAATTTAGCTAAGGTAAAAAAAGTCTGCTAGTTTGAATGATTTAAGGCTTTTATATAGTGGATCTTTATGGGCATTGTATTTTTTAATTGACATAATTCTTATGGCTTTCTTTTGTAGTTCCTGAATCTTGGAATACTTACAACCGCAAATTGAGATTCCATAGTTAATGTGGGATAATACTAATGAGTTGTAAATTCTTAATTTGGCACTTAGTGGGAGGTAATTTTTTAATTTATTCACAATACCAAGAGATCTTAAAATGTTGCTAGCAACTTTATCAACATGGGCATTCCAATTTAGATGTTTATCGATTGTGATGCCAAGAAAGTTGAAAGAGTCAACATGTTCTAAAGGCACTTTATTCATTTATATGTTAGGCATTTTAAATTTTTTCATTTGATGAAATATCATAAATTTTGTTTTTGTTGCATTTAATGATACTCTGTTAGCATTTAACTAATCTGTTATTTTCATAAGTTCAAAGTTTATGTTGTTGTCTATGTCGTGTTTGTGTTGAAATATTTAGGGTTGTAGAAAGAGTAGAGTCATCTGCGTACATTATTAGGTCAAATATTTCACTTGCATATGCTAAATCATTGATATAAATCATAAACAAGAGAGGTCCTATAATAGAACCTTGTGGCACGCCAGTAGTGATTTGCAGCAGATCAAATCTTGTTTCATCAAATTCGACATATTGCTTAAGGCTACTAAAATAACTTTCAAACAACTTCAAGGAGAGACCTTTAATTCCATAGTGTTTTAACTTTGCAAGTAGAATTTGATGATCTAAAGTATCAAATGCTTTAGACAAGTCTATGTCGATAGCAATTGGGAGTTGGCTTTTATCCGTTTGTTGTATTATTTTATCAAGAGGCTCTATGACAGCAAATTCTGTGGAATGTCCAGCATGGAAACCATATTGGCTACCATAAAAGAGCTTATTATTCTGAAATACTTCAAAACTCTGGTGGAGTTCCTAATAATTCATTAACAAATGTTCTTGCTATAAATGACCAAGATGAAGATGGTCATATCGAACAAATACAGCAGTCGCAATACTATTTTGAAGATTTGATACAAACAATAGTTGCAAACAAGGACAATTTTTGTATTCTCAGTTCTAACATAGACTCAGTAAATTCGAAATTCTCTGAAATTGAAGCTTTCGTCTACATACTGAGACTACACAACTTTGAATTTGGTGCTATATGTTTGCAGGAATGCTGCATTGAAGATAATACTGATCTTTCATTTGTACAGCTTTAAGGCTATCAATGCATTGCTCACGGCCAAAGTTGTTCCAAAAAAGGTGGACTCATAATTTATCTCAATGAAAAGTATACACTCCATAATATGTCGTTGCCCGTCAGACCTACGGTATGGGAAAGTTTCCACTGTCTAGCTCGCCCTTTTGGAGAACCATCATTATTTGTTACATTAAAGTCTTCAATTAGAAAGTTTTGGAGTTACCATTTTTAATGAAAAGTGACAGGATTCATTACTACCAAGATACAAGCTAATCTCTCAGTTTCACAGCACCGAAAGAAACCCCATAAATACTTCCCTATTAATGTTTATTAGTGAACATGGGCCCAGGATCCACCATAACAAGATATAAGTCAATATGCCAGTTTGATCTTTCAAGGTTAAAATTTACACCTCCCCCCTCCCAACAAAACCCATTAGTGCTGTTACTGTTTAACAGTTAGAATGGGCGTAGGATCGATCTTTGCCAAGATGTAGGTCAGTACGTCAGTTTGACAGTACCAAAAGAAACCAAATAATTACTTCCATATTAATGTTCAATATTAAAACCATGGGCCTAGGACTCACCATTACCTAGATGTTATTCAGCATGTCAGATTGGCCTTTCAAAGTTACTCAAAGTCAAAGTAACGACACAAGAAAAAAACCCCTATACTCAATATGTCAGTTTGACCTTCGAAGGTCACTGAACGTCTGAAGTTACAATACAAACATGAATACGTAGCCTTACCAATCTTTGTAATTTTGCAAATTCATGAAAATACTAGTAGCATCGTATGGTGAGAAACTTTGAGGATCGAGGCAAGGTTCCTACTAAGTTTTAAGAGAATCAAGCACCCATCGTGACAAGTCAGTTGAAGTGGAAACTGGGCAGTTCCCTGTTGAACAAACTTGGCAGAGATCCACCTGAAACAGATCTGCACCATGTTCAAAGGGAAGGGAATCTGTTGACTGACAAAAGGGCTATGGACGATAACCCTTCATATAACCTCCCTGACAAATCAGCTGAGGTAAAAACTAATGAATGGCTTGGAAATCATAAAGAAAATCCCCTCTGTTGTTCAACAGATGGTTGTTTTGTCATGGGGCAGGATGTCAACACAGATAGAAGAGTCAATGCAAATTAACCCCCAACTGTAGAAAAACATTGTTTCTTTAGATGTTTACATACGTTGTTCACAAGATGCCTCCTCTGCCATATTCCGAATTTATATCACGTCTTTACCATTTGCCTTCTCTGTCTGTCTCTCCTTATTTACATGGTCCTCAGTTATTGAGTTTATCTCAGACACTATGTGAGTGACAATCCTGAAGTTGGGAGTCAGTCGAACTCTTTCGGGGTCAAAGTCAAAGTCAAAGTAAGCTTTATTTCATGTCGGTCGTTTTTTTACAATAAACATTAGCTCTGAAGAGCTATTTTCCGACGTGAGTATAAGTTGTAAAATACATAGGTGACTAAAAACAACAGTGTTTATATACATACAATAAATATGGGATGAGGTTAAAATATATTTTTCATGGTGATCAATAATCTGTACAATAAAAATATGTGTAAAACACTAGTCAGCATCTTTGGCACAGATAGGTGTCTGTGACATGCACTTCAGAGGCATCTATCTGCATGACATGCAGTTGCAGGTGTAACCATTCCAGTTGCTGACTAGATTTTTAAATTGATTAAAGCTGGAGGCATTTCTAAAATAATCTGGTAGTTCATTCCACAATTTGGCTGCACCATACCGGAAAGATTTCAAACCATACTTGGTAGTTCTAACCCTTGGTATAGTGGCAGTGTTGGTGTATCTAAAAGAATATTTTGAGTCTTTTACCATCAGCAGGTCATATAAATACGCAGGGCCTTGTTTATTAAGAATTTTGTATGCCTCGATCGCCATGGTCTTCATCCTTCTAATGCGTAAGGATGGCAATTTTGATTTTTCCAAAAGGTCTTCATATGGAGAATTTTGATCATCATAGATGAATCTGAGAGCTCGCTCCTGAATGCGTTCCATTTTCTTTGTACTGCCCTAACCACAAAAGTGCCAAACTAGGGGGCAGTATCCAAAATTTGAAAGAATGAAAGAGTGGTAAATGAGAAGCTTACAACTTTTGTTGAGGTAATGGCCAATTCTTTTCAATACATTTATATGTCTGGATGCCTTCTTACACATTTCGGCAATATGTTTTTCAAAACTAAGTCGAAAATCAATTGTGACGCCTAGCAGTTTTACTTCGTTCTGACAATGAATACCAAATTTGTCCAAATGAAAGGTGAGGTCTTCGCCTTTAGCCTTGTTACCAAAAAGAATTCCTTGGAACTTTTCAGGATTGGCTCTCATCATATTCATCTCAAACCATTTGATAAGGTGAATACAGCCTGCTTCCAAAGTTGATTTCAGGGTTGGTAGTGACTCATGGGAAAAAGACAGAGTATTGTCGTCAGCATAATTGTACAATATTCCCTCTTGAACAAAGAAAAAGATGTCGTTCATGAAGATGTTAAAAAGCAGAGGTCCCAAAATGGAACCCTGAGGGACACCTTTCAGAATATTTTGCCACGAGCTTGTGACACTACCGATCTTTACATACTGCTTTCTGTCACTCAGGTAACTTTTCATAAGATCTAAAGCAGTGGCATCTAACCCATATGCCTCAGGTTTAGCTATAAGGAGATCATGGGGAAGACTGTCGAAGGCCTTGGACAGGTCCATTAACAAGGCGGCCACATATTTGTTTTCGTCCAAGGCTTTCTTCCAGTCCTCCACGGCTCTGGGTCGTGTTGTCTGACACCCATAACCCTGTCTAAAAGCTGATAAAAACGGGTGAAGCATGTCAGAGAATAATCATACAGTTGATCATTTATGGTACGTTCAAAAAGTTTTGAAATTACTGTCAGTACACTGACAGGTCTATAGTTTTTCGTGTCCATTGGGTCATCCTTCTTGAAAATAGGAGTGACCTGAGCGTCTTTAAGTCAGTCAGGGAAGGTACCAGATGTCAGAGTTTTATTTACAAGGTTAATTAGGGATGGTTCAACATTTTCATCATTTTTGAATTAGTACTTACAGTACGCAAGGGGGGAGGGGGTTAAATGGGTCTGTACACTTTCACAGAATATGGAAAATGATGGTAGATTTTTGGGCTGTTTTGTGCAATTTTGCTATGACATGGGGAGAAAATCATCATTTTTAAAGTACTAATTTGGGGGGAGGGTGGGGGTCATGAAATTTAGTACCCTGAGTACTAATTCAAAAATGATGATAATGTTGACCCATCCCTTATTGGTATTACTAAAGCTGGTTTGACAAATTTTAATAGCTTTGCAGATATGCCATCTGTCCCTGTTGCCTTTCGAAGGTTCAAACTGTCAATTTGTCTGGATATAAACACTTCGTCAACTGTCTTAAATTCAAACTGATTTTGGACATGTATTTTGGATTTGATTTTTTCAATACTAGGATGCGAGGAAGAATTGAAAGAGTGGTCAGTGGCAATTCCACTTGTGACCTTGATATAATAGTCATTGAATATTTCACTCACTTCCTCTAGATTGGTAATAATAGAATTTCCAGTTGACAAAATGATGTTGTTATCAGTTTTTCTTCCCTGTTTGGAAAGAAAAGGTTTGATGGTGGGCCAGAAGTCCTTAGAGTTTGGACCACCAGCACACCTCTCAAAGAAATAATTTCGGATGGACTTTTTTCGCAGTTTGGTAACAAGATTGCGTTGTCTTCTATAGTTTTGCCAATTTTTCTTGTTCTTGTACTTACAAAATTTGTTGAGGAGCATACGCTTTCTATAGATGGCCTTCCTGAGGGTCCTGTTCATAAAGGGTGCAGAATGTTTGCGTTGTTTCTGCTGCTTGATTGGGGCATGGCCATCTAGAACATCAAGCCGTATTTTCTCACTTGCCCAATATGTGTCATTGATATCATCAAAAACATGAGCAATATGAAAAGGAGCACTCTCAAGATCTTTTATGCACGCCTCCTGGTCAAAAGAACGAAAACTACGGTAGCTAAAGTTTTCTCTTTTTATATACGGGATAATCCCGCAAATTTGGAAAGATATTAAGTTATGACAGTCACTCACGCCGGTATTAAAGTTGGTAATATTGCAACATGAATTTGGTCGATTTGTTAGAACAACATCTATAAGAGTGGGTTCGGCCTCTTTAGTAAAGCGGGTGGGCTCCTCAATTTTGTTAAAAAAGTAAAAAATATCACACATATCTATCAGGGGTTGAGCTATCCTGGGTTTCAACATGTTATAGTTGAGATCCCCCATAACAACCAGGTTTTCATAACCTACACTTACTTTGTCCATTGTGTTGTAAAAATCATGTGAAAAGTCACTGTTTGGCATAGATGGTGCCCTATAGGCACCGTATATGAGCTATTTGCTGTTGTTCAGATTTACCTCCACTGCTATTGACTCAATGTTGGAGAATTCACAGGTCACTTTCCTGCAGCCTGGGATGTCTGATCTCAAGAAAGCTAAAACACCTCCGCCCCATTGTGTGCGGTCTGCTCTCCACAGCCTATAGTCAGGAACCATGAACTGAGAGTCAGGGAAGGAGGCATCAAGCTTTGTTTCTGATATGAACAGCAAGTCAACAATTTTATCAGATAACAGCTCATTAATGTCATTGTGCTTGTGTCTGTAGCTGTTTATGTTCAAGTAAGCGACTAAGAATTGTCTTGGGTTTTTCATTCTGTTTTCTCTCAGTTCTTCAAAAATCGATGAGATGTCTGATGTATCATTCTCTGGTGGACCCCCGCCTTCTGTTAGTCTAGAGCTGTTAAAGTCTGTAAAAGATATGTCACCACAACTGGAGTTAAATAGAGTATCTGTTGTGGAATTGAGACTTGAAACATCATGGTAAGGTAGATTGCTAAGAATGCAGGATGGGCATCTCCAGTCAGAGTCTAGATTATTTGCTAATAGGTAATTGTATGTTGCTGGCGAGACATTGGCACATTTTATGTGTGTCCAGTGTGTACAGTCATAGCATTTTAGTGAGCGGTGCGTCCGTGCAGCTGGTCGTTTGCATATGGAACAGGGGTTTTTAACTGGACCCGGGTTTAACGAAATATCACCACTCAAAACAATGTCATAATATGATGGTTCAGACTTGTATGTGGGCTGCATAATTTTTTCATATGAGACAGCATGGTCAGGCAAATGCTCTATTAAGATTACACCAAAACTAATAGAGCTCTGTGTACAGTTCATAGCCATGGTTTGTTTTGGTGTAGTACAGTTCACTGGGTCCAGGTGAACGTCTGCTGTGTGGTTATTCCATTGTGGGCTGTGGCGGTGCTTCACAAGGTGACCTGATAATAGTATTGTCCAAAAAATTACACAGTGCAGGGTCACGTCAATACATCCAGGTTTGTCTTTGTGTCTGTGATTTCTGACCCTCTTGGCCCATGACCATGTATTAAAGGTCCCTGTTGTTTGTCTGAAGTGGGTAGAATCCATGGCTGACTGGTCACTGCCTGGCACCTGGTGAAAGGGCTATAATTGCTGTCATCAGCAAGTATATAGTACAATGGGGCTATAGATCCCAATGTCAAAAAGTTATGATTAAAAATATCGTTCCCAAGATCACAATAATGTCTGTATATCAAGTCCAGTGTGGTCCCTGGGCATTCACAAAATATCAGTGAAAGTTTGATAAAAATCAGTGACTCACTCCTGCAGAAAACGGCCAATAAACAGCAGAAGACAAGACAGCTCAGTAGACGAAACCAGGTGTCTGGCCATATATATAAAATTGACTGTGCAATTGCCCAAAGTAAGTGAGTTGAAGATTATGCAAATTATGACATTAGAAATGTTATTGGTAATTGTTTATCAAACTAACATTTAACCGTTTAGCTACCTGTTGAATCTGTAACTTCTCATTTGCCCACATTACATATTGTACACCCCCCATTCATTCTAGTTTGAACCAATATCCACATGGAAGCTATTCAATGAGAGCAGAAATGAATCATGCATGAAAAAGATTCAGATTCAGATTCAGAGGAAAAAAAGAGAGAAAGGAAGAGGCTGAGAAAAAACATAATCTGGATCATATACTTAGTGGAATTAACTTGGGGTCTGCAGTTTAACTTTTCTGCAAGGAGTTCCATCCTAAAAAAGAGTATGATATATTTGGCAAAGGTGTTCCATCCCCTTTCACAAAAGGCAGACCATGCAGGCCACAGTTAAGTTTAATATTGTTCCAAGGAGTTCCACCTTAAAAGACGTGTAATGTGTATTTTGCAAAGGAGGTCCACCCTAAAATTGAAAAATAAAATCATGCAGGCCTCACTTTAATATTTTGGTAAGGAGTTCCACCCTTAAAAATGTGATTTTTCTAAGAAGTTCCACGCTAAAAAAGACCAGTCTACAATGTACTTTACAAAGGAGTTTCATCCCGAAAAACGAAAGTGAATTTACAACCACAAAGTTGTGCACGAGCTTTTAAAGTGTGTGACAATTTAGGTTGTCCAAACATTTGGATCCTTCAAAGATTGCACACTACCTGTCACATCCTGCGAGTGTGAGAGGAGCACTAGTGTGCTCTTCCTGCACACTACCTGTCACATCCAGCGAGTGCGAGAGGAGCACGCGTGTGCTCCGCAGACTCAACGATTGCATGAGAACATCCATGACGCAGGGCAGACTAGCCAATTGATGCCTCATGCACATACATTACGACACCAACATTGATCTAGATGTGCCCGTTGAAAAATTTTCAAAGAGCCATGCAACGAAACTGGTATTAGACACTCTACTATGAGAGATTAGATAATGTCATTAACATATCCAAACCACAGTCTTAATGAAACAAATCCGAGTCAACTCCAACCAAAGGCAGTGTTCCTTGGCATTTATGGCTGAATCACACATATGTATAGTTCGTCTGCACCCAAAAGAGTCCAAAACGTACATGCAAAGGTCCATAGGGTCCAAAAAGCCATGTCTAGTTTTAACATGACAAGAATGCAAAAGATTTTGTTTAAAAATATAGGCCTAGTTCAGTAAATTGGCATGGACAGGTGCATCATTCATGTGCATATATAACCCTACAATTCATGAAAAGGGACCAAATCTGCAGCACAGCAGAAAACCTGGAAACACAGGCTCCAAATTTGTTGAAAATATCAATGAAATTCAGCATTGAAATAGTACTAGTTGCAACCACCGTCTCAACAATGATCATCATCCATATAAGTCCACAAAGTGACACGAGCACCAACATCAATCCATCAAAAAGCCCCTTAGGCCTAAAATGACCATCAACAAGAATCCAAACAACATGATCATACAACTCGATGTGTTTTAGACATGTAGCCAAAGGCACGATGACGTTTTAAAGGAGACAAACCAAGAGTATCTCAAAAAGAAAAGTTTTTGAATGTGCAAATACAGTCGCGAAAATTCAATACAGTGTCAGAGTCCGCAACTACACTAGTTCAAATGTCAAATATCAGCCAGAAACAGGTGACATCATCCATCAGAACGCAAAACGGCAGTCAAACATTGCGAGAACAGTGGTTCAATTGCATTACAACAGCCACAAATTGCAAGCATAGCAGTCACATTTCAACCATGGTTTCCAGATGTATCTTTGAACGGAAATGTAAATGTTCAAGAACGCATAGAATCCCACAAGTCTTCCAACAAGTCATTTATTAAGGTAATAATTTAGAATTCAAAAATTGTAGTATGCCATTGAAAGTCATCTGCAAGTCAGCCAAGCACAATGCACATCTAACTCAAGGTTCTATAAAGTTCCAAAGGTCACAATGTAAAACAGTCCTAATTATTGTAAAATTCTACCATATTTATCAGATATTCCCGAGCGTCCAAAACGTTTTATTTTTATCCAGTAATTTTATACATTTTTGTCCTAGATTTGTAAAAAACAAGACAAAATACCAATGTTTTCATTTAATATTTATTTCAAAATATCGAACTCATTTAAACCTACGCGCTTCTGACGGCGCGGATGAAAATTAAGTAGGCCCACAAAGTTTAGATCACGTGATTTCAAAATTCATGGCTGCACGTTGTTCAAAAGTTTTCCAAACTTTAAGGAAATAACGTTTTTAACATCAGTTTGTCTCTGGACTATTGACTCTAAATAGTTAGTGTGGTACATTCATGGACGTGCCACAGATACACTTGGGATTTGGTTTGTGACAGGGCCGTTGAAGACGGCACCAGCAAAGATCCTCGACGTAGAACTAGCAAGGTGACCACCTTGGCCAACATTTACCGGTGCTAGTGTGCCTGAGTGACCGCGAGCAGGAGAGAAAGAAACTTGGGAACCATTTTCAATGCGGGGCAAGTCATTGTCGACATTTTGACGAGCAGATATTGCTAATGTACCTGCACTGCTGCTACCCTGGAGGATATTACACATTTGTTTCTGCTGCCAAGTACTAGCCACCGCATAATTGTTGATTGACTGCAAATTTTTATGCCCGCTTAAGTGGGCGATCATGTTGGGTGGTACACCAGCTTGGAACAACTGCGTGCACATGGTGCGACGCACACTAAGGTTGGTACTTGCAGGCTGGGAAGGTCTGCTGCTGTGATGGTCTGCTGCTGTGATGACCTTTGAGCCAGCTTGATTTCCAAATAAGGAAGTATGGCCAGAATGTAAAGAAAGTAGTCCCCTACTAGGGGAATACAGCCAACCTGAACTCACAGTCTGTATTTCCCTCTGTTTCAGTGTAATACAGCCTCAATTACTGGATAAAATGTAAAACAGTCCTAATTATTGTAAAATTCTACCATATTTATCAGATATTCCCGAGCGTCCAAAACGTTAGCAAAAAATAATTGTTCCATAAAAATAGAAGCGGACAACAGTCCTCAATGATAGCGATGAAACCAAACCGAACACCAGCACAACCTTGTCAGATCCAGCCTCACCCTCGAAATAGCAAGACGTGCTAGTGCCCATCGTTGTAAGCATCCATGGCCAATGTACTTCAAAAGAGATTGAGACACCAAAGTGCAATGGGCTTACCAATATCAGAACTTTTGGCATTGTATGAAATACCGGAGCAACTGTATATAGATTCTTAGATTATTTTGTTCATGGCACAGCAATGACTTGATTCTGTTGCACCATGCAGTATTACTATGGGACTGCCATCTTCTCAAAGTCGAAGTATAGCAGTAAAATATGTTGAACTACTTGTGCTTTCATTGTCACAGAAGACAACAATATGTTGGGATCAACAAGTGACTCTGAGGATTGTCAACTTAATGTTCACTAGTCAAAAGCTGCAGTCTAAGTAAAAGTTTTAAAATTGTGGCAGAATTGTTGTCTTTTGAAAATATAAGGGAAATCAGTTATATAGATGTTCTGGCTTGTGGGTAGATTTGGTCCTTGAAAACTGAAAAATTTTGCTAGACAAAGTCCTTGAGATTTGATTTTCACAATCCCTTATGAACACTGTACACCAAATTTCACTGATATTGTATTTTAAACGATGTATGAATATTTGTGATTGGTTCACAATATAGTTCAATGACTCTTTTTACATTATTTATAGGAATCACAACAGTCATCTAAGAATGATACACCCGCCCCCCCCCCCATATTGATAAAGGATTCACCAAAATGGACCAGTTTAAGTGTCATTAAAAAAAATCCTCCTGCCTTGGCAGGGGAGCCCGTCCTCCTCCCAAAGCCTCCCCCAGCTCAGTTGCCCCACTCCCTTGCAGTTCCACTTTCATGCGTTCTCTCTCTCTCTCTCTCTCTCTCTCTCTCTCTCTCTCTCTCTCTCTCTCTCTCTCTCTCTCTCTCTCTCTCTCTCTCTCTCTCTCTCTCTCTCTCTCTCTCTCTCTCTCTCACACACACACAAATTCATGCCTGGCCATCCGGCTTGGGATTCTATATCTATATCTATTCATCATACACAATAGTGATATTGCCATAATTCATTCATTCACAAAATATTTCTGCCCGTCTATGAAGTTACGTATTTTCACGACTGTAGAAAACACACGTGGAGCGTGGGGGTGATCAAAACAAAAGTTTGTAGCTTTCTTCTTGAGAAAAAATTCCGACTGTTGTCATCCTCTCTGATTCACATATGCATTTTACGGGGAAATAAATTTTGACTCGATCTAACTATCACAAAGCTGCCTAGCCTTTACTGATTTGCAAATGTCAGGGTGCCAATGTTGACACACAGGAACTGTATCCACTATCGGGACAACCCTCTCCACTAAGCTCTATATTTGACTAAGCGGGAGGTCTTGCCTCGTGTGCCTTGTGTTGCTACTTAAAACATAGCCTGGGGGCGATTTCAGTGTCTGGTACAAAATTCCTATTCTAGGGCCTACAACTTGTAACTGTATGGCATTGTATTTACATTTTCAGGTAATGCTCACTCTAGAAAAGTCCCATATATATTGTACATTACATTCATTCGACAAATTACCCTTCCCATAACAATAATCACACATATATTTGGGATACTAACTATCCAATCAACTGGGCTGCCATTTTGAAAATTGTGGATTCTGCACTCAATGGTTTGTAAATGAGTATTGGGACGATCTTGGGGAGGGGGGCTGTTATAATATATGAAACCAAACGGATATATTTTGCAAATGTTTCAGAGCATCAATAATAATATGATATATGGTGTTGCCGCAATTCATTCACTTTAATATTCAAATCAAATGTTTTTTGTGTGACCGTCCCGCAATCAATGCATTGCGCAATGTTCAAAATGGCGCACACCATGTGGCGCCTCAAAGTATTGTGTCGCATTTGGATTTGAGACTAACGATGATAACTGCTTGAGAGACAACCGAGCAGGCAGATTAAAGTTAAGATAGTAAGTCATGTTTCAAAAGTACTTTGACGACTGATGCCCTGGTAACCTAGAGAAGGGACACCTGGAACTTTGCGAAAGATATGTAAGTGGCTGGTACTATAAAAGCGATCGCAGTTTTAATCCCTATGATATTATATCTGGCTGCCAGCGATTTGCAGATTAAAGTGCTATTCGTTTTTTTAGTAGAGATTCATGTCACGTAAATGTAGCTTTTTTATTTGTCACTGTTATAACCATAATGATAATTTATATTGTTACCATCATCACTGTGACCAATATCATCATCATCAACATCACTGTCATAACCATGACCTTCATCACGTTTTTTGTAACCATCACTTGGACCATCATCATCATGGTCATCATTACAATGAGCATTATCATTGTCATCGCCATGGCCTTCATCACTTCTCTTTACACCGTCGCAACGACCATTATTGTCACCATCATCACCACAACCTTCATCATAATTTTTGCCAGCATCGTCGTCGTCGTCGTCGTCGTCGTCATCATCATCATCATCATCATCACTGATTGTTGTTTCATTTTCATTTGATTGTTGCTCACCCAAAAGAGCTCAGGTACCAAAAGTTTCATATATACACTTACTAGCTGTGGGTAACACAGCATTATAATGTACCCCTGTGTTTGCAATGGAAATATATGGTACTGGCGCGATAGTGGAAGTTCTTTAAAGTGGACAGAATTGTCTCCATTGAAAAGTTCCATCATATTGACAGAACACAGACACCCCGAAAATTGAAATAATATTGCCATGGCATATATTTGTACATCTAATCCCCAGATGTTAATTTTGCCACCTGTGTTGCAACTGATGATCAAAATTGTCTATGTATACAGAGAAGGTATCTCTGTTACTCCTCATGAATTGACATGTTTTGAAATGAAGTAATGATATGAATGCAGTTCTTCCATTTGGAATAAGAAAGTACAAACTGCCCTGAACAAACAATTTCCATCACCTGCAACAATGAAAATAACTGTATCTTCTTTCGAAATGGATGGTGAAAATATTTGCCTCTGGTCATATTTTTTCACAATAGCAGTGACGGGTATAGGCGTAAAACTGGATGACAAGAGTTACCTGCATGTCTATAATTTCTGGTTGAGACGTGCACACATTTATTTTTAAAAATTGTCAAAGCTGTATAAGAATCAATTTATGGAAAATAAAAGTAAAATAAAATTTAGTGAAAGTTGTCAGATTTTATTTGTTAATCAATCTTGGTATGTTTAATTGTTTGAAAAATTACAAATTGCAAGAAAATGTCCTTCGCAAATTTAATACAGTTGTGGAAAATGCAAAAATATAAACGAGAAAGTAATGTATATGGCTTTGTTAATTCCGGGATACGGTTGATAAAAGTAAGTGAGGCATAAGGCAATAGGGGAGTACTATTTGGATAATCTTAGTTCGGCAAAAGAAGGAAAAAATGAACTGCAGATTCTTAGGTTTTCAGCACCCCCTCCCTTCCTCCAAAACAGTTGAAATAAGCCCACTTTGAATATGAATTTCACTCCACAGCTTTCCACTCTGGTAACGACTTGAGACAAGTTTTACGCTGGGAGGGAATGCACGTCTCGAAAAATTACATGCTGCGAAAGGAGGCACTTGTACGCTCAGGAAGTGACTGCACTGTAATATCGTCTGCTAGAGCTGAGCTGTGACCGGTGTACAGAGTAGCACAATATAGGCCTAGAGGGTCCCCAAGGAGATTTTAGCGATGCGTGTTTGTCAATATTCAATACCTGTGAACTGAAAGAGCGCTTCTCTTTTCTCTGTGAACTGTGAAAACTTTCAGAAAAGCACAACTGAGATATTTTAAATTAAATTTCATGACTCCTTGAAGTGCATTTACTTCATCTGGTGAGATGCGCTAATCCCGGTGGGAAGCCCCTCGCCTCTGGTTTCCGCGATCGCGTATGTGACGTTGGCGTTGGTGGGGAAGCAATGTTTTCAATGAGGTGTGCTATGGAAGGTATAACCAATGGCTTCTTATATATCACGAAAAGGATAAAGTGCAACCACAATTAATTAGTGTAGGCCCTGAGCGTTAGTTTGGAATATTTATGATCATGAATGTAATTTGTAGACCTAACTTGGTAAATCGAAACTTAACAAATTTAATTTTAAGCATCGATTTCCTAAGTTAATGATCCCAGACCCCCCTGTAAATAACGATTCCTTTTAAGAGACAGACCAATGTTTGGTATTAATTATCAATGAATCTGAGCAATAAGACGGGCTATTAATTGGACCGCCACACCCCCATAAATCAACAACATTCCTGTTTTTTTCGTGTATTCTGTGTGGTCTGTGTGACGACATTCCCCGGGAAACAGTAGCCTTGCTGGGCGGTCGTTCCTCCAGGCAGGGACAAGTCCTAGGTTCTTCTGAAATATATCCTACGTAATTTTGTTGAACAAACACAAATGTAGTACACATATCGAGTTTTCTGTTTGTTCTTGCGGTACACTAAAGTTTGGCTTCCGAAATGTGGTGAAATCAGCATTTGTGAGCAACTTTAAAATCGTGCGTAGCGGTGAATGTGGGTTGACGATGGGCCAACACCAAATCTGAGCTGACAACGTGGCGTTCTGGGGCTCCCAAAGGTTATAATGTGAGTTGCGATCTGGAAGGCCTCCAGAAGCGACCTGGTGAGTGCACTGTCTGAAGACATTAATTAAGGTAAGACGCAACATGCACAACAAATGTTACACACTTTGCGATGTTTATTTAGGTTACTCTCACACCTGTAAAGTTTTTCTATTCCACGGAAACCCATTTCCAGCCCCAGAAAAAGCGTGTTTGCCAGGCCAAGGTACCAGCGAGGTTTCAACGCTGCGAGTTTGTGAATCATTATTATTTATCACACTTTATTGACAACGTGTTCTGAATAGACAAGAACCATTAACATAATTTCCATAATGTCTGGTAAGTTTGAGTCTTTGGTGTAAACAAATCTGTGGAAATTTCCCAGGATGCATAAAAATTTACATCATACGCAATGATGCTCCCCACGGCGAAAATTTTGGGCACGAGAGGTAGACCGTGATTTATAATGAACACTTTGCACTCTCCACCACGGTAGGAACACAGTTCATATATGTATGTAACCATGAGAGCTCCCTTGTGCTTGTTATTACAATGTTGATCACCGAACAACCGGGCAGTGCTGTTTCACTGAACAACTGTGGCTGTGCAGCTATGCTGTTTCCCCAGCCGAAGTTAACCCTCCAGTCAAGTTGAAATAAAATGCTGTGTTTGATTTCACTTTCCTGCAAATAATGGCATATGATGGCCATTTTGTCGATAAAATCTTTCAGCCTGGACCCACCCAATTCTGAGAGAAGGGTGGCTTGAAAGTGCTTTTTTTCGATCCATTAATCTTAGGGTAGGGCCGTTTTAGTAGGGTCTGTCAGATACGTCACATACATATTTGTTAGGCCTAAGGTAGGGACATTTTTTGAAACATGTTTGAAATTGATTTTGCCCATTACCTTCTTTGATGTCAGTTTATTTTGTTACCTGGGCATAGCCAGAGGCACTTGTTATATTAAAAAATAATCACAGATGTTTCCACAACATATTTGTAATTAATTCTTGGGTTACGGGTCAGAAATAAATGTTTTATGAACACAGTTCTATACTATTCAATTTGCTTCTTAGGTTGATCAGAACGGTGATGTTTTTATTGTCACTGAGACTCCATAGTCAGAGATATTATCTCATCATGGACACGCTGGTATAGTCAAGCTAAAGTCTTTATTTTCCAATGAAAATTGCACCACAGGAAACTAATTTTTCCCCACACCAATAACTGCTTTTAAAGTTTTAAATCCACACAGGAACCACTGTGCCGCAAGTCTTGGCAGCAAGCTGGTCATGAAACTGAATCACAAAAGCTGAAAAAGGAATGGGAGTATGTTGGTATGTGTCCTCTGGAGACAAGCTCTGGCAAGACGGCGCAACAGTCCCATGCCTCTCCTCCTCTGGTGGGACCACTGCTTGGTCACCAACTAGGCTCTGAATAAGAGCTTGGACATGGTCAAAGCAGCAGGTGTCATTTCCATTGGTGTGTAAGACAGTTCCCTAGAACCTACAGTCAGCCTGATGTGTTCGGCATTTCAGAGCCAGAATGGCATGATGGTAGAGTCCTTAATCTTGGCCGTGATCTGCTATGCGTCTGAAAACAGAAGCTTATCTTCTGCCTCCATGGCAAGGTCCATAGACTTAGGACTTGTGGGGATCTTTCACCACACCAGGTGTTGGGATAGCAAGGAGTTCTTCAGCCTCAAACCCGCCTTCGTCTGCTCCACCCACATGGAGCTTGAGAGAGAAGATTCAGAAAGACCATGTGCAATGGTCTCAGCTACCGCCAACATGGGATTCTGCTGGGTCTCCAACAGATTCATTTCAGGGGCCACAGCTGCCGCAGACTCAGAAATCTGTTGACAAGAGGGTCCTGAGAGAGTTCAAAGAACTCTCGAGTCTCAGTGCTGAGAGAGAGAGAGAGAGAGCTGACTCAAGGCAGAAGCAGAGCGCTGCTCTGCAAACTTAATCTGCTCTGACTCAGCTGCAGTAATTGCAGCAGTGGAAGAAGACAGAGTCTCTGACTGCAAATGCTATTCCTCACAAAGCTCAAGCTCTGCTTGCCTCTGAAGAGAGGGAGGCAGCATACCCAGCTCCAACAATTGGGGGCCAACAGCATTGCCAACTGCTCAATTTGGGACAGAGCTACCAAAGGTGCAGAAGAGACTGCCAACACGGCTGGTGGCGGACGTGAAGGTTCCAACGTAGGTGCCGACACCACCGGGGCCAAAGACCCACTGATGGCAGATGGTGCTCCTACAGACCTGGATGTCTTCCGTCTATCTGCCACATGCCTTGGCTTATCAAGTGAGCTCTTGGAGATGGGAGCTAGGGAAAGTTGCCGAGACATCGGTGGTTTTGTGGAGGCCATAGACTTATGATCTGGGCACTTGGACCCGAATGCCTCGACTGGCCAAGGTTCTGGGATACCCATGGCTTGTGCTGCCCGGAGGACTGAGATCTGTAGAGCTGCAGCCCATGCCTGGCTGACTTCTTCAAAGTAGATTTCAAAGAAACAGCCTGTGGCAGAAAGGGTTGATTGGTGCATGCAACATCTCAGCTTCAATGTGTATGCTCTTTGTTACAGCTCCAAAGGAAGGGTAACCTTTTGGTCAGTGACTAGAGCAGCAGTGGAGGTCTTTTAGGGAGCAGACGGGTGCTAGTCATCTGCGGAAGGTGATCTTGCTGCCTGAATTCTGACAAAGTCTTTTCACCTTACCCTCTTGTGGGGTTTCTGGTATGGAAACAGTTGCCAGACGAGGCTGCGAACAAGTCACGTGGGTACGTCTACACTTTTTTTTTCTACAGTGTAGTTGGTTTCAATGACTAAATGGAGTCTGTCTGTTCAGCTTGGCATTTGGCAGCTATGGCCTGCAGCCTACACTTTGCACAAATTGAGTTTCTCTGTGTGTGCTCAAAGAGCAGCCATTTCGTCCACATCCCAGTATTCATAGTACTTGCAATTTTGCTCGTGAGAGAAAACTTGACCCAGCTGGAGGCAACAACAACAGCAATGCTGATGATTGTCCCAGGCCACCATGTAGTGGTTCCATGAGTCCAAATTCTGCCCACAATCCAACAAGGATGAGGATGGAGTGGTCCCTGGAACAACATGTATGGCTTGTCTCCAAAACGGGGTTATCGCCTGGTTTACACTGTCTTCCCACTCTCAGTGATCTGTTCGTCGAGATGCCATCTTGAAAATCTACATTTGATGACAAACAAGCAGCTCTAATCCCAATTTTTTCAGAGGTACCTGCTGCACACAATCAGCTATCTAGGTCTCTGAAGCGTCCCAGACTGCTGAGAAGTGATTTTGCCCAGAAGCACTAAAACAGTGAGTGTGAACATAAGTCGAAAGACCAAGCCAATAATGGTGCCTAAAAGAGGAAGGATGATATGGGGAGCATGTGCACCAGGAGTCACCACCAGTTCCAAAGGAACCGAGAAATAGTGCCACGGGACTGTCAGGTTGTCAGGAATCAAGTGAGTGACCTCAACTGGATTTCATGGGCGTTTGACCCAGACAGAGATCTGGCCAAATGGTGGTCGACAAGCAACATTACATAACTTATATCATTAGCTCACCTGACTTGTCAGTCAGCTGCTCAGGATAGCTTATAGGAGTCAAATTTCGAAAAAGCTTTCACTTATTCTCATATATATATATATATATATATATATATATATATATATATATATATATATATATATATATATATATATATATATATATATATATATATATATATCCCTATAGCATCAAATGTTATGATAATTAGACCACACGTAGTGTATCCAAACGCACGTAACCAGGCAGCTGTGATTGGCTCAGGGTAGCCTATGTTCCCCTTACCTGCTTTGGCTGCTGTGTTGCTTAGGGTTTATTAGACCTTTACTCATGCGCAAAGCAATGCAGTGTGGTTGCTCAGCAAGCTGATGGTGTCCGATTTTGAAGCACTTTGCCACAGTTATGAATATTGCATATGTAGCCATAGCACTGTTATCCCGTCATATTTATATATTTATATATTTGGGATGTTTTTTATAAATATATCCAGCACACAGCATCAAATGGACCAGGGACGTGCACGTCCCTGCGTGGACCAACACAATACCATCGAACCCCGATTGTGCTGACTGATCGTATATAAACGCCATGCAGGTTTGTTTGGTTCATAAAGAGGTCTCTTCAGGAAGAGTTTACTTGAACACCAGACTCGTGAGGTACATTCACTCCAATTTTATTTATCATACCATTTTATTTATATTTGGCCAATATATTCAGTAAACTTGTAAATTATGTAAATAGGTTCCAGAGTCTTCATGGTTAAGAACAAGACGCACCGTAGGGGCCTACTCTATAATATGTAGCAGACTGTGCATCTTTTATAAAATGGCAGGCTTGAGTTCTGTTTTGCTCAGACTAAGATCAACCTTATTCAACTTATACATAACATATTACATTCCGAAATGGGTATGGTAGTAGTATCTACAGGGGCGGATCCAGACTTTCTAACAGGGAAGGGGGAGCGGCGGCCTCGCCAAGTAATTTTTTAAAAATCGATACTCTCAGAAATGTTTTCCCAGCATTTGAGACTATTTTCACATGGACAATTTGATATCTGAGACACACATAATGCACTAAATTAAACTGGTCTCTCCCGTTGCCTTTCATATTTCCTTCCAGGGTATTGCATACGGGGTTAGACAAGTTCCAAACTTTTAACAGGATAGCACGGCCAGTGCTTCAAAATTTCTACTGGCCCTGGTCTGCCCCCCCCCCCCTCATTCCGGTGAGCACGTTTATTGTGACTACGACTACATAATGACTGCAGTTATTTCGTTTATGTTGGCTCATCACACATTTTTTTTTTGCGTTCACACATTAAAATCTGTACAGTGTAAGTTACATTTTGGCGAGCTCTGTCTCTTAAACTTGAGATGCCAGTGGATATAAATATCATCTATAAGACTGAAAAGATTATTGTATCCGTATGATTCCTTGTACTGCCTCTAACATTAAATATGTATTGAAGGCCAAACCACACAGTGGATACAACCAAACCAGAAAGAAACTACAAAGACCTAATAGTTTCACTAGTACTCTTTTTACTCCCATTTAGACTTCTGAAAGAAAAAAATCGAGTTCCTAAGAAACTTAACGTATCGAGATGCAGATGCGTACATCCACGTTTTTGCTGCTTTTAAGCTCAGCTGACCTGCAGGTCAGCTGAGCTTTTGTGAGGGTCTGTCGTCCGTCGTCCGTCCGTTGTCCATCCACAATTCACATTTTCGACTTCTCCTCCAAAACCGTCAGTCAGATTCACTTCAAAATTGGTGGGGATATGCCTTGAGTAGATCTCTACCAAGTTTATTTAAATGGTCACGCTCCTTGATTTTTGGATTTTTTTTACGAATTTGTTTGTTCTTTTTGGGGTCAAATCTTAATCGCTCACCCAATAGACCATGTCAGAATTTTCACCACCAGATGGCTCTGGGGTACTATCCACCCTAGCTTGACTGAGTGCCCACTAGCTAGGCATGGCAGAGTATGGGAGGTGGACAGTCTTTGAGTAGAAACAGGAACTAATCAAGAGAGGAGCACCAATTAAAGGCAAAAAGTGTGATTTAGTAGAAAGGTAAGTACTTGCTGATCAGTTTCATATATTATCTTACAGGAATTTATCCCAAGATTACAAGTTTAGTCACTTGACTCCAATGGGTTGAACCAGCAGTTTACATCACTGGTCATATATTGCTGTGTGTGTGTTGTCTCTTGGCCACACACAATTCTGTGACAAGTCAAATAATGAGACTGTGATTAAAAGTATAATTAATGTTCCATAAAGAGAGACTTTCATAGCCATACATACATTATTTTGAATGTGGAATACCCTGGTCAAAGTGCACATAGGCCACCAGTAGCCTGACCTGAGCCAAGCCTCTGGGGCCCAGCCAGTAGCTTGTATATTGGGTCACTCCAGGGGATAAGCAAGGTGTTAATGCTGCTGTTGTCTAGTTCCTCTGGGGAGAGTGCTTTACTGGTGTGCTGTGTATACAAGACACTTGTTGGTAATGTGTTTGTCCAGAATAACAATGAGGTAAAAACACTGCATACTCAAAGGCAAAGATGAAAAACTAAACAAGAAAAGGAAAAATAACTTTATGTCCCCTCCAGTTTGAAAGTTTACCTTTTTCCTTACATTTGAACAGCTTGGCTGCCCTTCATTACCTCATACAGTTCTGTTGACAGGACACATATTTAGTCTTGCACTTTTTTTCAGACTTGACGCATATGACAGAAATAACAATTTTCATTCTGAACCTATACTCAGTCTGAAAAAAGAAACACCCCTTCCTCAATGGCCCGACCAAGGATTCAAAACCATAACTGAAAGCACACAAAACATACCGCCAATGCGCATGTCCCATCCCAAAGTTAGTTTTCCTTTTCTTGTTCAGTTTTTCATCTTTGCCTTTAAGTATTCAGTGTTTTTACCTCATTGTTATTCTGGACAAACACATTACCAACAAGTGTCTTGTATACACAGCACACCAATAGAGCACTCTCCCCAGATGAACTAGACAACAGCAGCATTAACACCTTGCTAATCTCCTGGAGTGACCCAATATACAAGCTACTGGCTGGGCCCCAGAGGCTTGGCTCAGGTCAGGCTACTGGTGGCTTATGTACACTTTGACCAGGTTATTCCACATTCAAAATAATGTATGTATGGCTATGAAAGTCTCTCTTTATGGAACATTAATTATACTTTTAATCACAGTCTCATAATTTGACTTGTCACAGAATTGTGTGTGGCCAAGAGACAACACACACACAGCAATATATGACCAGTGATGTAAACTGCTGGTTCAACCCATTGGAGTCAAGTGACTAAACTTGTAATCTTGGGATAAATTCCTGTAAGATAATATATGAAACTGATCAGCAAGTACTTACCTTCTACTAAATCACACCTTTTGCCTTTAGTTGGTGCTCCTCTCTTGATTAGTTCCTGTTTCAACTCAAAGACTGTCCACCTCCCATACTCTGCCATGCTTAGCTAGTGGGCACTCTGTCAGGCTAGGGTGTATAGTACCCCAGAGCCATCTGGTGGTGAAACTCATTTCTGACATGGTCTATTGCTTTGATATTCCATAGGGGCACTCCTAGTTCTTAATGTGTTCACCAGGTGGCGCTGATACCTTTTTCTATTTTTTATGATATTGTGTGTTTTTGCTATTTTCGACTTCTTCTGAAGAACCTTCACTCAGATTAAGCTGAAACTGGGTGCATATATTCCTTGTGGAAGGATCAAACAAAGCTGTTCACTAGGTGGCACTGCTGTGGATTCCTGATTTTTAACGATATTTTTTTTTTAATTCGGGTATTTGGCGGTTAATGCGGCTTTCCTATTGATTACTTTGTAAATCAATGGTAATTGCAATGGTAGTTTACATTTTCGACCTCATCTAAAAACGGTAAGCCAGATTCACTTCAAACTTGTTGGGGTTGTGTCTCGGGTGGGTCTCTACCAAATGTATCCAAATGGTCACGATCCAGTGATTTTTGCGTTCTTTTTAGGATTTTTTCTCGTTGATTTTGCATGCCTATTGATTACCATGCAGGTCAATGGGGATTGCAAAGTCATTAGGGTTTGCAATACTAATTGACAATTTTTGACTTCTGAGAAACCATCAGCTAGATGCACTTCAAACTGGGGGGGGGGGGGGGGGGTGTTCCTTGGGTGGGTATGTACCAAGTTTGTTCAAATGGTCACAGTGTAATAATGTTTGGAATTTTTTTATGATTTTTTGGTTCATTTTTTGGCCAAATCTTCAAAAGTCTTTATCCTTCTATATACGCAGCCAATTGCTTTGAAATTGCATTGGGACACTTCTGGGTAAAAGGGTGATACATGTACAGTAGGTGAGTGACCCTGACCTCATTTCCAAGGTCACAGGGCGAAGTGCATGAAATTCACTGTTTATATGGTAACTTGAGAACTATTAGGGTAGGACATTCGTATCGTACCTCATTCCCCAGGTCACTGGGACCCAGACACTTACGTGAATTTTACTCTACACTTTGTAACTTGAGAACTGTGGAAGGTAAGACTTTGATGTTGAACTTGTTGGTGGTCCTCTATTCAGGAAAGATTGAGACTGTACATTAGTGACCTTGACTTCATTCTCAAGGTCACAGGGCCACTAACATGAATTTTACTGGTCGTGATAACCTGAGAACTATTTGTATTGTAACTTTGATCTTGCAAATGGGGATGGCCTTCTATGAAAGTTAGATTCAGAATAGGGCAGTGACATTGACATCATTTCCAAGGTCAAGGAACAACTTTGTGAGATGAGCACAGGACTGTCACAGTCCTCTTGTTAACTTTTGGTGCAGCTTGATGAAAGTATACAGTGTTGAAATTGCATAGTCTCGCTCTGCTAATTGGTGCACAAATTCAGATCAACGATATACATGTATTGTACTAATTGAACAAATATGCCAATATAAGAGACCTAGATATACGAGGACACGTATTTTAAATTTATCTATTTCTCAGCAAATCCAGTCTGAAGTTCTAAAAATGATGCTCTTTTCTTTCAAACACCATGAATGTAAAAAGTGTCCTCTAAAAAATTGTCCCTATTAGGCCCATATTGGGATATCAATCTTAGACTCTGAAAATTAAAGTTTTGGATATGCAAGTTAGGAAATTTTAACTTTGCAGTCTCACAATTTTACACATGATACCCAAAAGAATAAACTCAGGGACACTGTGAAGTTTCATAGTATTTTGAAGACATGGACCTTGTTTTTCCCTTTTTTAGCTCACCTGACTTGTCAGTCAACTGAGCTTCTCTTATGGTCCTCCGTCCTTCCGGCGGTAAAAATTTACATTTCTTCTCAAGAACAATGAGTCAGATCCACTTCAAACTTGGTGGGGATGTGACTTGGATGTTCTCTACCAAGTTTGTTCAAGTGGTCACGCTCCAGTGATTTTTTATTCTTATGAATGTATTTTTTTAGGGCAAGTCTTCAAAAATATTCGTCTCTGAAACCGCTTACCGAATTGCTTTGATATTACACAGAAACACTCCTAGTTCTTAATTTGTTCACCAAGCAGTGCTGCGATTTATGTCTATTTTTTCGTGATTTTTTTTTACAACACGGTTCACCAGGTGGCACTGCTGTGGATTCATGATTCCTGACGATTTTTTTCGGGTACATATTGGTAAATGCACCTTTCCTATTGATTACTATATAATCTAATGTGCATTCAAATGCTAATTCACATTTTCGACTTCTCTTAAACCGTTTGCAAGATTGACTTCAACCTTGCTGGCAATGTAGCTTGCGTGGGCCTCTATCAGCTTCGTTCAAATGGTCATGCTCCGGTGAATTTGGATTTTTTAGCTATTTTATTTCTTTGTTTGGGCTAATCTTGGAAAATCTTCATCTTCGAAACCATTCACCTAATTGCTCTGATATCACGCAGGAACTCTTCTAAGGACTCCTAGTTCCTAATTTGTTCCCGAAGTGGCGCTGCAATTTTTCCCCATATTTTTATATGATTTTTTGTGTGTTTTTTATTATTTCGATTTCTTAATAACCATCACTCAGCTTAAGCTGAAAGTTGGTGGATATATTCCTTGTAGAAAAGACAAACAAATGTGTTCACTAGGTGGCATTGTTTTGGATTCCTAATTTTTTAACGATTTTTTCAATTCCGGTACCTTTCAATGAGTGGACCTTTCCTTTTGATTGCAATGCAAGCCAATAGGCCTTTAAATGCTAATTCATATTTTCGACCTCTTCTCTGAAACATCAGCCAGATGGACTGCAAACTTGGTAGTAATTTACCTTGGGTAGGTCTCTTCCAGTTTTGTTCAAATGGTCACGTTCCAGTGATTTTTGTTTTTTTTAATTTTTTTGGGGGGTTCTGTTTTGGGACAAATCCTAAACATCTCCGAAACCACTCACCTAATTGCTTTGATATCACACAAAAACATTTCTAGGGACTCCTAGTACTTAATTTGTGCACCAGGTGGCGCTGGAAGTTTTTTTCTATTTTGTGATTTTTTGTGTGTTTTTGAATCTTCGACTTCTTCTCCAGAAGCACCACTCTGATTAAATTTAAATGTGGTGGATATGTTCCTTGTGAAGGGTCAAAAAAGTCGGTCAATGCAGCTTTCCTATTGTTTACTATGTAAGTCAATGGGCATTCTAATGCTAATTTACATTTTTGATTTCTCCAAAACCGTCATCCTGATTGAATTCAAACCTGGTGGCAATATACCTTGGGTAGGTTTTTACCAGGGTTGTTCAAATGGTCACGCTCCATTGATTTTTGGATTTTTAATTAATTTCGTTTTTGGTTTTTTTAAAGACAAATCTTAAGATATCTTCTTCTCCACAACCGCTCACCCAATTGCTTTGACATTACAAAAGAACATTTCTAGGGACTCATAGTTCTTAATTTGTTCACCAGGTGGTGCTGCAATTTTTTGATTTTTTTTTTACAGAATTTTTGTGTGTTTTCGTTACTTGTGACTTCTTCTCCAGATCTGTTACTGAGATTAAGTTGAAACTTTCTGGATATGTTCCTTGTAAAAGGGTCAAGAAAAGATGTACACTGGGTAGAACTGCTGTGGATTCCTGATATTTTTCAGTTTGGTTACTTATCGGTAAATGCACCTTTTCTATTGCTTACTATGCAAGTCAATGGACATTTAATGGTAATTCACATTTTGGACTTCTCTGAAGAAACTGTCTTTCACACTCACTTCAAACTTGGTGACAATTTACCTTGGGTGGGTCTATACCAAGTTTGTTCAAATGGTCATGATCCAGTGATTTTTGGATTTTAAGTGATTTTTTCGAAAATCGTTAAAAAGTTTTAAAAGGAAAGTTTAACATGGCAATTTCTTGTAATGGTTACAACTTAGGTAATTTTTATCCAGACTTGTGTCAAACTTGGTAGGGATGTACCTTTTGTAAGTGTCTACCTATTTTGTGCAAATGGTCATGTTCCAGTGATGTTTGGACATTGACCTCATTCCCAAGGTCACAGAACAACTGACATGAAATTTACTGTTTACTTGATAACTTGAGATCTGTTCTGAGTTGTGACCTTGATGTTACACATATTAATGTTTCTCTATGAAGGTCATGCTTAGACAGTACATGAGTGACCTTGATCTCGTTTCTGGGGTCACAGTGCAATATACATGAATTTTACTCTTCACTATACTTGAGAACTACTTGAACTGGGACCTTGCTGTTGCACATATAAGTGTTCTTCTGTAAAGGTCAGACCTGCTCAGAACATGGGTGACTTTGATCCTATCCCAAGTTCGCAGAGCCACAAGTGTTATGCATATATAGGTCAGCTGAGCATGGGCTGTTCACACAGCCCTTTTGTTAACTTTTTTTTTCAATTCCGGTACTTATCGGTTAATGCACCTTTCCTATTGATTACTATGCAAGTCAATGGGCATTCTAATGTTAATTCACATTTTCTATTTCTTCTCCAAAACCGTCAGCCGGATTCACTTCAAAGATGGTGGCAATGTACCTTGGGTGGGTTTCTACCAAGGTTGTTGAAATGGTCACGCTTCAGTGAATTTTGGATTCTATTATGAATTCAAGTTTCAGCTGAGCTGACTAGCTAGTCAGGCTGAGCTTTTAGGAAGCTCAATCGTCTGTCTTAGAAATACTTCTAAATGTCACGTGCACTCAGTTAAAGCTCAACTCACCTCTGTTCAGTTGCAGCCTTGATTTTCTGGGACAACTTCAAGCTTAGGTCAGCTGAGCACGGGCCTGTTCATGCAGCCATGTAGTTCATATGGTGCTACTCTTAAATACACATAATAAAAAGAATGCCACGGTAAAGAACTCCAATATGTTTCACACTATTTGGCAATTAGCACAATATTTCTCTGACATGTGCCCCAACTGATAGATTCAGACTAGACATTTCCAAAAATCATATTATTTTACACTAAAAAGAAAAGATGAAGAGAAAGACAGCTCTGAAGTTGTAGCAAACGAAACTACACGGATATGAATCAGGATACGTTAAGAGAAAAAACGACTGGCCTGTATTCTAATTATGAGTGACTGAGTTAGCGATCTGACAAATCTCCCCCTGGTTCCAAAATAAAATGGACAAAAGTCATAACCATAATGGCAACATCAGTAGCATTAGTCACAATATTACGTAGACCAAGCCGTTGATGTAATATATAGCATTTTAATGCCAAAAACCACACAGAATGTCTATTGAAACCTAACGATTATATATGAAAGTATGAACAAATTAAAGATCATAGATGTTTAGATAGAGTGCTAGACAGTATATTTGATTGAAAGCGGCGGTCATAGGTCAAACGGTTTAATTTTATATTCCACTGTTATATTTCATTTAATTTTCCATTTTTTTACATCGCGGGCAGGGGTTCGATCGAGCCCTCCCACCCCCTGGAATGGTCGGATATTTACTAAATCAGTGTATAGTCCGTAATTGTGAAAATACTGTATTGTCAGCATTCTGTAGCTTCTGTTTAAATAAAGTTAGCTAAGTCAGGTTTGCTGCATCACAGAGTTGCTTCATTGGTGGTTTTATAGATGCAATGTCTTCAAGGCCAGGTGTGAACTTTATGGTGGGGAAGGACAATGATGTGACCCTGGCAAGAGCACATTTCATACACCTGTATAAAGCTGACATCCAGGTGTTGTTTCGTATTTCAATTATCTCAAATTAGATTAGATTAGGTTAGATTAGATAATTACGGCTTGGTAGGAAATGTTATTCCATATAAGCCGCTCACAGTTCATTACACAATTGTCATATTGGGTTTAAGAGGATGATCTAGTGCTCTATAAGTATACAAAACTGGATGGTCCTTAAAATGTGAATCTAACTTATTTTTAAATGTTAATATGTCAGGAGCATGTACAATGTCACTCGGTAATGTATTCCACCAGTCTGAAATCCTTTGACCAAAGAAATATTTACGAACATTCGAAATGTTCCTTATTTTTAAAAGTCTCAATGAGTGATTTCTAGATCTTGCATTTTCCAGGAAGGGTGGTAAGCAGGTATCCAGATCATAGTATTCCCCATGCGTGTACTTGTAAGCACAAATGAGGTCACCTCTTAATCTCCTGTAAACCAGAGTAGGCAATTTGAGTGTTCTCAGCCTGTCCTCATATGATAAATCACTTAAACCTGGTACCCTCTTGGTCGCTCTTCTCTGGACAGATTCGATCAACTCAACCAGTCCCCACTTCCCTGGAGACCATATAAGTGCAGCATATTCCAGATGTGAACGAATCATATATTTATAAAGAGGTAGGAAGGTTTCCTCATTGATATATTCAAAGGATCGCCACAAAAGACCGGTTATTTGATTAGCCTTTTTCACAATGTTATGTATATGATCATCAAATGACAAATCCTTACTGATTAACACCCCTAAATCTTTCTCAGCGACTGATTCAGCTAGGTTAATATTTCTATCTGAAGAAGTCATTTCATATTGATAGTCAGGATGGTTATTTCCTAATCTCAAAATTGTACATTTTGGAGGTTGAAAGGTGAGTTGCCATTGTTTTTCCCATAGTTGTAAACACTTTACGTCGTTCTGAAGCTCCATACAATCAGTAATGTTAATTGCAGGTTTGAACATTTTTATGTCATCAGCAAAAAGTTTAATGAATGATTTAACAACTTCAAGAATGTCATTCACATATTTAACAAAAAGCAAAGGTCCCAACACACTTCCCTGAGGGACGCCGCTGATTACCTCTGACCACGATGAAGGAGCTCCATTTACACATACTCTCTGTTTTCTGTCAGACAAAAAGTCACTTATCCATGATAACACTTTCCCAGTAATTCCGTAACTTTCTATCTTTTTAGGAGACGTTGATGTGGGACAGAGTCAAATGCCTTTCGAAAATCTAAATAAATAACATCCACTGGCACTCCCAGTTCAAACCAATCAGTCCATTGGTCTAAGCATTCTAATAGCTGCGTAATGATTGATCTACCTTTAATAAAACCATGTTGTTGTTTAGCAAACAAGTTAAATTTTTCCGTGTGTTTCGTCATTTCAGCCCTTATAATGGATTCCAGCAGCTTGCATAGTACAGCAGTCAGACTAATGGGTCTATAATTACTTGGAAGTTGTTTGGGGCCCTTTTTATGAATTGCAGTGATGTTGGCAAGTTTCCAGTCTTTTGGAATTTTACTTTCATTGATTGCCTGTTGAAAAATTAGTTGAATTGGATGTTTCAGCACTGTTGAAAGTTCTTTCAATATTCTTGGATGAATGTTGTCCGGGCCCGCTGAGGTGTTTACTTTTAAATTTTTGAGTCTATTATATATGTCATCTGCATCAATTGTGATGTCTTGCAACTCTTGAGTTACTACTTTCTTGTTTACTGTAGGTATATTTTGTGTATCCTCTTCTGTAAAGACACTACTGAAAAATTCATTCAAGATTTCAGCTTTATCATGATCGGTGCTAGCAATTTTTGACTGTTCAGACGCAAGGTCAGGGATATTCTCCTTAGTTTTGGCTTTCGATTTGACGTATTTCCAAAATAATTTTGGATTTTTCTTAACATTTTGGGCGATTAGTTTTTCATAATCTTTTAGAGCTTTTCGTGTTGCCCATCTTGCTTGATTTCTAGCCTGGGCATACTTATTATAGTCATCAAGTGATCTGGATAATTTATACTTTTTCCAAGCTTTTTGTTTCCTTCTTAGCCTCTTCTTTGCCTTGTGATTGATCCAGATTACTTTTGATTTTTTATGAGCTTGCATGATTTTGTGCGGGATGTGATTATTAATGGCTGTGTTCAATTTCTCTGTAAAGATTTTCCAACAATCTTCAATATCTTTTCCCTGTAATAGTAAGCCCCAATCAATGTCCAGTTCTGTTTCCATAGCTGAGTAGTTTCCCTTATCATAAAAGAAGACTAACCTGTCTCTGTTGCTTGTTGATGAATAGCAATTAAAATTGAATGTAACAACTAGATGGTCACTTTTCCCCACAGGAGGACTAGTGTCAATATTACTTATCATATGTTCTTCATTTGTAAAAAGTAGATCAATTACGTTTGCTGCTTGATTAATTTGATACCTGGTACTGAAGTCTATATGCTGAAAAAGAAATGAGTCTCTTGTCGCTTCTAAAAATTTCCAGGCCTCAGAATTTGTTGATCTAGTTTGTCCACCGCCACTTTCCCAAGTTATTTTAGGATATTTGAAGTCTCCCAACAGTAATAACTGAGAGTAACCATGTATATCGATATTTCGAATCAGATTGTTCAATTTTTCATTGTTGGTTGATGAAGAATTTGGACCTACGATATATTGCAAGAATCAACAGTTTGTCATTTGCATTGAGTTTGATTTCCACTGAAATAAATTCCTTAAACTCATGAATCCAACTGAAAAGCTTCCATGGAATTAATACTTTCTCTCACATGAATTGCTACTCCACGTGATCCTTGGGCTTCGGCGTTGGTATATAGAACATATCCACTAATTTGAAGATCAGCCTTAGTCATAGAAAACCTAGGATTTTTGGGATTAGTTTCTGTGGTTACTATGATGTCAGGATCGTAATCAGCTATGATAGCATGGTATTCAGGTGTTTTGTTAGTGATACAGTCAATATTGGTATATAAGGTTTTCAAGCAGTGTCCTGTCTTTTTAATTTCACAATGGTTAGATTCCAAGGAGGGCCCCGGACTCTGTAGATCCAATGCCCCCCTCGGAATGGTGCTTTTCTTTTTCTTTAGCTTCTTGTACTTTCTTCTTGACAAGCTCTCTTTCCTCCAAGGTCATATCGTGTGTTACACTTATTCTTTTTAACATGTCATCTGCATCTTTAAGTTTGGTCAGGTTTGACATTACTAAGTTTTTGTCCTCTTTACTTTGCATAATTATCTTCAGTGGTCTGGATTTGCCCTGGTCCTCTGATTTCTTCCCAAGCCTTATTAGATTCTTAGTCTCTAATTTTTGGTGAATCTTGAGTGCTTCAACACAGAGCTTTTCAAAGAATCGCTCGTCTTCAATTTTTCTTATCCCAGGTGAGGGCTCTGAGCTTTCTTTGACATTGTAGACAATAACATTACATTCCCTATCTTCTCTAGATTTATCCTCTTTCTTTTGTTGCAAAATTGTTTCTTGTATTATCTTCTGTACATTTCCCTGTTTTGAGAGAATGTCCTCATTTTTATTTTTAACTACATCAGCCCAGATTTTATTAACTGTTGCTGGTACCTCAGCTTTATAAGTGTTCAACTTATCATCAATTTTCTTTTCAAATCTTTGTAATTTCTTATCTATTTCCTCACTCATTTGATTCAACATTGAATCTATACTATCAGGTTGATTTTCACTGAGTAAAGTCTTGGAAGTTTTGCTCCTGAGATGTTCCACACACGCAGGACAAAACCAGAAACAGTCTGGTCTTTGAAGCACTTCATACTGTTCCTCAGACATGTCAATGCACTTCGCACAAAAGTTTTTCCCACATTCACCATCACAGTCAAGTATTTGATCATTTTCGCCGGCAAAGTCAATTTCACACACCCTGCAAGTCCAAATTTCAGCATTCACACTGACCGCATCCGTGCTCTGTTTTCTCCCACTGACTGTACCTGTTGTTCGCACAGACACATTCTTCTTATTACTTCCACTTGCCTTGCTTTTTTTCGTAGTTTTTTTACTTTTTGGAGACCTTAACACGTATTTGTCCAACCAACCGGGCATGCCCGTGGACGATAATACGAACGTTTACTTTGTCCCGCAAAGGATGCTGGGTAAAACTTTTGTTTACTATCTCACCGCGAGATCGACACTCAGTTCAATAAAGGTTTTCTCTCCTAAATCTACGAAATTTCCGTAAATGAGGTTTCCCGAGTGATTCAGCGTCGCCGAATTGTCCACTCAACAATTTCTCCAAGAATAACACTATACATGCGCTCATTAAAAACAGCTTATAATGACGAGCTCCGAAATCGTCCGTCTGTCTTAAACCGGAACCGAAAGTCCTTTTTCTAAATTCTGTGAATGGCATTTAACAGATGAAAATGTCAGAAAAACACGGATGGATTTTGTCATATAATTCCCGGCTCGATCCGGGAATTATATGACAAAATCCATCCGTGTTTTTCTGACATTTTTATCTGTTAAATGCCGTTCACAGAATTTAAAAATACCAAAATGCTGATTTCTTACACTGAAAAATGCTAATATGAAAAATAGAAGGATTTATAACTGTGGGCTGTGGCGACCATAAACACATGAATGTCAGGATGACACCAGCTACGGATTAAAAATGCGCTATCGCTGGGGCCAGGTGTTATTACAAACATAAAGTATCACCATGCTTATGGCTGGGTACCGACAAGATCAATCAGAAAAGTATTATTGGGACAAAATGTAAAATACAGACGACAATTGAGGTCATGATTGATTATTGATGAAATAGTCAATGATAGTGCATAATTAAGAAAATTGGCTCACAAGAAATGACTTAACAGAATTTGAGAACCAGGAGTAAGAATGAGTATGTATCGTATATCAGTAATATTTGAGGATTGTCATGAAGTAGGGTCGGGATATAACGGCGGATGCATTTTTCATCAAAAATGTGTTGAAGGTTGACAGGACGAGGAACATCACGATGTCAAGTAATATATTGATGTGCAACAGGTAATCTAGAGCACATGTTATTAAAGTATCCTGGTAACTCATTTTGCAATATATATTCTAAAAAATGTTAGGGCTTTTAGTTAAAACAAGTCAGAGACTTTTAAGGCACTAAGCTTTTTAAACAGTGGTTCAGTATGTGAGTTGTACAAAGCACAGTATATTAGACGGACAGAGGTCGTTTTTAGTTTGAAAAATTACGCAAAACCCAAAGAAAGAAGAGAACAATTTATATACAGATGAAAAACAGAAATGCACATTTGTAGAAGTGTCAATGTGGGAAAAAAAGTTGTATTCCAACAATATGACCATTCCAGTGTAAGTTTTCATTAATCGTGAGACCTGAAAAGTCAAAAGCGATGGTCCTTTCAATATCCGTGTTTAACAATTTTGAGACTGATATTCAAATGTAGCTGACATAGCGGGAATGAGAATAAAATGAACTTTGTTTCTTGATACATTCAAAGACAATTTGTTTGGTGCCTGCCAATAACATGCTTCATTGAGTTCGGGGTTTATATAAACTGAAACATACGTTGTTTGATGAAATGCTGTGATAAAAAGTGCAGAGTGAACTTATCAGAGTTGTGTCTTCAGCATAAAGTATTGATTCAAATTTGGGGGAAGCGAAATATAGACAGTTAATGTGGAGTTTATAAAAAAGGGTGTATCAAAAATTGAGCCTCGGGGTACACCAGTCGTGATAGGTGAAGCCTTGGAACACACATTTTCTTGCTGAATGTATTAAGACCTATTTATGATATAGCTTTTGAACCATATGTGAGTGGTATACCAAAGACTCGTCATGTTTTAATTTGTGAAAAATATTATGATCCGAAGTGTCGAAAGCTTTCTATAGGTCTAAACAGATAGTAATCGGTATTTCGATCGAGTCAAGCACTTTTAGGATTCTACCAATGAACTCCAGAGTTGCAGTTTCCGTAGAGTAAAGTTTTAAAAAAAACGTGTTGGCTTTTGTGGAATATCATCATCATCATCATCATCATCATCATCATCATCATCATCATCATCATCATCATCATCATCATCATCATCATCATCATCATCATCATCATCATCATCATCATCATTGCAATTTTGAATTTATCTGGAAAAATGCATGTGTTTAGTGATTGATTTATAAGAGCTAATGGTTTCACTGTTGAGAAACTGATATTTTAACTGAGTTTCATCAAAAAGTTGGTCGTGTCTGGAGCTTGTCTTCGGCTTAAAAGTACTAAAAGTTGAAGAAATGTATGTTCAATGAATTAGAGTGAAAGACGAATTATTTTTATAGTCATTGGGGAGATAAGTACTAAAATGCGGTAAGTTTTTTCTTTAAATACATATTTAGACCGTTTACTACGGAAACGCAATCACCGATACCGTTTTTTTCTTGGCCGAGCTTTTCAAACAACGTCACAGAGGTAAAATCGCCTCAGGCTCCAGAGCTTGTTTGCAGCGATCGCTGGGACATATGCTTGGTTACTTCTACACAGCTTTTCACCCTTTCATTGGTAAAAGCTAGTATTTGCTTCCCGATGGTTTCCAGCCAATTCAGCTATAATATAAAGTTCTATTATCGTTTCTAGATATTTAGCAGTGGTTTTGAAGCTATTATTGAACACATCGCTGGTCAGACATCCTGTGTTTCCAGCAAAATCACTATTATTTTAAAATGACAGAAACAGACACCACCCCGATTCTGTGGATACAGAAAAATGGTATTGTACTTTGACCACAGCGTTCACTCATTGCAGACTTCTGCCGCTGGTACTAAGGGGGTATCATCTTTATCCTCATCTCCACAGAGCCCGCCGCAGGTGATAATCCATTTGAAAGTACGTCTCAGTAGGGGACAAAACACCAAATATAACGCTGGTCGTGTCAGGCTCGGGAAATACAGCGTGATTAAAAACGTAGAATGCGTTCGAGAGAGCATTACTAACACCGCAGTCGTCACAAATTCCAAAACGAGCAGGATTAAGAGCATTGCAGTTAGCTTTCCATCTCCATCACTGGCTTTCAAGGGTTGCCTGCGCAGGCAAAAATACAGACTGAGGACGACTATCATTATCAAAGTAATTACTTCAAAGGCACAGGCAAGGCCCAAAAGAAAATGCGTATACAGAGGGTGATATAACTCGCTATGTAGGACACAGTGCACATAGCCGCTATATGAGATGGGCAAGATTACCAGTGTGGCAAATACTCCGGCTGGTAATGTAATTGCACCCGTGCAAGCACATAAAGTACACCCAACGATTATGGCATTTCGACGAGTTATGGCGAATTCCTTGCTGTTCATCAACCGGACACGATGAACATGTATACCCGCTATAGAAATGAGTAGTAGTTTCTTGGTAAACGTGCAAAATATAAATGTAAATACATACAGTTTGCACATCACAATCCCGGCTATCCATGATCCGGAATTAGCCTTTTCCAAAACGTTCATGGTCACATTGCACAAGTAAAGAATATCCACGCAAGCCAGTATCGCCAAGCATATGTAGAAACCAGAATGGCGCAACCGAAAGGTCTTTAAGATAGATGCAATCACTAAGATATTGGCAAGTATACCCAGAATGCTGCATATTATGTAGGTAAATGCATCCACGCTCAACTTCATTTTCACGGGATCCACATCGTCTGTGATACTAAAGATCTGGAACGAGACGTTTCGGTCTTCCATACTGTTTGGTTAAGTCTTTTATGAATTGACAGAGGTGACAGAATCTGAAGACTATAGTTGCCAGGGACACAACGTTAAGATGATGGAAAACCTTTGTTACTTACAGGCAGATTGCTGAGCAAGTCCTATGAAGCTAAATAAACTGAAATGTGCAAGTCCCACGAATGCAAGCTAATTTTTGGAACTTAGCTTGAACAACTGCTGGGTACTCCGAGGTAGCCGATGTGCCAGTTTACAGCAACAAACCAAGTCATAAGCAAGGCATGCATGAAGTTGGGCAGAACTGCACTGCTGCGTTGTTTTTGTTTTTGTGCCCGGGCAAAAAATGACAAACTTCGCCTGGAGCGCCAATGCTCCAAAGAACTGAATACACATAATTACGTGTTGCACATTCAATGCGATGACGGTTATTATCATAGAATGAATCTGTACCCGGAGAGAAATTATCATAATTATGAAACAAGTGGGATTCATCGAGTGGTAGTGAGTGTACTTTTAGTTTATTCCATACATGTATGCGATCTGACATCCATCTCTGTGGATGAAGTGAACACGTGTATAGATGACTGCCCAACATTATGCTACACAAGCTAAAATGCGGCGAAGTGAAACATCAGTGTTGGGTTGCTTTATTTCTTCATGTGGACGAGATCCCTAAAATTGAACAGCTCACTCCATAAATCATGAACTATATTTAATTTATCTGCAGAACTGTTGGATAAAGCCATACATTTTTTAAACAGAATTGTACAAAACTCAGACATTTCGCCATAAAATTGTGTAAGTCCACCAATTTTGTCCTAGTTAGAGTACACTGCATCATACTGTGGTTCGGTTTTCCAATTTTGTGCGGGAAATGGATCGAACAGTGTTAATATCCCTCAATATCCCTGAATCAATCTGTAGATGTCATGTTCAACCAAATCTGATGGAAAAAGCTTCTGCAAACAAAACATAGGGGAGTTATATTGGTTTTTGCAAACTACTTCAGCCAATATTGATGTTTTGCATGGGAGTGATCGTCTGTTAGTGTTAGGGACACACTTAGACAGTATATGATGCACTATTTTCTGTCATACAATGGTCCATATTTAACTACTTTTCATACAAGTTTGCTGACTTCACTGTGTGTTTTGGGTTTTACTTCTAAAGAAAATAGTGTAGGTGTTGAAATTATTGCGTTGAAAAGAAGTGAACCAGAAAATCCTGATAATAATTGACCAGCAGAGTCACGGGTGTAACAGGGACAGCAATTTCTATTTCAAGGGGAGATTTTGAAGCCACATTAGTAAGTTAATGCTTTCAAACAAGCTTCCCCGCCCCCCCCCCCCCGCCGGTATGTGCAGTGGTACCTGCTGTAAGTGGTTGACCATTGGAGGTTTTACAGTATGGAAGCTTCCATGTAAGGCGACAAATATCCTAACACTGTCAAGTTTTTGCAAAGGATAGCAATAGACGAAGTTAGTATTCTGCTCTTGTGGTAAGACTTGTATGTGTGCGAGTGGACCTGATCATATATCCTATGTCAGCTAATATGAGCGTGTGTTGTAAGCACAGTACTTTTGTTTATCAATCAACCTTCTCATCTAGTATTATTGAACATATATGTTGCCTTCCATAATAATATTACACAAAGAAGCAGAATAGTCATGGTCAAATGAATTAAGTGCATCATGTTTTTATGATTTGCACACTAGGGCTGCTTCATAGTTTTCCCGAAGATCGAAAAAGTGTGAAAAGCCCCGAGATTGGTTGAAAAACGAAAGCACTGAGTTCAATAAGGGCAGGACCATGCATTGCAGGCTATATGTAATTTGCTATTGCCGTTTTTTAGAACAACAGAAAAAATGTTGTAACAATTCGATGATTATAGACGTATAAAGATATAGCATTGTCACTGATAATCAAATCGATGATTAATAATAAATGAAGAAAATCCTTATGACTGCTGTATTTGAAAACGGAATCCATGTGCGTGGCAAACAACACTGAAGCGTTACAAATACGTACTCTAATAAATTGTTTAAGAGCCAGTCTGGACTGTATGTATCCAAATCCTTACACGTCACTCGACGACTGGATCTTGAGGTACCTGATCTGGAGATTATATGGTGTGAAATTAGACTTCATAATACTAAATCTTTATTTTGCTGTCGTGTATAGGCCACCCAATTCCCCGGTTTCTTTTTGGAGCAAGTTTCAGGAAAGTTTCGACCTGGCCAAAGGCACAGCCAATCATCATATTATCTTAACGGGAGATTTAAATTGCGATTTCCAAACGCCATCTGGCCATAAGCTTGAACGATTTGCCAGTACCAATCTTCTTACGGTCCATATAAATGAGCCCACACGCATTACCGACCATTCAGCTACATGTTTAGATCAGATCCTATCTAACATGCCCAACCATGTAAGTGATACCCATGTGCTTCCTCCAATTTCTAACTGTGACCATGGTGTTGTAGGTGCTGACCTATTGTTTCGGATAAGGAGGGATCATACATTCAAAAGACGCATTTGGGACTATGGTAAAGCAGACTTTGAAGTCTTCAGAACATCCCTCAGAAGTGTGGACTGGAATTCGTGCTTTGTTTCTGAGGATATTGATTTGTGTTGTGATTCCTGGTCCACGTTGTTCATGGAAACTGCCGAATAATCAATCCAAAACAAAATATTGAAGTCAGACCACATGATTTACCGTGGTACAACTCCAGCCTACGTTCACTTAAACGCCAAGTTAAAAAATACGAAAATGCTAAACGTCAAAATTTCAACACCCATGCATGGACCTCTTTCTGTCAAGTTCGAAACCATTATCAACAACAGCTTAAAACTGCTGAAGACGGGTACAATACTAAGCTTCGTGAGGACCTCAACAACCCTTCGAAGAATAGCAAAAGTTGGTGGCGCACAGATGAATACTTTTTGAACCGTAATCAATCTTCAACTATGCCCTCCGTCATACATGATGGTAAGCACATTTCTGATTCACTGTCCAAAGCTAAAATTTTTAATTCTTACTTTCTAGAACAACGTAACGTTGATTCTGCAACGGCCAGTTTACCCGAACATGCGGACCCTGCTGCATCTACTCTTGACTCACTCACTGTAACCGAGAGAGAAGTTCTTGACGTGCTTTTAAGTCTTGACACAATTAAACCTTCTGGTCCTGATGGTACAAGTTCAAAACTGCTCAAAGAAGCCGCACCTGTTATGTCCTCCTCACTTCCTAGATTATTTAACTTTTCACTTTCTAATAGACAATTCCCTTCAGCTTGGAAAAGAGAAAACGTTTCCCCACTTTATTAAAAAGGCCCGGAGAATTCATGCAATAATTACAGGCCTGTGTCTCTACTCAGCTGTGTTGGAAAAGTTCTAGAAAAGAGAGTTTTTAAGCACATATTTAACCTTTTTTCGGGACAACATTGTTATCTCTGCTCATCAGTCTGGTTTCATACCGGGCGACTCCACGGTCAATCAGTTGGTCCTTGTCTATCATGAAATATGTTTAGCCTTGGATCAACAAAAGGAAGTACGAATCATTTTCTTAGACATTAGTAAAGCTTTTGACAAGGTTTGGCATTCTGGCCTTTTGTAGAAATTAAAGACAGCAGGTATTGAGGGAGATCTTCGCTATTGGTTTTCGGATTATCTATAGAATCGCTACCAACGCGTGATTCTTCAAGGTCAGTCCTCCAGTTGGGCTAAAATTTGTGCTGGAGGGCCTCAAGGTTCTGTGCTGGGGCCTCTTTTGTTTCTTATTTACATCAACGGTATTGTGGATCTTGTGCGTTGTAACATAAAATTGTTTGCTGATGATACCTCTCTGTACTTGAATGTTGATAATACCTTTACTGCCGCGGAATTTATGAATTCCGCTCTTTCTGATATTGATCAATGGTCCAAAGATTGGCTGCTGACCTTTAATGCTCTGAAAACTAGCTCCATGCTCATCTCTCGGAAGACAGACCAAACTAACCATCCACCTTTTCATTTTCAAGGTCATGTATTGCAGAATGTTGCCCATCACAAACACCTTGTAGTTACAATACACTCTGATTTAAGATGGTCCAATCACATTACTGAAATCTCTAACAAATCTAATAAGCTTGTTAACATTATGAAAAACTTGAAGTTTAGGTTGGACAGATGTACACTCTAAACTATTTATATTAGTTTTGTCAGGCGGATTCTTGAATACGGTAGGCAAATGTGGAGTTCGGTTTTTGACGAGGAAAGGCTGGAAAACGTTCAATTAAGTGCTGCTCGTGTCGTTACTGGTGCAATGCACGGAATGAGCGATGCTAAGCTATGAGAAGAAACCGGATGGTCAACTCTTGCCAAACGTAGAGAAATATCAAAACTGACAATATAGAAACTTGTTAACAAGCTCGTTCCTGATTCATTGTGCTTAATTCTTCTTACTGCTTCAACTGCGGGTAACCAAACCTATCAAACTCGTCAGCAATTTAATCTTCTCCACTTTCGTTCTCGTACTGAACTCTTTCATAATTCATTTTCCCCTCGACTATTAGGCTGTGGAATCAGTTACCTCTAGAAACTAGAAATTTAGCCTCAACCAAAATATTCAAGTCAAATATTATCAAGCCAGTGGTCAGAGCTATCAAATTCCCTGAATTATACAATTTTGGTGACCGATTTTTAGCAGTTCAACACACCCGCCTTCGTCTGGGAGCGAGCCAATTAAATTTTTACTTTTTAATATCGGCCTGAAAGATACACCTTTATGTGATTGTGGTATATCCAGTGACGATGCTTGGCATTACTTCTTCATATGTCCTATTTATGCTGTTCAGCGATCAGTTCTCCATACTACGATTTCCTTGTATGCACCGTTCACATTACAGACAGTTTTATACGGCTGCCCTGAATGTTCTCTTGAAGTAAATATTGTGATTTTGTCAGCAGCACACAATTATATTTCTGAAACCGGCCGCTTCAAACCGACAGGCATAGGTTAAAGTTTTGGGTAAAACGAACATATATCGGATGCTGCTACAATGCTAGCTTATGATACACATTTGCGGATCTAATATAGTTATAAATTACATACCCCCACTATCTGTTACGTCACTGTGTTCGTCATCTTATCATTTGTCTAATGCGTCTAGTTCTGTCCAGTTTATGTGTTGTCCTTTCTCGCAAGAGGGATTCGAATAGGGTTTGCCCCTTTTCTCAATTGCTGAGGTTATTATATTGTATGTTAATTTCGATGTTTTTGATCAATTAGATATGTTTAAATCAACAGCCAGTCATCTATTTGGCATAATGGCTAGGACGGTATACGTTAGAACTATGGGTGGCGCGTTCGAATCAGCATGCAATTATAAATGTTTTTTGTTTCCAACATTTATTTATTTATTTAATTAAATTATTTTCTTTATTAATTTATAATTTAATTAATATATTTATTTAGTACCATCATACAAGAAATATATTATAATACTATAGAGAACGTACCTTCAAAACTGTCATCATTATTATATTTTTAGATCTGTTTGCTGTATTTTATTTTCCCAAAAGAATGGATGTGCAATAAATTATCAGTATTATCACCATATTCATCATCATGTCTATAATGATGATGATGATGATGATGATGATGATGATGACGATGAAAATATCAATAATAATCATTATTAGTAGTATAAGTATTATTATTAGACTTGCATCGCATATTCTCTTTAAATCATTATAAACTTGTGTTGAAAAACGGATATGTATGTTGTTATCGATATTAACTGAATTTTATAATAATTACATGATCTTCTTAGCTCTGTGGTACAGCAGCCATTACAGCACCATGTCCAATTGTCTGGCAACTGACCGAAAGTGTCAAGAACCTTTGTGGAATAAGGACTATAGTGGGTAGCTTACATTCGAAAGGTGACGCGTTCGGATCCATGTCTCACTCCATTATAATATATTATACTTTAATAATACAAGTCTTATTGAGCAGCCCAACAATGTAATAGGTGAGACAAAGAAAGAAACTGTCCACATCCGAGCTGTGACCCATAGTAGAAACAACAGATGCTCTGCTGTATGGACGGGTTTAAAGTCTTTGAATCTAACAAGATAGTCAATTTTAGAGATAAAAGCATGTATACATGTGCCATAACGTGTTCATACCTGTAGCTTTGAGCTTATATTGAAACTTGATCAGTCTTATTGGAATATGCAGTATATTACAGAGTACGCTTTAATTCATTTTATGATCAACTTACTTTGACTGTGTTGAAGTCCCACAGTTATATCTTGTTAAACCCTCCGAATAGATCAAACGTATTAAAGTACATAAATATACATTACATAATATACACGTAGAATAAAATGTCAGATATAAGAGGAATGAAAAAAAGAGAAGCTTGTGAAATATAGGGCTGCAATATTTTTTTCCTTATGAAAAAGCAGCTTTGCATTTTAGTGACCGGAGAGGTTGTAGCGCCCCATCGGGGGTAAATGGTTTTATCCTTAAATATCCAGATATGTATAGAGTGTCTGACCTTAGTTAACGGCTAAATCGGATCCTACAGGTCAAAATTCCCACTGAAAGTTCATTTATGAGGTGCTTCAAATATTGCAATTGGCCCTGATAAATGTTCCCAAAAAATAGGGGACCTTTGAGTTCAACCAGATTTATTTTTCTTTATAATAACTACTAATGCCAGACATTTTTAAGATTTTTTTTTCAAAATAATTTGCCCGTTAATGGAAAATCAGCAAACCTTGCACACGTGTTGATGTTGGCATTTTTGTCACAACAGCAATAGTAATTTACTTTCATATATTCTACAAAAAAAAAAAAAAAAAAAAAAAAAAACCAAAAAACACACACACACACACACACACACACACACACACACACACACACACACACACACACACATAAAACCCCGAACCCACCTGACTTTAATGATCACAAAAATGGATATTTTAGTATACTTAGTAGCATTATGTGGAAAAGTTTTCCATGGTTAAACCTAAAGCTACCTAGTTCTTATGGGGCGTTGGTTTCGTCAAATCGTTAGCAAGTGTTAGGACCTGTTGGGTCCAATTCAGATGTTACCTAATGCTGTCAGACACGCTGTACAAGCGGCCACATTCCTAGAATGTGATGTTTGTAAGTTTGTGATACACAAGATAACCATGCCTGGCTCTTAAGCGTCTTTCTGTGTTGAACTTAAGACTGTCTAAGTATCTTGCTTGCCTCGGTGCAATAATAATGATAATAGGAAACTACTTCATTATACAAATGATGATTTTCACTGGACACTTAACGTTGTTTTAAACATGCTTTGGTTTGAAATATTGGAAGAAAGGGGATTGAGAAATATACAAAACTTCTGGTAGTTCTGCGCCCAAGCATCACATGAAGTTCAGTGTTGTTTAACATAGAGCTGCAATACAGGATAAAACTTGAAGGCCTGTCACTCGCGACAAAATGTGAGTACCAGTCGATAACAGTACTTTTAATTGTAATAAAACAAAAATTGGGGAAATGTCATTCAATATAAATAAATAAATAAATAAATAAATAAATAAATAAATAAATAAATAAATAAATAAATGAAACGAACTTATGGATCTGTCATGACACACTAAATTTTGAATTTTCGTCAAAAATGTTTGGATTGGATAATGAATGTTCCCACATCGTTAAATATGTGGAGGCTTCTTAAACGTTTGATAAAATGTGTCATCTTCAGATAAAAGTAAGTGGTCACTGTGTACAAAAATGATAAAAATAACTGTCCTTTGTCCAGAGTAAAAATATTAAGTAGGAACGATGATTTGCTGCATAGCAAATCAGTGTGTGTATATTCAAGCATATTGGTATGGCAAATTACAACTATTCCATAACACAGGAGTAGAAGTTGGAATGACATCTCTATTTATTATAGCTTTGAAGTTATTCAAGATTTAAAATTTCTAATGGTGCTATTTAGCATAATTTAAACTGCTACAACTTTTATTTTTAATTCATTAGGTGCCCAATGGTCAACAACCCCTAGTACAAGTTGGAATGACATCTCTATTATAGTTTTGAGGATATTCAAGTTTTAAAATTTCAAATGCTGCTAATATGCATAATTTAAATTGTTACAACGTTTTTCTTTAGATTCATTACACGCACAATGGACAATAACCCCCTAGTAGAAGTAAAAATGACATCTCTATCTATAATAGTTTTGAAGATATTCAAGATTTAAGATTTCAAATGCCCCTAATTTGCATAATTTCAAACATCGTCATTCCTCTGTATGAAAAGATCCAACTCCTTGTATGAAGGTATAATCATGCCAAGTTTGGAGTTTCTATGTGTAATAGTGTCCGAGAAAAGTGTCGGACTAATCTTCTGGTAAAGAAAAAGGAAAAAAAAAAGAGAGAAAGAAAGAAAGAATTTTAAGAAAAGCAGGAAAGTGTGTGTTGACAGACACACTTTAATTGAAAAATAACTTGCCTCTTTTTTTGATTATTCCAAAAGTCAGAAGGGTTGGCCATCATAAGTTACTTATACATACATGTACGTTGAGAGTGCTTTAAAATACAAGCATATATATATATATATATATATATATATATATATATATATATATATATATATATATATATATATATATATATATATATATATATATATATATAATTAATACTCACCTAATTCAGTGTTTCTGTATTTTTTTTGTCACATTTTATACATATTGATTGTAATGGAAAATTGATAGCTAGTGAACAATCACAGATGAATAAACTTAGTTAAACTGTGACCAGGGATTAAAAAACCCAAGTTAGGCTTGTGGGTCCCCCCAAATTGTATATATAAAATTATGTTTACACGTTAAATTTCTTGATGTTAATATTTGGTTTTAGTTAAAATCAGCTGTCCACATATATATATATATATATATATATATATATATATATATATATATATATATATACATACATACATACATACATACATACATACATACATACATACATACATACATACATACATATATATATATATATATATATATATATATATATATATATATATATATATATATATATATATATCACCTTGAGATTAAAAAAATAAATATAGGTCCTATAATGGAAAAAAGGACGACCACTAGACACGAACTTACAACCGTCTGTTTCGAAGAACAACCCTCCACCACTTCGTTGACATGAGTTCTTACGCAACCTGACTTTTACATGTGTTTCACTGGTGAAAAATAAATAGTTGCACATGTCAAAAGTGCTAACGCTTGGTATGAACGAAATTATGGATAGGCTACTAAACTGTTTAACAAACATTCAAGCAGGTACATCATGTGCATACCAGTGCCAGTGGTGGGGCAGTATACTACGATCGAGATCGGGATATAAATTGCATCATAATTAACAAGTTTACTGTACGTTAATTTAACAATAATCAAGCACGAATATGCTTTTGGTAAATGTAAACATAAGCGAAGTGCAAAGGTACATTCTTCTTGTTTCCTACAATGGATGAAGATGAATGGTTCCAAATCCTTTGACGTTTCTCGTTTCGTTCTCGCTATATTTCGCGATATGCATCCTTTATCGCTCTTTTCTTTGAAAACTATGAAGCAGGCCTAAGTACCTTTAGGCCTGCGGCCAATCTCAGAAAAGGGCCTTATTTAAGGAGTTTGGTCTACCCGTCTGCCTTATAAATGTAACATACCTCATTCTTTTGCAAATCTTCTGTAGATTTCAAATGTACCTGTTGTGGAGCTCTCATGTGGTCCAGTTTACGGTATATGCAAATTAAGAAACCCATATAGTAGAGCAGCTAAATTTTCAAAAAAGGCTTATTTTCAGTTTTCGTTCAACCGGAAAAATACCCGGCTGGATTTTGGTATCAATCAAAAGACAAGAACATGAAGTTTAAAGTTAGGTAAGGTGTACTATCAATTTCATGGTCAATTTGTATTTATATTGGTTACCATGGCAATGAAATTAAGTTTAAGTGAAATGAAGGGAGAATCACCTTATTAACCATACCTTTATACGCATACAAGATACCACCTCACAACTTTACATCAACATACCTTCTATACAGGTGTTTCATAAGAAACCAGTTTGAGATAGTAAGTGTCAACAGTTGGTTGCCATGGCAACAGAATGTTTGTAACAATCACTTAAATTTGCATGTAAACACTACAACTTATTTACAGTTGTAAATATCGGGAATAATTTTCATAACATTTGATGTTAAAATGTAAAAAGATTCTTTCTGCACTAACAATGAGGTCAATTGAGTGAAGGAAGACCGTTTTGGGTAGCCTAACAACGTTCTTGCAAATGTTTATATTACTCAAAATGAGCAGATCTTTGTGGATATTGCAAAAATTGGTCATATGGCCAGTGCTGGGCATTGCTGAGAAATGATACATACAAGTGATAATATTGCCCGAAAATCTGTCCTTAAACGAAAAAATTCTTAGCTAAATTTGGTATTAATTGAAAGATAAGAACCTGTAATTAAAGGTTACGTAAAATGTACCATCGATTTAATGGGCAACATATGTTTTTATTGGTTGCCATGGTAACGGCATTTTTTTTATTAGTCCAGGGAAAAACACATTTTTAACTATTACGTAATGAAAATGCAAGGTACCACTTCACAACTCTACATCAGCATACCTACTATACAGGCATTTCCTATGAAACCAGTTTGAGATTGTAAGTGTCAAAGTTGGTTGCCATGGCAACGGAATGTTACTAAAAATCACATAAATTTGCAATCAAACGTCAGAAGCTTGTTTCTAGCATCAAACTTTAGGAATTCTTTTATCAAATGCGCTGTTAAAATGTAAAGAGACTCTTTCTCCTCTAAATTTGATGTAAATTGAGTCAAGTAGGAGTGATTTATGGTCACCTAGCAACGTTCCTCCAAATATCATGATTATTCAAAAGCAGATTTTTGTTGACATTGGACACGGATTATCAACCGTGTTGAAACTGCAGAGCAATGATACATGTGATAATACTACCGGTAGATGTTTTTATAAACTTTCCATATTTCCCTGCAGTAACTCCTGTCCTAAAGCAACATTATTATGTCTTTTTAACTTTAGAATTAAAGAATTTGTTCCAAATTTTGTGCCTTTTTTAATATATTTTTCATTTAACTCTAATTTAAGGTATTCATGACACTGAGCGCATACTTATCAAGCATATATATTACCTATCATATCCAGCAAAAAGATGGTAAAATTGTCAGAGCTCCCAAAGAACGTCCTTGCCGCATCCACACCTAATCAGCGCAATTTTGTCTGAATTATTTTGTGTCAATGTAAGAAACCATTTTATATTCAACACAATGTGCCTCTCTTTTCCCCTTCCTCAAGAAAATATTCAGACATTTAACATGGCAAAAAAGTATCAAAATTGCCACATTTAGTTGCACTTCTAGAACTTTTGTCACTACCCATTGGCAGATGTCTCAAACCTACATGTGATAGGTAGAACTCTGTGTCTGTCTGCAATAGTTTGGAAGATATGGAGCTTTTAAAATTTAAATTGTCCCTAATTTGCATAATTTTAAACACCATGACTATTCCAAGTCAGGTGCTTAATTTCACCGGTAGGTGAGTCACCATGGCAAGTTTTGTGTGTCCGAGAAAAACTCCAGACAAATTTGGTCGTAAAGAAGAAAGAAAGAAAAAAGAAAGAAAGAAAGAAAGCAAGACAGAAAGAAAGAAAGAAAGGAAGAAAAGAGGACAGAAAGAAGGAAGAATGGAAGGAAGGAAGGAAAGAAAAAAATTATTCTTCGAAAAACAAAATGTCTGGGTTTGCACCCAGACATAAAAAAGCCACTGACGCGTGTCCTATAGAACAAAACTTGCTGGAGATCTGTCCAAGGTACATCTGCAGCAGTGGCAAGTCTACAGTGGATCCAGTAAACTGTGTTTGGGAACATTACGTATACATGTATTCACAGCAGCCAATCACTGTACCAATGGCAATGTGCTCTCTCTTTTATAATCATTTTTTGTGTGTGAAAAATCCGGGGCCGGGAGGAAGCATCGCCTAGCCGCTTTGATGGACACCAAGTCAAAGTAATACCCATCACCTTTTATTACAGTTCAGTTAGTGATTTTAGAGAAGTCGGAAACAAAAAATGACTAGACAAGATTTGCTTCACAGCAAATCTGTCTGGGTACCTTCAAAATGAGAACAGTTTGAAATGCTACACTTTGCCATTGTTCAGCATAATCTAAAATTTGTATATTATGCTAATTTACATAAATTAGAATGCTGTAACTCTCTGGTTCTTGGTTCATTGGATGTGACCATGTCACAAAACTTACAAGGTAAAGTTTGAATAACACTACTATCTGTAATAGTTTTGATAGCTATTCAAAGACTTTCATTTTGTGTATTTGCCAATTTTGCATAAATTAAACTCCTACAACTTTGGTTTATGGTTCATGGGATGCGGCTTTGCCACATACCTAAAAACTGAGGTCGGAATGGCACCTCTATGTATAATAGTTTTGAAGTTATTCAAGATTTAACTTTCTTGTAGTCATCTTATTTGCATCAATAAAAATTGTGCAATTTTGGATAATGGGTCATTGTATGCAGCTATGTCACAAACCCCAAAATTGAAGTTAATATAGCATCTCTATCTATAATAGGTTTGAAGCTATTCAACATTTAAAATTGTGCATATCCACCTAATTTGCATAAATTAAAAATCCTATAACTTTGGTTCATGTTTCACTGGATTTGGCTTTGTCCCAAACCCTTATATTTACCTTAGAATTTCATCTCTATCTATAATAGTTTTGGAGATATTCAACTTTTAAATTTTTAAATGCCCCTCATTAACATAAATTGAAATTCTACAACTTTCATTTACTGTCCATTATATTGGCATGTGTCACAAACCTCGATGTGCCCATTAAAATTTTGTGTTTACCTGCAAAAGTTTGAAAGATATGGAGCTTTAAAATTTTAGAAAGGCCCTAATTTGCATAATTTTAAACATGTGGATTATTCCAAATCATATAAGTCAACTTCCTTACTAGTTCCGTTACCATGCCAAGTTTAAACATTGTAGTTTGCACATTGTCTGCCAAAAGTTCCAGACAAATTATGTGGTGGATATAAGAAGAAAGAAAGAATGAAAGAAAGGAGAAATTTTGAAAAAACAATGTCTGGGATGACACTAATATATATATATATATATATATATATATATATATATATATATATATATATATATATATATATATATATATATATATATATACTTGTTCTATATACTCAGTTGCCCACTCTGTGTATGTAAAGACAAAATAGTTTGAAAAACGAAGTGATTTGTAGTGACTGAACATTTAACAATATTGAAACCGGAAATGGCGATTTTGGTCTTTTTGCATGTGCCCAAAAGACTTGTATAATGCAAATATATGCATATGACATTATTCTACAAACACAGCTTTATTTGTAAGATAGTTTTGGTGCCTCAAGGAATCTGAAAGGTACGGTTCTGTAATTTAAAAGAATGAACCTATATTGAAGAAATCTATTCGGTTTCATTAATGTCATGGTTTTGCTTTTCAGACGTAGGTATCTATTTTTGCTCATAGCATAAAACTGGACCACCTGAGAGCTCCACAAAAGGCATTTTCTAAGAGTAGACAAAATTTTGTATCAGGTAGGCTATGTTGTAGCTATAAGGCAGGCGGGTAGACCAAATTCATATTTTAGCCTCAAATGCCGCAGGCCTACTTGGACATCGGTACGCGTATCCTAGCTTTGTGTGTCGCGGATCACCAGTCTCTCCGTCACCAGTGAATCTGTATAATGTTTATAGTAAACAGTCATGGACAGCAAGACAAAAACAGAGTTTTATGACTATGCTTTGTCATCCCATATTACTCTCATCATTTGTTGAAGTTACTCTGAAGAAAATTTAAATCTGGCATTTCTGATTAATTGTGGAAAGTTGTATATATCCCAAGTTTATTTAAATGGTTACACCCGAGTGATTTTTGGATGTTTAAACCCCACGCAAACGAAGTTTGGGGGGTATACTGTTTTCAGCTTGTCCGTCGGTCCTGATCCTTGTCGGCAAAATATCTCAGGAACTACAGGCTACATCAAACTCATATTTATATCAGTGGCACATTGACACCATTTCAAGACCTGCTTACGTTTCTACGACCTAGACCTCATTTTCAGGGACCAATGTACTTCCAAGCAAAGGATATTGAGTTTGTTAGCAACGACTTTTCTAGTTTATGATTTTTTAAAATAACAAAATGTTAAAAAATCTTTTCTGAAACTGTCTCTATCACTTGAAATTGCAGTGCCCAATGAACATATGTTTCATTTTGTAGATGACATGCTAGATGTTGGTCAGCCAAGCACAAAGGGAAGGTAACCTGGAAAGAGAAAGAAATGTACTGGTAAATTAAAAAAAAATGGTTTTCGTGAGAAGCTTTGGTCATTGGCATTAGGCAAACTGCAAACATTTTCCTGTTTAGATGCCTGTTTCCAGCATTTTAGGTTATGATTATTTCAGGAAATACGTACATAATGTCAAAATTTACAGCATTTCAGAGTTCATAACTTACGACCTTTTTAAGAGCAAAGTGTACCCTCTTTGCTGTGCAACACTTTTGCGCATTAATGTTGAATAAACTTCATTTTTTGTGGCAAACATCTACACATAATACATTTATAGGGCAAACTGTAATTTTAGCATTGGTATTGCAACACCTCGACTCTGTGGTGCTATCAGAGTTATGGTATGATCCATGTGAATTATGTCACACATAAACTAAATCGTGAGACGATTTGTGAATTAATTATGATTGAATTGCTGATATTTTCATTTATGTTTTATATATATCGCACTTCACAATGAAATTTTTGCTGATAAATCAATGCCTGTGAAGTGTAAGTAGTGGTCACCTTGTGCAAAACCGATGTTTATAGGCGAATGCACACTTAAGAAGTGATTGTGCCCAACATGTCTTGAAATATATATCCATAACCAAACTACAGCTGTGTCCAAATTGTGTAATACAGGTGCTAATCAATTAATATCTGCATTGTGGTGTCTGTATATTTGTACTCTTACAACTGATTGTGCCAAAATTGAATAGAATGCATGTATATCCGTCATCATGCCATTGTGGTTCTATCATGTATCTGGCAGCTGCATATTCATTGATATCCTTTGCTCAAGGTTCATATAAATGTACAGTTTTTGTGTCAGGATTGCCTGAAACTTATGACTTGCAAATGTAAATTGTTGCCTGTGATAGTGTCAAACATTGACTGAGGTATAAAAGATGAATGTATGTTCATGAGTTATTTAGTGAACTAAAAATTCCAATAATTGAATCATAAATTCATTGGCTAGTATTGTGGTAATGCAGCTGTGCATTTATCCATAACTTTCATATCCATTATCATGCCATTGTGATTGCATCATGTGTCTGACAAGTGCTCATTCTATATCTTTTTTTAGGGTTCATATAAATGTACAGTTTATAGTGTCAGCATTGACTGAAACGTAAAACCAGTGAATATTAGATATTGAGTGTGATGGTGTCAAACATTGACTGAGGTATAAAAGGTGAATGTATGCTCAGAAATTAAAACGCTATTATCATCATCATCATCATCATCATCATCATCATCATCATCATTATTGAGCGAACAAAGGCCTCAAATTTAACGTATTACTTCACTGCAGCTTTGCGCATGTATGTCCAAGTTGTGATGGGCAAGGGCTAAGAAGTTACAGGAATACACGCAACAAGTTAACGTATTATAGGCTTTTCTATTTGAGGTATAAAATGTGGCTTATAAGTTATGGTTAATATTTATCATTAATGAGTGAACCAAAAATTCAAATAATTAAACGTATTATTTCTAACTTCATTGCAATCTTCCACATGTATGCCGACCTTGTGATGGGCAAGTACTAAAAACACTGATACACTTAACAAGTTATTGTATTATACTCCCTCCCCCAATAAGGTGACCGTAGGCTCATCTTCAAGGTCCCAGGGTCCAATATAGTCCAAGCGAGGGGTATCCAGTCTGTTGACGACAAATATTTTACTTAACTTCGGGTACATTTGTGTACTAAGTCAATACTACAATCATTTCAGTGCATAGGGGTTATTGGTCATGTCGATATTCATATGGGTGATGTAGGTGATATACAGTGGAACCTCCTGTATGTGGTCACTGCCTGGAACAGCCACACTGCTCTTTGTGGTCACAAGTCAATTTCTTTGCTGTGCCTGCAGTGACAGATCATCTTCTGTGTGTGGTCATTTTTTCCTTGGCAGAAGGGGTGACCACATACAGCAGGTACTACTGTAGTCTTGTATATGGGTCAAAAGTCCTCCCTTGGATGGACTGTATATTCGTAGCTTACGCTGTTCTTATTTGAACAATATTAGTAAATATGTCTGCTAAGCAAGTAACAATAATTTAACTAAATTTCACATAAATATGTTACTTGGGTTTCATGGTAGGCCACTATTTCTTACCTAATATGATGATGAATATCAAAGTCTTTGCTACAAATATGTATTACTGTTACATGTGCATAAAAACGTTTGACTGTGGCCATGTCTGTTTGAGAGTGTACACAGTCCCGCTCATCCCTCTCCCAGTAAACTTGACCTTTTGTTTGTAAGATAATCTTGACCAGATGGGAACAGCTCCAGGAATTGCCAGTCATTACCACAGCAGAAAAAAATCTTTTTATCTGATCATTATTGTGGTGATTTTTGATGCGAACAGTTTGTGCTTTTTTGCATGCGTATATTCCTAAACACTGCCAGTTTACCTGCAAAAACTACATGTATGACAAGTATATAACATTGTCAATTAAAATATTTTTTTATATATGACACATGTTGCTTCTGTATTATTTTAACATCGAGAAGAAACCTATGCTACTCAAAAATTGAGTTAATGCAGACAAGTAGATGAAAATGCAGACCCTCCATGTACCCTATTGATATCATATTTAACTGAAAAAGTTTTGGGTTTGACTTTCATTAAAAAGTTTTATACATAACTGTTAAAAGTAATATCAATTTGACACCATAGATAATGATGCTTATTGATGTACACAACATATGTGCTATCAGTCATGCATAGTGTAGTTCTTAAACTAATTACAGTGGTCCCCACCCCCAAAGATAAGCCTCGCATGACCCCACTGTGACAGGTGAAAAGTTGTTCTCTGACATAAGTACACTGTGTATAGTAGTGTGCAGGATATGCTTGGTGTGGTTGTTATGCACAAATCACAGCCATGAATTTAGCCCCTATTCAGTCACGGTCTGATGGCCATGAGATGATTGGACCCGGCTGGATACCCTCGGTCCCAAAGGTCGTAAACGGAGGCCGAGTGGTGACATGATAATGAGCCGGCTCTCTGTCCGCTACTCCAAGATTCAGTGTTCAGCATGGTCACATTTCATATGTTGTAGAAAAAACAAGAATAGAAAATATGTAACGTTTACAATGCTGGTTACATGGAACAACTGTCACAATTTGCATCCATAAATCAAAGATGCTTCATTTGGCATCCCATAAGGTCAATTGTGTATGTTGCATGTTTGGGTTTTTATTAGACAGAAAAGCCGATGGTTAAATTCTTTGCCAGTTAGCCAAGAGAATATAGTTACCTACATTCAACTATAGCTGACGACTGAGCTCAATTGACTCAGTGTGTGTTTCATAAACAACAACGACAATCATGTACCTTCTATGCTGTCATATTTGTTCAGATATTGTACATCGCCTTTTGAGTTAAGACAATTTATAACTCACCCGTCTCTGTGTTCGTACATAGCTCTATACTCTGGTGTGCCTATTTTGAATTTGCATGCAAATGTAACAATATCCACAAGTTTCTGAGACGGGAGTATTAAAGATGCGAACAATAAGACAGTTGTTCTCTCCTGACTTATAATAATTCTATATTTTAATTCCTCACAAAAAGACCTTTCATCAAAGCACAAGCATGCCTTTATTTCTGGAGGAAAGAAGATGTACCCAAATCAACGGACTTCCTTGGCGCTCTTTGTGCACAATTACCCATGGCCGTGCACCAAATTAGTTATCTTGTTCATAATACGTTTAAAATCTCGAAATATTGAGTTTTTCTTGTCTCGCAATTTAGAATGTAAAATTTTGACTTTGAAAATCAAAATTATGAATTGCAAACTTTTCATCAGATTTTTGAAGGTTTATTAATGAAAAATCCCCACAGAACAGAACTGAAATGATATGAAACATAATGCAGTTAGTAGAGTCCAATGTATTCTATAGACTTGGTAGAAACCCATCCAACTTGTATCCCTCACACGTTTCATGAGGATCAGACCAACAGTTTATGAGAAGCAAAAATTTCAATTTTGAAAAACGAGACAGACTGACCTGGCAACGCACAATCAAACGCTCAGCCCACAAGTCAACTGAGCTAAATTTCTGTGTGGTCATTCTTTATCAGAGGCACACAGTGGTCTATCACCAGAGCTACATTTTTGTAAATTTACGGAGAAACTGAATCCTGCTTACTTTCGGGTATGACCACAAAAATATGTTGCAGTTGCAACAAAGCACTGGAATCAGAGAGACCCTATGCCAGGGCCACAACAAACGATGGAGTTAGAATCTCGTTCTATCTATTTTTAACTATATAAAGCTAAATGTATTTAAAGTAGATTCTGTGTTTGACTTCCCCTCACGCAGAAATAACAAATAAGTATCCTCATCCATTTAGAAATGGAAACTTGGTAGCCAAAGAGAAAGGAAAAGCAAAAAAGCAAAAAAAAAAAAAAAAAAAAAAAAAAAAATGTGCATTTAATTATAGACTTTGCTAGGAAAGATATATAACCCACTTTTTCAACAGGGCAATGTTTCTATTGCGAATGGCCAAAACATTTTTAAACATGAATTAATCTCTTTCAGGTTCTTTAAATCTGAGACAAATTTCATCATCATTGCGACTTCCATGTTGTCAAAGACAAAGCTTGCCGCGTTAAGTGGGCCCATTGCCCGTCCAGACTAATGAAGGCATGGAGGCAGTTGTTAGAACAACCGCTGTCATAGGAAAAATGGTGACGTTCCCAGCAACCCTGCTACAGCAGTTCGTTTTGACATTGCGTTCTTGCAGCGAACCTGTTACAGCAGTAAGGCTAGACAAATGACAAGAGAATAACAACATATCATGCAGCTCTGATTGCAAGTTATCTTTTTCATCGAACTCGTGGACGATTGTCATCATGACTACAAATGAGGTGCTCACTGATGCAATTTCGTGTTTATAAATGTTATAACACGGCCATTACTTGATAAAAAACCACATTTTGCTGCAAATAAAGAAAATACTCGTTCGACAAAATATTTTGAATTAATACTCTAATGAGCTTTATATTGTAGAAGAAAAAAATATCATATTTCACATGTGACTCAATATAGTATTGTCATCTAGAGGTTGTATGCCCGGTTGGCTGGTAACATGTAGGATGGAGTTTTGTCAGATACGTTTGCATACACATGCATAGGAACTCAATAAATGTATAAAACACACCACCTCCAACGTCTGTGTGCTATATAGAATTATGGAAAATGTTGACTTGCTTACTTAAGTTATACTTTGTGAAGCCACCGACGCACTCATTACAACTAATTATCAACTCGCATCAGATGCAAAACGATTGTGGACGCGCTGGTTATCAATTTATATCATAAGTAAATAAGAACAATATATATAAGTCAATGTGTCAGTGTAACCCCCCTCGCCTAAAAAAGTGACAATTCATATCCTGATATTGTCCGTGCCTGGATAAGCAGTATAAAGTGTGGAGATTCTGAATACCTGAAGAAGCTGTGAGGAACCACCCACCCAGCCACCCACCCACCCACCCACCCACACACACACACAAACACAAAACTGAGTAGGTGGTTTTGCACATGTGATTTCGTCAGCATGCTAGCATAACATAAATTACACGTTTTTTACCCTCGTGTTATTTGCTGTGTTCCTGGAGGTCGACACAAAACATGTGGCATGGATATAAACTAATAATTACACATATCCTGCAAAGAAGTGGGACAAATGAATCAAATGTACGCTTTTAACCCATACCACGCACGCGTCGTCCCAGTGGAATATTGCTCGATGATGACAAACCACACAGCATGCTGAGAGGAAAAAACGCATGTACCTCAGAATGCTGGGAAGACCCTTTCAATGCTGGGTAATTGGCATTACAGACATCAGCAGCCTGGTGCGTAACCAAATTTTAGCGGTGTGTGCAAAATTGATTTCTTTTGCGCACTGTCGCAGAAAAGTGTGGGTGAATAAGTGCCATCATCAAGCGCGCCTCTTGGCCCCAATACAATGTGCAAATGAAAAAAACAAGAGGGCTGCGTGAACAGTCCATGCTCAGCTGACCTGAATACATTCATCCCCCCAAACGCTCTATCCTTTGCTGAACCGAGCTGAGCTTCAGCGACAGCTTGAACTGGGATAAGATAAGCAGAGCTGAGAGTATATTCGCATATGGATGCCCATGCACCCCAGTGACCTAGTTTTACTTAGGCACTGCCAAGGTAGGTTCCCACTAGGACTGACGTGGATCCAATGCACAATTTTGATAAAAATTAACAAAACATTCATATAAGCTTGTTTTCCTATATTAAGCTAACATATAGTCTGATTGATCATAATATTATTTGAAATGTCAAAACTCGGGAGATAAAAGTCGCGCTGTTAATGTGTATGTTCGATAAAATTAAGTCAAATTGAAGTAGATTCCACCAAGTTTTGAAGAAACTATAACATGAAATTAGGAGAAAACGAGTACCTAAAAAAGAAGACAGAAAAAGTACAACACCACGTTTTGAACATATTATTGTCTAGGGGTAAATAGAAGAATTCATTTCCAATTTCAAGGCAGTTACCCAAGGGGGTTTCCGGAGAAATTTCCAACCATGAACACAAAATTATAAAAATTAAAAAAAAACTCACTGAAGCATGACATATTGAATTTAATTCAAAGAGACCTAGCCAAGGTATATCCTTACCAAGGTAAAAGTGGCTCTCGAGTATGACTTTACAGAAAACTGCATATACATGCATGCAAACTGTTAGCTTAAAGGGATTCATACTTACATGTACAGAAACCGATCCTTATGTAATTTGAAAAATAAATCCAAATCTGCAAAAACAGCAGTGCCACTTGATAATAAACTTTGGTGATGACTTTGTTAAGCTGCATATCGACCAAGTTTGAAGAAAAGAACCCACAAAACTTCAAGTTGGAATAGCATCTTTATTTATAATAGTCTTTAAGATTTCCATCCTTATTTAACACGCCAATTTTTTTAACGCGCCAATTTTGTGTATTGGCCGAAATATGAATGTTCAGCCAGTGTTCATTGGATGCAAATACAGTGCAAACATATAAATTGAAAGTGGAATGACATCTCTATCATTCATAATTTGGAAGCGATTCAACATTATTTCAAATTGTCCCTAATTAGCATAAAATAAGTTCAAAGTATAGTGTATCTCGTGAAGGGTATACACAACTTGTGACATTTGAAATCTGTCTACGTCAAGGCGTTTCGCATTTTAACAGTTGAATATCAAACGTTATTCACTGTAAAGATGTGTCTGTTCCAGAGAGGGCCAGCCCTTTTGGGTGGTATGGCTGAGTGTGTACAAGAAAATGTACCGGTACAACATTAATAAAAAATACACATACAATGTGTACATAGTATTATAATCCTAGAGGAAACAAATACCAGTAATAGATGACTGTACTTGATCCTTGTGGTATGTAACAAAAATATACAAGAACTGATCAGATGCTGTCACCAGAGTATCTTTGAAGAATAGTTCTCATCTCACTGGTAATAAGAAAAAAAACCCAAGTCTGCCAGAGTAGGCTTGAGGAAATCACTGAGATTACACTATAACGTGAAATGTTTAGTAATGTCAGTATTAATAAGTATACTTACCTCTTGACCACCATTGTCAAGACCTTTGAGTCTGGGTCAAACACACAAGAAATCGAGTTGAGTTCACTCACTTGATTACAAAAACTTGATGGTCCCCTGGCTTGGTCTCTCCGTTGCTATGGATCCGGTTTAGACCTCTGGAGTGCATGCTCCTCATATCATAATTGGTCTTTTGAAGAGTGGTCAGTTGACGTCAGCTGAAAGATGAAGCAGGGTGGTTGGGTGGGCTACTACGGTGTTTGAGAGGTAAGTATATCATAAATACCAAAATTACTAAAATTTCAGGCATTAGTTACGTAATGTTGCCACTCGACCACCATTGCCAATATACAGATGTATATGAGGAGGGTGTAATGTTACTGGCATACTGATCACTTATGACCGCTGCAAAAGGAAGCTTGGGGGAAACCACTGGTCAGTGTGAGGAGGCTACATCTAAAGGGAATTACGTGAACTTGAGGCCATCAACAGCAGAATCCAGCCAAAGCGAGAAACCCTCCTTACCAACCAGCATGAGACTGTACTGAAACTCTGAAACTTGCCAGCCAACATGATAGCTGTCCACCCCATGGGTAGATGCCACCAACTGAGATCTAACAGGACCTAGTCCCAAAGCTGGCGGGTGCCAGGGGAGCTGGTATATGGTTCCATAGGGCAGTGAAACCCTGCGTCAACCAGCTGGAAACCAGGAGAGCAGGACCAACTGAATAATACAAGTCCGAGATAAGGTCAAATTAGCAAATAGCCCTGGGCCCACTAAAAGTGTGCCAACCTATAGACTGCATCGGATCTAAACCACAAGAGTGCCTAAAACTGGAACAAGGATGCTGGTTGGATGGGATCTGGAAAGCCTAACAGGAGTACATGCCCTCCCTTAGCACTATCATGTCATATAAGTAGTGTAGGGCGAAAGTTTTAGATGATCACCAGTTGCACCCCTGCAGAATGTAAACAACTGCGACATTTCACAAGGCATGCCAGGAGGCATCAAAGGTTTGTGAGCTCTGGCTGAGACAAGCTTTAAGGCACCATGTCTATGCACAGCTGTCTTGTAGGCCTTACGGATCATCTGTTTAATCCATGAAGAAATCATGTTACTGCAAACTTGCTATTTATCAGGTTTACCGAGAGGTACAAAGAGGTTGGACCTTCTTCTGCTGGAACCATTTGTGCATGAAAGGTGCCAATAAAGGGCTATCATGGGACACAAGGCTCTTTCTATGGAGTGGTATCCATAACATGAAGGGTTAAACCCTTGAAGGCCATACCTGGATCTCGAGCCACTTGGTTCTTTATGAGGAAGCCCAAGTGAGGCCTCAGTGTCAACTGGGAGTGGTCAGGTGATAATTGGAGTTGGTCATGAGTTAGAGCTTGGATTGTGCTTCTTGGTACCCCTAAAGCAAGTGTTAATGGAAAATAAGTTTTCCATGTCCAGTACTTGAGATCCACCTGTTGGGGGTCCTCAAGTCACTCAAAGGGCCACCTCGTCAGCATGACTAACACCAGGGGAAGGTTCCACCATGGTAGAACTTGCTGGCCTATCTGTGTAGAAAGACATGATGAGCACTGACAGATAAGGATAGGACCTGATGCAAATGTCAAGGGTATTCGTGAGGGTTTAGGAGATGGCTGGTTAGAATGCCTTTAGCCTTTGCCGAGGACTTTCCATTGATAAAGCAGACATTCTGCAATGTCCGCAATGCACAAAGACCAAGGATCTCTTACTGGCCCACAAGTTGGAAAACACATTCCAACGAGCTGATTAAACAGTCAGACAAGAGGATCAAAGCCCACCTTAGGCAATTCTTTCTGTGACCAATTCAAATAAACCTCTAATGCAGATATGATGTAAGACAACTGCCAACCATGGAGCTTCAGCACTTGATGGTTCCTCTGCCACATGCTCATCCGTGGTTGCACCAGAAGTTCAGCCATGCTGGTAATGTAGCATAGGCTTGACACTGAATTCTAAGAGGTCTATAGACCAACCTGCCCTGGGGTTCCATGGGGCGACCAGGATCAAATTGTAGTCATGGCAAGATGTAAACCGGCAGTTTTTCATTCTCATGTGTTGCGAACTGGTCCACATGTAGAGTTACCCATCTGGCCCACATGGCCTAAATGACCTGTGGGTAGAGCATCCACTCCATCCCAACAGCTGACTTTTGCAGAGCATGCCTCTGCTCTACAAGGTTACGGAAGTGGAGGAGCACCAAGTGTATCATCTCCTTTTCCAACCAGTTTATGTGGTGAGATGCAAATCATGCCAGCCAATGGCAAATGCCCTGAAGTTCTCCACATGGGCTCCCCACCTTGAATGTGAATGGTCTGTGTAGATCATAAGCTGGGCCTGAAAGGGACACAGCATCTGACCCAACATGATGCTGTTGTGAATGGTGTACCAAGAGAACTCTGTGAGTCAGAAAGGCTCTGAGCAGGGGCTGAAGTCTTTCCCAACTAGTACCTGTCTTCCAAGGAAGGAGAGAGAGAGAGAGAGAGAGAGAGAGAGAGAGAGAGAGAGAGAGAGAGAGAGAGAGAGAGAGAGAGAGAGAAATGTAGTCATCCAGGTTGAGCTGGATGCCAAGAAAAGTGATAGACTGCTCTGGCTGAAGACTGGACTTACTTCACTTCACTATCAGGCCCAAGAGTCGGCAAAGTTCCAGAACTGTCTATGTGTGATGCTGCCAATCCTGGTATTTCAGCACCCAGATCAGCCTACAAACCAGGTATGCATGAATGCAAAGGGTAGAGTAGTGGAGGTAAGCAGCAACTGTCTGTGCAAACCAGGAAAACACCAGCAATGCCATGGCAGAGCCAAAGGAAAGTGTCCGTAAACTGGTAAACTTGGCCCAAGAATGCAAGCCACATGTACCTCTGTGAAGTCTTCACAATTGGCACATGGTAGAATGCATACCTGAGATCCAGGGATGTTGTTTGACTGGTCACAACAACATCACAAGGAGTGAAGCCTGGTCTAGCCAATCCTGCACAGCCTCAGTCATATGCACAGGGCCCTTGAGGTCATCCAGGAGTGACCTGAAGGTGGCCCATGAGACATCGGTGTGTTATGCCTTAAGAACAGATCCCCTGGCATTCTCCTCCAGTCACTTGAAGGCCTTGGCAAATGTAGTGATGGACATCAGCTGCCAAGCATCAAACTCCTCCCAATCCAAATCCACTGGCAGTGGATGAGAAGGGAAGATCTGTTCCCTCATAGAAAATCATTGCACCTGTACATCTGGCTTTGGGAGGAGTCACCCTTGCCTCAATTAGCCAGACATTGGCAGTCCTACTGGAACCCTTGTGCCCTGAGTCTTAGCTTTGAGCTGGTCATAAAATGCAGCTACAAAGGGTGAGAAAAGGACAAGGGTAATATAATGCATATCCTCCATGGACCAGGACGGCCCTGTGCCTCTCCTCCTCTGGTGGGACCACAGCTTGGTTGACAGCCGGGCTCTGAATGAAAGCTTTGACAAAGTCAAAGCCCTAAAGAGAAGCTGGAGTGGTATCCATGGGTGTGGAAGGGTGTTCCATGGGCCCCTCTATTGCATTCAAGCTTCAGCTGGAATCTGATAATGGTTGTATTTGAGAATGGAAGCTCATCCTCCTCCTCGATGTAGTGGTCCAAAGACTCAGGACTCGTGAGGGGAGTGTAGAGACCCAAAGCCTCATCGAATAATGCAGCATTCCAGGGCAATGGGGGGGGGAGGGCTGCTTGTGAGAGCATGGGGTCTGTCACCACACCAAGCACAGGGGTAGCAACCACTTCTGCATAAGTCATCACAGCCTCAAACACTGCCTCCGTCTGCTCAGCCAGCATTGGGGTGGAGAAAGGGGTTTCCAACAGACCAGTAGGAGGGGAAATGGTGGCCAGTGGCTGAGGACTCTTCTGGCAAGAGGGTGCCTGCTGGGTCTCTGGTAGGCTTGGCTTAGAGACCTCAGCTGATGCCAACTAAGAAATCTGTAAGCAGCAGGGAGCAAGAAGGAGATCTGCAAGCTGCCACACCTTGGTGCTGAGAGAAAGCTGTCTCAAGGCAGAAGCAGCAAGCTACTCAGATGTCAGAGTCTGCTTTGGCTCAGAAGCAGTAGTGGCATCCTGCTGAAGAGTAAACAGTTGTGACAGTGAATGCTGTTCCTTGCAGAGTTGGAGTGCAGATTGGCTCTCAAAAGAGGGATGCAGGGCACCCATCATGAAAGTGGCACCAAGTGGAATTGCCAGCTGCTCACTTCAGGGCAGAGCCACCAAAGGTGCAGGAGGCAAAGTCAGCACTGCAGCTGGAGGCAATGAAGGTGTTATTTAGGTCACTAGAGGGGCCACTAGCCATAGCCATCACCTATATGGTGCCAAGTGCTTGGGATCCCCATAAGGTGATCTCATGCTACCGACTTGCAACTACGCCGACCACCTTCCCATTTCCCTCGAGGGGTTTCATGGTTCAGTGGCAGTGACCAGTTGGGTGTGCATTCAAGCCTGGTGGGTTTGCTTCCCATTTCCAGTGGTGTCACTGGGAGATACGACAAGTGTCATCTCCCAACCTAACGCAAAACCTATCTGTATTCACCAGAACACACGTGGTCAAGCTATTGGTGACAACAAAGCAATGATCATGATCCCAGGCATCCATGAAGTGGGTTTATGAGTCCCTCCTCTGCCATTTACCCAGCAAGGGGAAAGAGAAGTGTTTTCTGTTCCCTGCCCACAGCACGCTGACTGTCCTCCCTCTGTCTGTAATTTAACATGCGAAAACACCAGCTTGGAGAACTGTTTTGAGCCAGCACTTGCTAGCTCTACTTCAACTTTTTTGACAGGCATTTGTAGGTCAAAAATAGGTGATCTTTAACTCTGAGGATCCAGGAAGGCTTAGAAAACAAATTCCGCAGATGCTACAAAGCAGAAATTGCCTGGCAGGCACTTTCTTGCATCTCTCTGCAATCTGAATGTAGAGATGCCATCTTGAAAGGTTAGGTTTTAAGCCAAATGATCAGCTGTACTCTCAATTATTTCAGAGGTATCTGCAGATCAGATATCAGCTATCTAGGTCTCTGAAGAGTCCCAGACTGCTAAGAACAGACTTTCTACAGAAAAGAACATGCATGAAGCACAAGAACAGTAATGGGGAACAAAAGTTCCTGGAGGTCCGAACTCAAGCAAGTCAGTAATGCCACCCAAAAGATGAAGGATGGTACGGGAAGCAATGGCACTGGCAGTCACCACTGGAAGCATAGGAACCAAAAGATGGTGCCATGGGACCATCCGGTTTTTGGAATCAAGTGTGTGAACGCAACTTGATTTCTTGGGCATTTGACGCAGACATAGAGGTCCTGGTATTGGTGGTCAAAAGGTAACATTACATAACTAATTCACGTTCCAATACTGTGGTTATTAAGTCCAAAAAGTTGTCAAAACAGTTATTGAGGACTGAAAGAGTAATATGCTTTGATGGCACTGTTTGTGGAAGGGGATTATACTGTGCAGGCATCTAACAAAAAGTCCAGTAGTTGGTTGGAATTAGGGGCATGCTCAGACACCCCTAGGCACACACGTACAAAAGGCAGCATCTCTTAAAAAATGTCCTGTGCACAAAGTGTGATATTTGTATTATATTGTCCACATTTACAGCGGCCATACCTCTTTAAAGGCCACTTTTAGGCTGCATTTGTTTTAGCATTACAAGAGGGGACCAATGTTTATATGTCGCAGCTTTTAATTTGGCAGCCTTTTGATGTGAGTTATTTGGGCATTACAAATATGTACATGTGCTCAACATAAACTTTTAAAATTTCTCTGTATTTATTAAGAACCCAAGCTATTATGGAGTTGTTAAGAGTTTCTTTTCACTTTTCATGAAACCTAAGCCTTTAAAAAAATTGACAGTAATTGTATTATGCATAGTGGCTTTGACAATGCAAGCTAATTCATTATACAGTGAAAACTCATTTTAATGACACCATCTGTTCCCTCAAAAATGTGTCAGATAACTGAATATGTCAGATAAATGAATCCAATGACAAAGAAAATAAACTTTTCCCCAAGAATACTTGTGTCATTATATTGAATATGTCGGATATATGAGTGTCTCTATAGTGAGGTTTCACTGTACACGCAAAATGGTTTGCATAACAGCATCCATTGCAGGTAGACAGTTCCCAGCTTGTACATGTGGCAGCCGACTGGAATGTGTGTGTGTGGGGGGGGGGGGGGAGGGAGCATTTGGTGAATTTAGCATAAATTGCAATTGCACAACTTTGTGTGCTGGCAACAGGAGTTGCCTATGACACAAACCCATATATTGAACTGAGAATGATATCTCTGTTCATACTAAGTGTGAAAATATTAAACTTTTAAGGGTTAGTTCAACATTAGCATAATTTTTAATTAGTACTTAGGGTACTATTTTTACAACCCCCACCCCCGAAAATAGTACTTTGTAATGACGATTTCCCCCCAAAATAACAGCAAAATTGCACAAAACAGGCCAAAATTTTGTCCATCATTTTCCATATTTTGTGAAAGCGAACAGTCCCATTTAACCCCCTTCCCTTTGCGTACTGTAAGTACTAGTTCAAAATGATGAAAATGTGGAACCATCCCAGAGTGATCATGCATACCTAAATTAGCATAAATTTAAATTTCACAACTTTTATTGGTGGTTTATTAGATTTATTTTGAATGATCCAAGAAAGGCAAGAGGAAAGAAAAAAGTGGTATTGGAAAACTCAATATATCTGTGTTTACAAGCAGATGTAATAAAGAACGTTGTGAAAAACAACATGTCTTGTTCATACAGAGATACAAGGGCTTTGAATTGTACTGTACAATACATATCAGTTTTTATGAAATATTGGCAGCGATCCAAAAAACAACATAACATCGCTGATTGTTGATGTTTTGGTAGGAGGGGGTCGGGCGTATGAGGCAATACCATTGAATGCAGTGACGAACCTATATCCACCATTCGGCTTGATTACTAAAAAGCTTGGAAATAGGTAGTCTACTTCAATATGTACTTCTTCTGGTCAAGTCAGAATACCCTAGGCTTCAGCCCACAGTTGCATACGGAGGGGGCAGCATCATGGTGTGGGAGGGCATCTCTGCTAATGGCAAGACAGACCTCGTCATCATGGGAGGAACAATGACAAGCAGACAGTACATAACGGATGTCCTGGAACCCCATGTTATTTCATATGCGGGTGCCATTGGAGACAACTTCATGCTGATGCACGACAATGCCAGGCATTATCTTCTGGAGGAGTGGAACAGTATACCTCAGGCACTTGTGAGAAAGCTCGTGTACAGCATGCGAAAACACTGCCAAAAGTGCATTGACAACCACTGTGGCTATACATCCTATTGAGTGGACATATAAAGGTGCTTTATGTGACACAGTGATGAGTCAATTTCTGCTGTATTGAACTCAGAAAATGCCTTAACTTTAAGTACTGTGATAACTTTTGATGCAACCAAGCACCATCTGTGATAACTTCTGATGGGACTCTGCACTCAGTTCATATGCATGTTTGAGCGCTCTACAGGTACTCTTGCGAACTTGTGATCCAGACTTTGTCTGCTAATTGACACTGTGCAATGAAGCGTAACTTCATTTGATCAGAATTTCCTCTACAGATCTACTCTAAAGTGTATACAGAATAAAAGAAACATTGAACATATTCAAAATATGTGTGTGTTTTTTATATAAGAATTGCTTTTAGTGGAGGGTTATTAATTTTGCCTAGTTTATTTGTGAGATCCAAAAATGTTGATTCCGTTTTTTGTACACCCAGGAAACCTCTAATGATACTCCACACCAGTTTTAGTGAAGTTGAATTATGTTTACATTGCATGTTGGCATATTGGCTTACCTGCAGAATCATATCGGTGTGTATGTTTGAGTTGGAGCCTGCAATGCATGCTAGCATGCCAGTTTACCTCCAAATTACGTGTATTTAGTCTGTCACTGCTATTGTTGGTCACATTGCATGTTGGTGTGTTGACTTACTTGCAGAGTGATATAGGTGTGTATATATGCTATCGCTGCTATTGGGCCCTGCATTGCATGTTGGCATGTTGGCTTACTGGCACATTAAATTTAGTGCATTTTGCTTATCTCTGCCATGGGTGGTTGCATTGCATGTTGGCGTGTCGGCCTAAACACAAGTAAAATTTGACATATTATAGCTATGATCACTGCAATGGTTGGCCACATCGCATGCTGGTGTGTGGGTTTACCCCTAAAATAAATTTAGGGGTGTTTTGACTATTTCTGCAGTGGATGGTCACACTGCTTGTTGCCTTACCTGTGGGGCAGGCAACTCAGAGGCGGGGACATGCTGTGGCCAATTAGTCTAAACCGAGTGTTTCTTGATTTCAACCAATGAAATTTGTAAATTGCAAGTATAAATGATATCTATTATATAAATCCAAGATGGCATTTCCCAAATTTTCACTTGTATGTACTAGTTTGGCTAAGGATCGTGAATGCCTTGATAAGTCCTGGACAGGTTTAAAGCATGGCTTGCTTGTTTCCTTTAATGTGATTTCTTGGGTTTTTTTGTGATCTGTTTGCTGGGATTCCGCATTCAAGAGGGGTGCTGGCTCAGTTACCACCAACAGAGCTCCAGGAACTCATGCACATTCAGATCAGGGACAAGCACGTGACCAGTATATCAAGGAAACTGATGCAAAGTCGGATATTAAACCATGAATTTTCTATTAAGTATGCCTACACTCGTGTCAACAGGATATTGTGAACTTAGTGTGTACAAAGCCATACGAGTCATTTTTCCTGTAACTTTAATTTACAAGTGGTAATGATATGCCCTAGAAGAGGGCTAAGGCCTATGACCCTATTATATGGATCATGATGAACATGGACACATTATGATGGCAAACAGTAATGACTAATCGGATATTCACCAGAGGGACACTTTTGTCAAGATTGTGGTAGCATCGTGCCGTTCTTCAGCCATATTGAATCACATGTATGCAGACAAAACAAAGTCTATCAAGTTCCCTTGGCCAGGATCTATGACCAGACTTTGGTAGTGGCAAGCGACCGGCTTTGTGGCCGTTTTAGCCCTTCCACTTAGCTCTCATAAAAAGTTCGTATTCTTTGACATTTTGAATCTGCATATATCAGAGATAAAAGCTGGCTGTGACATTTAGCAAATTTACGAAAAAACAGCCCTTGGCCCTAACCCAACCTAAATTCATGGGTCGAGTTTATATTACTTCTTTCAGTTGGCAACGAGTAATGCTCTGGTCATGTCCCTGGGTGATTCCTGTGATCGTTGAGAGTAAAGTGGAATTAAAGGTACATAAAAACAGTTTCATGCAATTTTGTTACTTTGCACATGAAAGTTTTCCAGGTAGCTCTCTACTAAGTTTGTGAAGGATACGATGATGATGCAATATTTTTTCTGTTCTTTGAATGAATTTTGAAATTTAGTTTTTGAAAAAATTGCTAATTTCTTCTCAAGAACTACTTCGCCAACTACTTTGATATTGCATAGGGGATCACCTGGTGGGTGATGTAGCTTACATTTTAGCACCAGTTCGGTCTGCAGTTTTAAGCTCAGCTGACTGTGTTGTGAAAAACTGGCTTATGGCGTCCAGCGTGTGGCATCAACTATTTACATTTTCGACTTTTCCTCCAAAACCCCTGGGCATATTCACTTCAGACTTAGTAGGAATACACCTTGGATTGGTCTCTGCCAAATTTGTTCAAATGGTTGTGCCCCAACGGTATTTTGGTATTTATATACTGTTTTGGTTCTTTTACGGCCAAATCTTTAAAAATCGTCTTCAAAACTGCTTGACCAATTGCTTCGAAATTGCATAAGGTCACTTTAGGGGGCCCCTGGACCTTAGTTTGTTCAAAACGTGGAGTTGCAATTTTTCTATTATTTTATGAATGTTTGAATGTCTTTGCTATTTTCGACATCTTCTCTTAAACCATCATTTAGATCATATCATGCTAAACCTCGCAGGAAATGTTCCTTGTGGAAAGAGCAAATAAAGCTGTACATTAAATGGCATAGCTCTGATTCCTGATTTTTTAACAAAATTTTTTAGTTCGGGTATTTATTGATAAATGTACACATTCCTATTGCTTACTATGCAAGTCAATGGAGCTTGCAATGGTAACTTACCTTTTTGACTTCTCTTCCATATCTGCTGGCTGGCTATTTTTCAAACTTGGTGGGGAGATAACTTGGCTGGGTCTTTAACAGGGTTGCCCAAATGGTCATGCTAATGTGATTTTTTTTTTGAGGGGGGGGGGGGGTCAGATCTTGGAAAAAATCAATCCTCTTCTCCAAAACCACTTGGCCAATTGCTTTGAAATCACATAGGGACATTTCTGGAAGCCCCTGGACCTTAATATATTCGAAAAGTAGCGTTGCATTTTTTTTCTATGCTTTGGTGAATTTTTGTGTGCTTTTGCTATTTTCAACATTTACTGCAAAACTGCCATTCAGATAGTGCTAAAACTCAGTGGTAATATATCTTTTGGAAGGGTCAAGGAAAGCTGTACATTTGATGGCATCGCTGTGGATTCCTGATTTTTTTAATGAATGTTTTGGTACGGGTACTTTTTGATAAATGGACACATGCCAATTGATTACTATGTAAGTCAATAGGGCTTGCAGTGGTGAGTAACTTCCTTGACTTCTTCCCTCAAAGCCCTGGTCAGATTTTCAAGCCTGGCGGGGATATACCTTAGGTTATTCTCTATAAGGTTTGTACACCTGATCACGCTTCAGTGATTTTAAAGATTTTTTTAATGAATTTTTGAGGTTCATTTTTTGGTCAAATCTTAAAAAGTATATTCTCCAACACCACTTAGCAAATTGCCTCGAAATTGCATAGAGACACTTATGGATATTCCAAAACCTTTGTTCAAGAGGTGGCGCTGCGATTTATTTTCTGTTCTTGAAATGAGTTTTAGTTTGTTTTTGTTTGTTTGTTTGTTTGTTTGTTTTTTTTTTTTGCTATTTTCGACATATTGTCTGAGACTATCATTCAGGTCATGCTGTGGTCTGCTCAAAATGTTCACAGAAGTTCACTGCAGAGAAAAATGGTTTCTATTCCAAGCAGTTTATAGAAGGATTTGACAGATATTCATCACACTTTATGAATACATGAATGGAAGTTAGACTTTAGTGAGGAACGCTTACAAAGTGACCATGAGGTCAATAGTCAAGGTCATGATGGCGCTGCAAAGAAAAGTGGTTCCTGTACAATAACTGCAAAGGTATGCGATGGAAATTCATGACTGATCTTCAGGTTAAAGGTCATGGTCACACATCATTTTCATTTGAGACAAAAGTGTTCCAACTACAATTATAGTATCGGTTCAGCCCTACACAGACCAAAGCTTCATTCCACCAGGAGACATTTGATTGTTTTACAAAATCAGTGACCTCTGGTTTCAGAATCAAAGTCAAATAATGACCATATAAGAAAAAAAAACCGTTTTCCATACAATAATTCAAGAACAGTTTCAGGATGCTTCAAACTTGCACAGCATGCGTACCTAGGTACCTTAGGAGTTCATTTGCGATCATGCTGTGTACACTGCAGCTACTGATACCCGACTAAAAGCCATTTTGTCTGGTGGTTTTCACCCCCCCCCCTTCTTGCAAGCCTTGGCTCCAGGGGTCACACTTGACCTAGACTTCAAGGAACACTTAGTAATGCACCCTTATGGCTATTATGTAATCAATGAGATAGCACTTTAGTTAATAGATTAGGGGCTGTAGTTATCTTCATCCAGTAACTTTTCTTTTCAAATATAAACAAGAATGTGCTAATGATGTTAATTTTCAGAAAATGCTATTTTGAATTGACACATTGATCATAAAAATTGGCTGACAAAAAGTGAACTTGTACATCTATTTTGTACCATGAAGTGAAGGAAACTGGACAAACTGTAGCTGTTCCAGTAATTAAGATATCAAGAGAAAGTGACAAACAAGCTGGCTGAGAGTGTGCACGCTGTGATCAGCGCCTGGCTACAAAGAATATTGGACTTGAGTAGGGAAAAGAGGAGTGGGGGTAAAAAATCTGTTATCTTGGTAGCTGAGGTATACACATCATGATTGTAATTCGGTGTCCTTGACATTTAGGTTAACGGCACATGACTATAGCAATCTGATGCTTTCACGGCCCTTGATGACTGGGTCATTGTTCTAGTGGTATGGCTAGTCTTCAGTAGAAATTTTTTTATTTGTATTTTTTTTCACTTTTGGTCAAATCTTTAAAAAAGTCTCTCCAAAACCACATGTCTAACTGCTTTGAAATTGCATAGGGACACTTCTTGGTACCCATAGACCTTAATTTTTGTCAACGTTTGTTTCTGTTTTTTTTTTTTTTTGGTGGGTTTATTGGCATTTTCAACTTCTACTCTAAAACCTCCATTTAGATTGTGCTGATCCTTGATGGAAATTTTCCTTATGGAAGGGTCAAAGAAAGCTGCACACTAGGTGGCATTAGTCACGCCAGTTTGTTCATAAAGAGTCAGCTGAGCACAGGATTGTCAAAGTCCTATTGTTGCTCGATTTTTTATGAATTTTTGTGTGACAATGCTGTTTTCGATATTCTTTTCCTAGAATGACTGAGCAGGACTAGGTGCAATTTTATCGGAATATAATCTTACTTAAGGTTTTACAAGTGTGTTAAAATAATGAAGATATGTACATTTTTGACGAAGTTATAGGATATTGAACTTTGAGACCATGTAGCTGTACGTTTTCCTACTGTACACGCATGTGACACACAGTGCATTTGTTGCAGTATTGTCGAATAGGTTGTGCGGAGTGCTTTGGTGTTACACGCAGATGTTTTCGAAGTGGGCGTGTGCCAACTTTGTGAAAGAAATGATGGTATAATATTTTTTTTTCATAAAAATAAAAAAAAAATCAAAATTTCTTATAAAGAACTGCTTGACCTATTGCTTTGATATTGCATACAGGGTCACTTTCGATCATGAATTTCACATTTTGGCCCCCAGGTGACGCTGCTACTTTCTCTTATTTTTGTAATGAACTTTTGTTTGTTAAGGCTACTTTCAACGTCTTCTCCCGAACAGCAGAACAAAATTGCGTGATTTTTTTTATCAGAATATAAACCATCTAAAGAAGATGAAAGTTTGCGAACATGATGGGAGTATGTCACGTCTTTAACGAAATTAAGGGATATCAAAATTTGAGACCTGTGCGTGCATTACTGTATAGGTATATAGCTGCATGTATTGCACTATTGTCAAAATCATTAGCCTTATTGACATCAAATTTGGTGGTAATCTTCCTTCATTGAGTCTCTCCCAAGTCGATTCAACTGGTCACTGCAGTGGTTTTTATGTTTTTGAAAAAATGATTTTTGGTTCAATTTTTGGCAAAATCTTAAAATTCTTCGAATTTGCACAGCTTCGAAATTGTATACAGACAATTCTGGGCACCCCTTGACCTTAATGTTTTTGCCGTTTCTCGCTTCTGCAAAAACCACCATGCAGATTGTACTGAAAGGCAATGTAATTTTATCTTTTGAAAGGGTCAAACGAAGTCGTTCATTTCATAGCGATGACTTGCATCCCTCATTTTAAATGAGTTTTTCAAGTTGGGTACTTGTCGATTAATGAATACAGTCCTATTGATTATCAAGTAAGTAAATGAGGATTACAGTGGTACTTCTTATTTTGATTTGTCCAAAGCTGTTATCCAGATTTACCACAAACATCGTAGGGATGTATGTTGATCGGGTTTGTATCAAGTTTGTTCGAATAGTCACACTCCAGTGATTTATTGATTTTTTAACTATCGCGCCATCTGGCGGCGTGATAGTTATAGTGGCCCTAGATTTGCCGTTACTCATTAACATACCTATTTTGTATCGAGTAAATATCTTACATTCGATCACCTTCAAAGTACACATTCTGCTTATGAATATTATATTGAACAATCTCAATTATTACCGTAGGAAATTCAATAAAATTGCCGAAAACATTTTTGTGTGTTGTTTTATTAAAAAAATGGTTAACACAATTGGGCAATCAGGGAACCGGTTGTCATAAACAAATCGTGTCAACTGGTTATATGATCGGTGCATCCCAGGCGGTACTTACAGACACCCACCCCACATCTGTTAAGAGCTTCACGGGTGTGAAAATGAGTGTCAAGAAAAGTGTATCTGACCTACCCACTGATGACAGGCAGTTATGTTCAAAAAGAAAACCTGGCATTTCACCAAATAGGACAGCCAAAGCGCTGGTCCTAGTGAGTGCACGCTGCTGGGCAGTGGGAGCAAAGTTCAGCAAACCAAAAAGACCATTACCATGCACTATTTTATTGACCATACAAACCTTAATTGAAAATGAAATGAATATGCAAAACTTGTTCATCAGCAGGAATATAATTAAATGGTACATCCTCCCCCATCACTTCCAGCTTTCACCATATCTTGCTGGAGCCAGGCAATCTGACAGCCTGACAAATATAAAAAATATGACCCACATCGTTCCTGCCTGCATATCTCATTTCAATTTCTAGTAGGTTAGATTGACACTTTTACATCCAACATAGACCTACCTCTATAGTCTGATAGCAGTATAAGGACACTTTTGCCTGCATCATTTGGGACATGGCCTTTCATAGTAAGTGGGAGACTACTGTTTTTTCTTTGGATATTGGTCATACAGTTGGTCAACACTAGCAGCATTTGCACAGACCTGTTAGTGTCACCTCCTAGGAGGAGGCAACATAATAAATTAACGGACTCCTGAGTGGGTTGATTTACTTTCACTTTTGTTAGAATTGTTAAAATTTTGTTTTGTGATCGGCCTGTATGCAAGTGTGTGCGCGATAGTTTGCTGGGTTCTTTTTTTTTTTTTTCGTAAAACGGCTCTTTTTCTTGCTACAAATGTTTCCGCTCTGTATTGTGAAATCTGAAAAAAAATTCTAAAACCACTCAGCCAGTTTTCTTTGTTCTTTGTCCCCCAAACTGCATGTTGGGAGATCATCAAAGTTATCGGGAATGCACCTAAACTCGATCTCCACATGTTGCTGTTGTTGGCATTAAAAAAAAAAAACAAACAAAAACAAACAATTATTAAAACAATGAAAAATCGATAAGGGTATACATGGAAGTTAACACTGTTACCAACGGGGACAGCAGCCAATTTGACATACTGGCTTCTATCTTAAAAATGGTGAATCCCAAGCCTCTGGTTACTCTTGCACACTTGTAGCAAAGTTGCCACGGGCTTTCTTTTCATGTTGGTAATTGTAACCTTCAGTGACCTTGACAGGTCAAACTGACACGTTGGTATATATCTTGCTAATAGTGGAACCTAGATCACAGAAAGGGCAAACTGACACATTGACTTTTATCTTGGTAACAGTGGGTCTTGTCACGTTTTGTGTTAAAATTATTACTCTTGAACAGTTCAAGTGAAAACTCATATTGCAAACAGTGATCAAGTTTTAAACAAAGGTAACCTTGATATCATCCCAAAAGGCACAAGGAGTCTATGCACCAAATTGAGTTAAGAACAGAATCGCTACTCTTCTTGTTAAGTGTTCTCCTCTAAACTACTACTACTACTACTACTACTACTACTACTACTACTACTACTACTACTACTACTACTACTACTACTACTACTACTACTACTACTACTACTACTACTGCTGCTGCTGCTACTACTACTACTACTACTACTACTACTACCTACTACTACTACTACTAAACTGGATCGTCACCATTTGAGGACACTTGACACGGATTCACTCATGGTAAATGCCCACCCAGCTTAAACTGCATTTCATCCACAGTTTTGGAAAAACTACACATAGAGAGTAACCATGCTCTTGTACTCTTACCAATCATTGCTGAAGCTCAAAATTTCGCAAATAATAAACAAATCATATTACAGTACTGTTACCAATCATTGCTGAAGTTCAAAATTTCGCAAATAATAAACGTATCATGTTACTGTACTATTGCTTTATGTACAAATTTGGGTGGAGAGCGACCAACCTACATTTTTGCCAGGTTTAAACACAATACGGTTTGGGTTTGGAGAAATAGGAAAAACACAGCAATCGCGAAACACACACACACACAAATTGTTAAAACCAAAAATGGGAAAGTCGCGGCGCCACTTGTTGCAGACATGTAAAATGAAGATCTAGGGATGTTCAAAAGTGTTTGTGTGAAATTTCAAAGCAATTAACCAGGTAGTTTTGAGGGTTTTAAAAATGCCAACAAATTAGCAAATGATGATGATGTTGATGATAATACGAAGAAAGTAACGCAACAAGGCTGGTGAAAACTGTGTATGATAGTTTTTTCAATAAACTTTGAAATATCGTTTCTCAAAAAATGTCATTAAATGTGGAGAATTAGTTTGAAACGATTTCATAAACTCCATTGAAAATATCCGTAATCGTCCTAAACATGCAGTTGAATTCTTAGTCCTGTTTATAATTTCAGTACGAACAGATGTGGGGTTATAGCGAAGGACTGCTTGTGTCTTCTCCATTTTGGCAGTATTAATGGAACCACATAAATGTCATGTCAAAGGACAGTGGTTATAGTTAGACAATTCATTCATTTCTTGAACCTCATTGCTTGGGAAAATACAGTTCACTAAAATTGCTAATTGTATACATATAACTATAAATACATTCGCTGAAGCAAACGTAGATTTCGCCAGGTAGTGGAGTTAGTCTGCCTAACACCAAAGTCCAAGGTAAGTTTTTCCAAGAGTGTGGAAATTGAACGTGGATTTTACTCTCATTACACATAGTGCTGTGAATCCGAATCTGTCCGGACATATGCCCTTTGTCATGTATTTGTGTAAAGTGGTGGTGTTATTTATATATAAAGTAGTGAGTTTGATTTAGTTACTTCTTATGAGCTCATGCTAGCACTCCTTGGTGCTGAGGAGAGGAATCCGTCCGGACTTTTGTCATGCACTTGTGGCACTAATGTATGTATTTACAGTTACACTCATGGACAATGTGTACTTGTACTATACTAAATATTATTCATTAGGACATGGGAAATGATAAATTGCTGGAAACTGGGAATTCATAAAATTATTTCCTGGGAATTAGGACCTCCACCCCAAGCAGCCCCTCTTTTAAACAGGCAACAGTTCAACAAAATCTGTCATCATGTCGGTTGTCCAGAAAATACATTATGGTCTTGGCCGGGGGGGGGGGGGGGGGATCTTGGATGGACAACGTTGGCAAAAATTATACTTTCATTGGCATATGTGAGTCACAACAAGTGTTTGATATATACATATCAAGTTTTTGAGGGGGCGAAGTGTTATATCCGTAACGCGTAATTGAGTTTTTTATTGGTCGGTATTGGGGATGCACTGCAGTGTTATTTGACGTGATTACTGAATCAGCTAAAATTATTTCATGTGAATTGTGACAGGGATAAAACTTATCTCTTTAGTGAAATGTAACTGAGGGCAAATAATTTTTTGTCAAAACGTGATCTTTCCCTTCTCCCGCTGTTTGTAAGGCCCAGCTGATCTACATACACGGCCCACTGAAAGAGAGGATATATAGGCCAGCGTAGTGCATACGTGTTCATCTACATGTATATCAGGATTGCATATTTTCTACTACTAATACGTTGGGTGCACGGTTGGCGGAGCTGCAACACGCTCGCCTTCCACTTCTGCGACCTGGGTCCGCTTCACGACCGGGGAAGCATGTGGAAAGCGTGTGGCACGGTGGTTTTCTCCTAGTCCTCCGGTTTCCTCGACCATCACATGTTGGCAGGAAAGCATACGCCACCATCTGTGCCATGGAGAGTGATTAATATAGGCCTGGTCTGGTTGGCAATTCATGTAAAAGATATGGGTGTATACCTTGTTGTTTTTTTTTTAACGACTTCTAGAATTACGATGCAGTTCTCTCGTTTTGGAGACTCAAAAAGGAAATCAATGAAAATGGAATCACAAAATGCATGGGGCCGCCTATTGGATTTATATCCGAGTGTAAGTTAACCAGATTTATCCCATTTTTGACAGAATCCTTGGCTTCTGATTGTTGAATAGCTATGGTACACTCTTTGTATTACCCTTATTTGTGCATTAATTACTGCAAAGGTGAAATACAGCGCGATTCCTGAAACTGACCGGGGAATACAGTGGTATTCTCGTAACTGGCCGGGGAATACAGCGGTATTCTCGTAACTGGCCGGGGAATACAGCGGTATTCTCGCTGTATCTCCCTATCTGGTTAGTGCATCGATCAGCCACTAGAAGTCTCTGTCATGCGATACAAGCCGTGACGCGCTGCAGACGACAACATGATGGCGGACTGTGAAGTGAACTGCAGCAGCAGCGGGTCGAACATTACATCATCAAAAATGGGATAAAATCGTCATTCACTGTTTTAGTGTGAAATACAGGAAGTATCTCCCCCAAGACAGCTGTATTACCCTCGGCTTCACCTCGGGTAATACAGCTGTCTTTGGGGGAGATACTTCCTGTATTTCACACTAAAACAGTGAATAACAAATAGTATTTCATGGTATACTGCAAAGGGAAAGGAAATATAATACATATATGCTGGAATCTCGTACTTGTAACCTGAAACCAAGCTGCGACAGGAGCAACGGATGACAACCCCCCCCCCCCAAAAAAAAAAAAACTGCCAACGCAATACTTCATTGCATCAGAGTCCGCAAGGGACCAAAGCCAAGCCACACATCATTAATAATGGCGCCATCTAGAGAAAAAAAAATGTATGAGTTCTGGAAGCATAGTAGTGGTCTTGGACCAGTTACCCCTCAAGGTCGGGTCAACTGAGCCACAACTTTTGTCGCGTACTGAATACTGTTGCTGTGTCTATTGGATATTAATATCACAGGAGCAGAGCATCCCAAATTAGGTCCCATCATAATTTTGGATAGGAATACACTAATCAACTGTGAGTTTTAAAAAGGCACTGCTACTCTAGAAACATTTTAAATAATTTGATAACTTTGCGTATTTTTGGAGACATATTTGGCGCGGAACGGTCAATCATGTAGGTAAAATACACAAATGCACCTGTAAAAAAATCTTATCACATGACGCTTCTTTTTTTATTTTAACTTGCTGCTATCGGTACAAACTTGCAGTATAATGCAAAAGAAGTTGTGGTTTTACGTTTGAAATAGGAGAATTAAGCCAGCGAGTGTCACTATTTTAACATGTAAATGCATTAGGCCTAGGTTACTGGTCCAAGACCTATACCCCAATATACAGGCTTTCGAGTCTGCATGTATATGCATGTTTTTCTGTGCATACACCTAAACCAAATGACATATTTCACTGTTTTTGAACATTTGCTAAGCACACAAATGGTGTCAAGAGTAACTACCGGTCTCATATTTGTTGGCCACATCTGAGCCAAATACAATTGCGTGTAAATTATGGCAGGGTGGACCACTATCTGCAGGAGTCATTGCAGGTTCAACTAAGCTATGTGTGTCTTTTTATGACCAAAACATTTGCCGATACCAATAAATTACTACGATTGCCTTTCACTTTGTGTTATTTAAAAATTCTTGTAGCATTTCGGATGACATGTTGATGTCAACATTGAGCGCCACGCTGCACTGCCTATTGGAATTGGGAAGGTGATACACACAAATGCAAGAGCTCTTGTTTCATACAATAAAAGCAACTTTAACATCCAATCATTTCATGTTTTTTCAAGTACCACATTGTACTTGATGATGAAAAAAAATAAAGTTTGTACGTGAAGATCACTGTATATATAGGTCTTGGACCAGTAACCCCTCAAGGTCCGGTCAACTGATCCACAACTTTTCATGGAGTACTGAATACTGTTGCTGTGTCTATTGGTTTAAACATATTTTATTGCTGTGTCTATTGGATGTTAATATCACAGGAGTAGAGCATCCCAAATTAAGTCACATAATAATTTTGGATAGGAATATACTTATCAGCTGTGAGTTTTAGAAAGGCACTGCTACTTTAGAAATATTTTAAATAATTTAATAACTTTGCGTGTTTTTGGAGACATATTTGGCGCGGAACGGTCGATCATGAAGGTAAGGTATACAATTGCACATGTGAAAAGATCTAATCACATGACCCCCCCATTTTCTTTGTTCTAACTTACTACCACCGGTACTAACTTGAAGTATAGTGCAAAGGAAGTTGTGGTTTTACGTTTCAAATAGGAGAAATAAGCCAGCGAGTGTCACTATTTTAACATGTAAATGCATAAGACCTAGGTTACTGATCCAAGACGAGCGGTTTCAGCGCATGCACATACGATGTTAATACTTTCAAATGTGTAACGTTGGGAGATTTTCAATAGTAAAAGCACAATCGCAATAATTATGAATTGGAAATGAAGTGTCTTGAAGAAAGTTACAAATGGACGTATATTAAAACGCGTGGCGCACATTTACCGAAAGTTTGCTAAAGAAACCAGTGAATTGTCTTGTAAGCATACATCTTGTGACAATGCTGAACCATGCAATGGGTGACAGCACCCCAGGCAAACAATATCAAAGCAAGTGAACATGTATATGAAAGGAAAAGACAGTTATACTTATACACACATTTAGTAAAACATTTTTTACGGGTAGACAGCACGGGATAACACGGATGGGGGGATCGTTGGGCTCTGGTTTCCCTGGTTTAGCAGAATGGGTGGGCGATGATTGGGGGAGGTGGTGCCGATGTTAAAGCGTGGAATCACAAAATTCAAAAATTGTTAGCAATAAACATGACAAAGAGGCAGATATGTAAGTGAAACTTGAAGTTAGGATCCGCGGACATGGTACTATGTGAGTATAAAATTAGGGTATAGCAAGATAAGAAGATAATCCTTATGTAGGGCAAGTTGCTCTTACAATTTCATTTTTTTAACTGGGGTGAATTTAGTATTTCACCGGGTCACGTGACCTGGCCAAAAAAAAAAAAAAAAAAAAAAGCGGCACATAAAGTACAAAGTTGAACAACAGTCCATCAATAAAATGAAAAAAACTAAGAAGTGAAATACGTCACATGGGAACTTAAAGTACGTAGTATCCAACCATAAAAACGTAAGTGAGAAGATACTCATGCAGTCCCCTTACGCGCAAAAAAGTGAAAAGAAATACTCCAAGCCATTGTACTGACCAGACGCGAAAATATCTGGTCAGTAAAACGTCCAAGATATATACATCAGCCATTGGCTTTGTAAGTTTTCATGAGAAATGGAAAGAGTCCACAGCACCTGCGCCTGACATCTTATGAGGGCCGGCGATATTGTCTTCGCGTGCGTACAAGTGAGATAAAATATCGTAGGTACACATTGGGCGATGAGCCCGAGTTGTTTTGTTGACCAGATGTTAAAAATCATCAGGTCAGCAGGACAGGCAGAATACATTCATCAAGATCAGAAATACCATCACTGGGCACATAAAAATGTACTCGGAGACGACAGTCTGAAGAGGCAACGCTGACTAGCGAGTAGCCATAGTTACGATTCTGTGACTGGGTGTCCATAATAGAGTACCTATTTATCTGACCAAGAATGATGTTTCCTGCAAGTGGGGGTGGGTATAAAGTAGAAAGGAGAGAAACAGTTTTAAAACGATAATGGTTACGAGGGATATCAAAAGCTTTTAGGAAAGAAGTGTTGTGAAACACATCGACTCACGAAAAGTACCCTGGGTAGACTCTAACTTAGGCATTTAGCTGTTAGATACAGATTAAGAACAGGAAAGACACCAAAAATAAATCCCACTTTAATCATTCGTGGCTCAAAATGTATTTGCGTTAGGATAGCAAATCACATATGTGAGTAATCGTCATATTCCAAAAATATGTATGTCCCGTATTTGGGTGTATTTGAAAACCAAATAATGACACATGGACGTTCGGATGTCACCATGCCTGTGTGTTTTTTGGCATTTTTCTCATATTTTACTTTAGTTAAAAGTTTGAAATTTTGACAACTTATAGAAAGGACATTCTTCATGTAAAAACCGTTAAAATCTCAAAACAGCCACACAAAGGTTTTTGGTGTCTTACATGTCCTTAAGGTTTCTAGACTATACGTAAGAAAACACTAACAGATACTTTTCCACAAGTGAATTTAATCTTGGTATCTAAACCGGGTTAGGATAAACCAGTATTACCAAAACTGTAATAGTCAAGCCGGTATTCTTGTATACGATTTCAATATGACCCTTACAATGTTCCTGCGATTAAAGTATGCACCAAAATATTGACGTCAACATTCACGTTCAGATGTTTGTCATTTAAGCAGATACGGGGAACATCACATTACAATTTAGTACCATAGGGTAAAATATCCCTTCTTACTCTATGTTAGCATCCACAATTAGACCATTGGCGGGTGGTAATTATGGGTAGTATTTATAACTATACCCGGGTACCCGACGGGTATTACACGACCCCTGACAACATATATATATATATATATATATATATATATATATATATATATATATATATATATATATATATATATATATATATATATATATATATACATATATATAACATACCAATTCTAAAAATTTATTTTGAAAACATTGGATCTTTCTGATAAAACATGTTTTTAAAATGGTATTTTGATCTAAAAGTTGTGGGACACAAATAAGAATTAAGATTTAAGTGGGTTGGTTCAAAAATTGGGAAACAGTGCAAATCCCTTTATTAATCCCTCTTGTACACATAAAAGCATAGAAATCAAAAGACATTACACCCCAGGTAATCACAAAGACCAAGGCAAGTTGTATTTAACCGATCCTTCCTGTTGCTTTTATATACTGATGTACAGCCAAAAATATAATTTCGTTTTCTTTGCCATTGCACTATTTGGAGCCATATAAAAGTGTTCGAACAGTAAAATATACAATAGCTAGGACCTTCCTTTGTAAATTATCCTCGGTACAGTATACCTGTTACATTCACAAAAATAGTGAAAAACGTCTTCATTTGCGTTGCAACAGGAGCACTCGGGGGAGTCAACAAGTCCTCTCTTAAAAAGATCACTTTTCAAATTAATGCATTTCATACGAAGGCGTGCGTGTGCAATTGCTAATCTTCTGTCTCCAATATAAAAACAGTTTGCTAACTTTATTTGCGTAAGAATTCCGTTTAAGCTTAGATTTGAACTTGCAAGACTTTCATCTCTCGGAGTATCACCAGGTAATTCATTCCATTGCTTAATAACAGAAGGAAAAAAGGAAAGCTTAAGATATTTGTTTTTTCCAGGAATTTCGGAAAAAGTGTAACGTGACCGAACCGTTCTACTAATCGGATCTGGTACAATGTTCTTCCAATATTGTGGAATGTAACCATGTATTATTTTGTAAAATTATATCAGCTTTGCATTTTTCCGTCTTTCGGATAATTATTCCCACCTTACTTCTTCATATATTAGATCATGAACTGTACATTTAGTAGCACCTGCATGCTACAATACGTGCTGCAGCTCGCTGTGATATTTTCCAACTGCTCAGATTGAGTCGCTGTGCCGCTATCCCGCTATCCCATACAATTGACCCATGCTCCAATGTTGGTCTTATAAAACGAAAATACAAAATTTCTAAAGATTTTCTGCTTAAGCAAAATTGTTGATATTTCGTTATTTTAACCACAGACCTTCGGAACTTGAACCAAATGCGGTGAAGCAAATCGCTCGTGAGCGTTCCCATTGAAACAAAAAAAGTAACAAAACGCTCGCAAACGTTTTGTGTACAGGATGCACTCACCCTCCCTCACCCAGCCACCCATATTTGTGGCGATGCGGAATATTGGGGGACCTGCAACTCCTGTCTGCCTCAAACTTTGTTAGCTTTCTGAGCGAAAATAGATCGGTAAGATAATTCGCAGTTGTGCATGCCCTTTATCATTATATATCACTAAGAGGACAAAAAAGTACTGAATTTTACCTTTCTGTACTGACTTGTCCTTTTTTCCTCTTAATTGTACTGACTTGTACTGAACCAACAGTGGTCAGAAGAAGTAAGTGCTTTCACTTGTACTGAAATGTGCTGGAATGTACTGAGTCAGTACAAGTAAGAACTTTTCAGACATAATGAGAGCTTGCCTGGGCTCATTGTTTCTGTCAGTACAAATCTAGAACAAGTAAGAACAAGCAGACATACTTCAAAGGCTTGGCTCACAGCAGGGCTCTTTTAATTGACAGGGGCCCCTAAAATACCCTGTCCTGCAATAAGAACATATTCAGCACTTGTTGGAGTGAAATCAGCTCAAATCAAGAACATAAAGCTCACTTCTTTCTTTCTTTCTTTCTTTCTTTCTTTCTTTCTTTCTTTCTTTCTTTCTTTCTTTCTTTCTTTCTTTCTTTCTTTCTTTCTTGCTTTCTCCTCTCTCTCTCTCTCTCTCTCTCTCTCTCTCTCTCTCTCTCTCTCTCTCTCTCTCTCTCTCTCTCTCTCTATTGAGTGAAATCAGCACAAAGTTTTTCCCATAGTAGGGAACTGGAGGCCCTCTCCCATCTGTATTTCTGATCATGTATGTTCATACTGGTCATTATTTTGGAATATTCTTATTTTCTGTACTCTGTTATAGCAAAATTATTTCCTGTACTGGTGTACTGGGACATCCCCCCACCCCCTCCTGCCCCTCACTATACAGGCTAGACAGTATATATATCAGAGTCCCACTTGCGATCTTTTACTACAAGTTGGGCCACTGTGTACACAGACCAACCACTGTTAATTGCATGGAGGTGTAAATGATAAATTGGGTCAGGGGCTATTGTTGTGTTGATTGGGCTTGTCAAAAACTGCTTCAACTCTTGGAGGAATCATCAACGTTGATGATTCCCCCAAGCTCAACTTCAGGTGATGGTTGGCCAATTAATACAGCTAGTAGGGGCATGGATGTATTATGTGATACCTCCATGGTAGGGGGTGGTATATTGTGCATGGTCAACTAAAAGGAAAACCATGTGGTATGAGCTGTGGATGGAGTCATGAAACCAACCTTATGTAAATCACTGTCTCAATTATCAGCACTTATGTTGTAACTGACTGCAATGCATACATCAAATACATGCTGGTCAGACACCCAAGATTTCAACATTTTCAACATTTTATTAACACAAAATCCAAGACCACATATTTTTCTGGTTTGGCCACATGCATGTATTGCTTTTAAACAGACTCTTATTAAGAGTGGCATCCCATGGTGTTCAAAATAAGCCGACACTCGGCACACTTTACTCTCTGCTTCCAGGCCAGTGCTGGCTACTCAGCCTTGTACTCAATACAAGGTGCGATGTGATGCTTTATATTGCTCATCTGGGTTAAATTTTGGGTGCCCACAACTTTGTGGCTAGTGCCATGCACTTTAAAACATTTAGAACACCCTGTGAACCCTCTCTCTCAAATTAAATTGAGACCAAGACCGTGCAAGTCCTGATCTCAGAGAAACAGAACTTCAACTTAAGACCACTGTTGTGAGAGACCACGTGACCTGTGACGTTTCTGATAGCACAACAGTCTAAATTCTTTTTCTAAATTTATCTGAAAGTAAAGACCACCTGTTATATGTGACCACTTTTGGCTGGCTGATGGTGGTCTTCAATAGCAGGTACTATGTACTATTACATTATTCAGCTGGTAACTTTTTATATGGTTGCCTGCTCAGCTGACTCTCGGGGCATTTTTGTAGCTGGTGGCCTGTCAGTGGGCCACGGTCATTCAATCAAAGGCCCCAGGTCTGCTAGACAGGCAATTTCATAAAAACCACATTGAAATAAACAGGAACTAGAAAAGAAGATTTGCTTCACAGCAAGTCTGTCTGGATGCCTTCAAAATGAGAACAGTTTGAAATGCAACACTGCTATAGTTCAACATAATCTAAATTTTCTGTATTAGCCTAATTTGCATAAATTAGAATGGTACTTGTAACTTTTTTTCTGGGTTCATTGGAGGTGGCCATATCACAAACTTATAAACTGAAGTTTGAATGACACCACAATCTATAATAGTTTTGAAGCTATTTAAGTTTTAAATTTTGTGTGTTCACCTAACTTGCATAAATTATAATTCTACAACTTTGGTTCATGATTCGTTGGCTGCGGTTATGTCACAAGCCCACAAATTGAAGTGGGAATAGCACTTCCATGTATAATAGTTTTGAAATTATTCACAATTTCAACTTCGTGTATTCACCTTATTTGCATACATTAAAATTGTGCAACTTTGGTTCATGGTTCATTGGATGCAACTATGTCACCAAATTGTTAAGTGATGATGGAATGGCACCTGTATCTATAATATTCGGAAGTTATTCAATATTTAAATTGACCTAATTTGCATAAAGTAACACTACACTCTATTGTGGAAAAATTTAATCCTGTACTGGTGTACTAGGACATCCCCGCAGCCCACCTGCCCTTAGCTAAACAGTCTATCCATTATATATCAGAGTCTCAATTGTGATCTTTTACTACAAGTTGGGCCACTGTGTAAACAAGTCAACCACTGTTAATTGCATGGAGGTGTAAATGGTAAACTGGGTCATTGGTTGTGTTGTTGTATTGTTGGCGTTGATCGACCTAGTCAAAAGCTGCCTCAACCTGGTCATGGGAAAATACAGTCAGTGGGGGCAGGGAAGTGCTGTAGCACTTCCCTGTTACGGGGTAGTACACTGTGCATTGTCAACTAAAATGAAAACCATGTAGTATGAGGTGTGGATGGAGTCATGAAACCAACCTTATGTAAATCACTGTTCAATTATCAGCACTTATGTTGTTACTGACTGCAATGCATACATGAAATACATCCTGGTCAGAGACCAAGATTTCAAGATTTTCAACTTTTTATTGACATAAAATTCTGAGAACACACATTATTCTGGTTTGATGTACATGCTGCACAGTGATGCATGCATTGCTCCTAAATAGACTAAGAGTATATTTAAGAATTGCAAATTAAACACATTTACAAGTACATGTATGATTTCATCGTTTAGCTTGTATTTATGTAGGATGTGTGTGTGTGTGTGTGTGTGTGTGTGTGTGTGTGCATGCGTGTGTGTATCTGTGCTGGAAACCTCATAATTTTACCTGGTGGTGGAGCACTTTCTCTGAAAGAAAGAAAGAAAGAAAGAAGCTAGTTTTTACACAAGTAAATTTTATGTTCTTGCTTTGTGCTGATTTCACGAGAGAGAGAGAGAGAGAGAGAGAGAGAGAGAGAGAAAGAAAGAAAGAAGCTAGTTTTTACACAAGTAAATTTTATGTTATTGCATTGTGATGATTTCACTCACTAAAGAGAGAGAGAGAGAGGGAGGGAGGAAGGGAGGGAGAGAAAGAAAGGAGAGAGAGAGAAAGAAAGAGAGAGAGAAAGAGAGAAAGAGAGAGAGAGAGAGAGAAGTAAGCTTTATGTTCTTGCTTTGTGCCGAGTTCACTCCAACAAGTGTTGAATATGTTCTTACTGCAGGACAGGGTATTTTTAGGGGCCCCTGTCAATTAAAAGAGCCCTGCTGTGAGCCAAGCCTTCAAAGTATGTCTGCTTGTTATTACTTGTTCTAGATTTGTACTGACAGAAACAATGAGCCCAGGCAAGCTCTCATTATGTCTGAAAAGTTCTTACTTGTACTGACTCAGTACATTCCAGTACAAGTGAAAGTACTTACTTCTTCTGACCACTGTTGGTTCAGTACAAGTCAGTACAAGTCAGTACAATTAAGAGGAAAAAAGGACAAGTCAGTACAGAAAGGTAAATTTCAGTACTTGTTTGTCCTCTTAGTGTATATAAAATAGAGGACCAAAAAGTCTAATGAGAATCTATGTTCGTACTCCTGAGGACCCCTCCAAATGTAAATGGTTCGTTTGATGCAATCTGTTGTTGAAACGTCAAATCGGGAATCAGTGAAAACATGAATAGCCCTGGGTAGTAAAAAAACCCCAACATTCTGTCAATAGCATTTGATTGCAAGGTCCTGAATTATCGTAAAAAAATATCTCATATGTTCAGATAGGTGCTTTTGTGTTATATGAATTTGGGCGTGTATTTTGAACCGGTGACAGGATTTCCGTTAAATGCAGCTAAATTTCCTTAAAGAGCATTCAGTATTTCCATTGCAGGTGCTGGACAAAAAAAAACTGATGCAAAAGTACCGTTTTGCTTTTAATATTCCCATGCCGAGCTGCTGCTTCCCAGAAACAGCGCTTGTAGAATGGTCACGTTACGTTTTCCTGCAGAGCGTCTTAGTTTTCTCTAGCATGTGTAAGGTGCATGCAATCATGGGTGCCCAAACTCTAGTTTTTCCTGAGGCAGTATCATGTCAGATTGATGGCCAATAATTGATCCTTGTTTTCCAATTATGAAGCGACAGCAAATCACGTGTTTTCATACCAACATATATGACATCCTGGCTTAGGTGTTTTATAGCAGGTGTGAAGCAATTTAAAACAAAGCTGTTCAGTTTAGTTTAAACATATCTATTTTCACTAGATTACCCAGTAGTACAAAATAAAACTAATCTAGGGGCTCTCCAGACACGGAGACGCACAAAATGATATATACAAGACGAGTAGGACAATACAATGTACAAACATGTGACTCATGTAGACATGCTGTAATTCAATTAAATAACAAACTCAATATTTAGGGTTGCAATCCAATCAAAAACAGGCATATATACACAGACTTAGTAACAAGCTAATGCATCCTCAACACAGGGAGCGACTGACGGGGGCTTATACCCTGCTGGGCGCGGACGAAGCACCCTGGCTGCATACTCACACTGCCACTATGGAGCCGCCAGTGCGCCCAGCAGGTCGCTTGTTCCTTCCCGCCTTGTCATTGTCGGACCTACCTGTGGAGTGTTGACCCATATGTGGGAGCGTTATAAATGTATTCTTTCAGACCTGATGGATGAACCAATGATCAGAGGTATAAATATGCAAATGAGATTCGATAAAGAACAATCTTGTATTAAAGGTACATGCATTGAATATATAAATGCACTGCAATAGTGTATGCTGATTTCGAATACATATGGGATAAGATACTACCCTGTTACAATATAAATTGGCGTGTTTCAACAATAAAATGTTGCATTGCTCTGAAAATAACGATTTTGCATTCTTCTGAAAGTTCTTTACTCTTAATCTTATTACTTAATAATAAGATACTACATAGTCTGTCACTTGCAACAGACATTATAATATAAGGTTTGGATTAACACCAGGGATTACAAAGGAGTGAAGGTAAGCAGGAGCATCTTTCTTGCCTGGATATATTTAGGGCAGTAGAGACAAAAGTGTTTAAAATACTCCTTTGGGTGGCAGCAGGCACAAATGGGCTGTTGAATGATATTTACTTCATGAAGATTGGAATTGAGTCTAGAGAATCCAAATTGTAGCTGAGTATGACAGATGCTAGCAAACCGCTGGCCATGGGAGTAGAAATCCGGAGCAAAGTCGGCCGCTAGCAGAGTGGCTTTGAGCTTCGACCTAAAGATCTGAAGGGAGAGGGAGTTTCGGATATCAGTGGGGAGATTATTCCATGGTTTGGTGGCATCAGGGAGAAAGAAATTATCATACCGTTGGGTTCGACATTTGATAAGACGAAGGTTGCTGATAGTCCTATGGCGGAGAGTACGACCAGCAAAGGGAGGGGGGGGGCGAGGTGTGAGGGTGGAATACAGAGGAAGGAGTTAGGTTAAAATACATTTTATAGAAAAGGATTAATTTGAAATATTTGCGTCTACTGGCTGGTGTTGGCCAACCAAGTTCACATAAGAGTTAGTTATGAGATGTATGCCTTAGTGCGCCAGTGCATATTTTAGCTGCCTCGCACTGAATCGACTCAAAATCACTCAGACCTTGCCCCAAATTATCAAATGTAACACACCCATATTCAAGGATTGGCCGAACCATTGAAAAATGTAATCTTTCTAATGTTTTTCAGGATAACTTATATTTAAATCTTCGAAGAAGTCCTATACGCTGGCTTGCTTTGTTTGTGATGTGCGTGACATGCATACCCCAAGGAACATTGCTGACTAGAGTAATTCCAAGGTGTGTATGGGTTTCTTCCTCTGGTATGGCGGTACCACTTAGAAGGACAGGGGGATAATGAGGTTTATTGATTTAGGCCGATAAAATAAAGTGGATTTTATGGCAGTAAAACCATGTGCCATAATTTACACCAGTGGTAGATAATTGGAAGATTTGTGTTCAACTGGTATGCTGAGTCGGTAGCATTTTGAACTATCTCAAGTATGCTAGAATCGTCGGCGAAAATGCGGACATCACAGGTCAAATCATCTACAATATCATTTATATACACAAGAAATAATAAGGGGACCCAGATTTGATTCCTGATGTACGCCGGCCTGAACAGGAAGCCAAGAGGAGGTTTGCCCGTGGATAATAACACGTTGAAAGTGGTCTGAGAGGTAACTGTTTATCCACCTAAGAAGTCCTTCAGATAACCCTGGCTGTCATAGTTGAAGAGGAGGCCTACATGCCACACTTTGTCAAAGGCTTTCGAGATATCTAAGAGTACCATTCTGGCCTGTTCGGAATTTTCAAGCCCATTGTAGATATTGTGAAGAATACTTATTAGTTGGTTGGTAGTTGAATCATTAGCTTTAAATCTAGAATTCTTATCACTTAGTAGGTTGTTGGACGGTAGTTACTCTTTGATTTGTTTATTCATTTTTGTAAACACAGGGCAGATATTAGAGCGTTTCCGAGAATCGGGAAATTGGCAGACACTGAGAGACAGGTTGAAGATTTCTCTGAAGGGCTTGGAGATGGGGTCAGCAGTATTTTTAAGAAGACTATTGCCTATATTGTCGGGGCCTGATGCAGAGGTTCATCTTAATGATAATAAAGCTTTCTTGACACTTTCTTCATTGAGTGTGAAATCACTCATGCGTGCCTCTGTACGACAAGTAAAGTGTGGCAGGGGTGGCGCATCATTATCAGCATGAGTAACGCACTAGCAAAGTAAGTATTAAATACGTCAAACTTTCCGGTAATGCTAGAGATAATCTTACTTCCTTCAATATTAGGAAGTATGTTTTCATGGATTATGCAACCAAGTAAGGACTTCGACAAGTTCCACCATTGTGTGGGATACATATTTTTTTTATCTAATTGTGTACGCAGTTTGGAAAAGTAGGAGTTTATTGAGATTTTTGTTGTGTTGACAACCTTATTGCGTCCCTTTTTGTAACACTGATAAAACCTGTCAATGTGGACACAGACATCAAGAGTGAAAGGACGAGGAGTTTGAGTTAATTTCTTGAAACGTTTCCATGCACGATTATGCTCATGCATAAGTTTTTTAATTTCAGTTGTTATCCAAGTTTTTTCCTTTGGCCTAATGGTAACTTCTTTGTGTGGGATAAACTCTTTCGCAGATTTTAGGAAAAGGTCAGACCAATAAGATACTACATCATCAATGGAATCGAAGACGTTGAAGGCAGTGTTCTAGGGAGCAGAAGATGAGGTGGTATTAAGACCGTGAAAATCAGGTGTTCTGAAATTCCATACACCTCTTTTGAACGAGCAGTCTGTGTGGTAGGAGAGTGAAAAGGAGCAAAAGATAACTGAGTGGTCAGAATTTAAAATAGGAGCCAAGACTCCACTGTCCAGGATAAGTCCAGGTGATTCAGTGATATGATGTTCCAGCAGACAGGTTGAATACTCTTTTATTCTAGTAGGTTCATCTGTTATCTGGAAAAAATTTCAATTAAGCTACGAGATTGAAGAGAGACATGCCAAGTTCGCTATTTTGATGAGTGGAGTTCCAATCAACACACCTATCATTGAAGTCACCTGTGAGTATCAATATATGCGGGTTACTTTCAATTGCGGATGAGAGGGGATTAAACAATGACTCAAGAAAAGTATCGCGGATCTCTGTGGGTTGACCTGGAGGTCGATAGTAATTCCCTATTAGAACTGGCCCACGTTGTGTCAATATTTCCACCCAGATACATTCACAGTTTGGACTTTTGAAATCGAGACGCCGTGTACTTGGTAAGCATGAGTGTATGTAGGTTAAGAGGCCACCTCCTCTCCCGGTTGAGTGGTCTCTTTTGAAAGAAGGTTAAAAATTATCAATATGAAGGGGTTGGTCTGGATAACTGACATATAGCCAAGTTTCAGAAGTAGAAATTATATTTAGTTTTTATTTTGAATGAGGCATTGTATTTCATCAATTTTTCCATCACTCTTGATGCTGCGAATTTTGCAATGACATAATGTCAATTGGTTGACAGTATAAGTAGTACTAGGGCCTGTGATGAACGTCAATGGATAAAGCCAAGTTTTGAATAATACGTGTAAGTTATGTCGTGAGCACAAAAGAAAAACATCAACAATAAAGTTTGCAAGTAGCATTACCATAATACAGTAGGAACTGGTGATCTGATTGCCAACCGAGGGACAAGCAAAGTAATCACAATGCGTTTTGTATGAGACATAAGGAGTTATGAAGAGGCCAATGACCATTCTGTATTTTTCGGTGCTACAACTAATGGAGATCAAAGAATATTGAAAAAGCATCCTGCAAAGTCCCTGTATAATACAATAAAATAATGAACCTCAACCAGAGCGTTAAGATAAACCCAACGGCTTGTGTGTTGCTTACTTCAGACCAAGCAGATACTGGCGGACCTTGACACCATATTGTTACAATGTAATAAAATTCGACTGGAAATATCATGTAAAGTAACAAAGTCATAACATTAAACATACATGTACATGTGTAGGACAGACCAAACACAGATGTGTTCGGCCAGTCGGGCACCTGATATCTATGAAACCATAGAGTTTCGGTGTATTTTGGACTTCCAAGCAGTATCATAGTAAGCAACATTGTCAAAACACGGAGAGTAAACATGGAAAGTAACAAAATAACAGAACATGAGACGGTAAGTGCACGAAGTTGAAAATTGAGTGAAAGAAACATGTAAAACTGATACAAGCATGTAAGTGGACAAACTGGACTGTAGTGAAAAAAAAATCGCTGTTGTAGGACTGCATGTAAATTGTTACAGATTTCACATTGGTGCTTTGAGTACATGTACACGTATATACATAATAACAGTTGTCGTTATATCCGCCATATATATATATATATATATATATATATATATATATATATATATATATATATATATATATATATATATCTACATGAGCATATGCATAAATACACATGCGCATACATACATAAGTGAGTCATGGAATCAATGCACCCAACACATCAAGAAACATAATAGACAAATTAAGCATTTTGAGGCTCAATGTTTTTTAACTTGTCCAGGTCTCTTAAGTTCCTTATTTCAACGAGCTCTGCTTCACCGACAGCGCCCCTGGCAGCATATTTTGGGACATACAACCTCCGTCCTTTGAATAGCAGCATTTAATTCTTTCTTCCCTCTTTAGAATTCGGGCATTGTAAAGAATGTTTGACCGTTTTTTATTAAGTCCTCGGACACAAATGTACCACGGACTTTACACCTGACTGAGTAGATTTTTTGCCTAGCCCTGAAAGATGTGAACTTGACAACTATAGCCCTATTTCGGGTTCCATTCTGTTCACCCACATGATGTGATCTTCCAATTTCTGACAATAAGTCAAATCCCATTTTTTCTGCAGCTTTCAGCACAATTTGGCCCGTGTTCTCTGAAAAAGTTTCCACCTCGACCGACCATACACGCAAACTGTTCCCCCTACTATATTGTTCCGTTCCATCCAACTTTTCTTCCATCGTGTTAACTTAATTCTCCAACTCTTTAGCCTTTGATTCTAGAGATGTCACTTGATTTTCCAATGCTGTAGCTTTATTTTCGAGGGTCTGGACCGCAGTTGACAATACATTGAGTTTAGCCAATTTAGCACGAATCTCAGTTTGAACAACGTTGGAAACAATGTCTCTTATGTCGGAGGTATCAGACATAATAGATTTCAACGCTGTAATGACCCTCGGGTTACTCAATATTTGCAGAAATTCAGAGGCGATGTCAATGTTTTCATTTCTAGTTTTCTCTCATCGGTGGGAGACAACCAAGGACGACATGGTCTCTTCGAAGAACCTGAATTTACTGATTGATTGTCAATATGCTCCCACCGGAAGACTTGTCAGATTTAGGTATACGACCCTGGTTATCTGCCATGCCGGCAAATCAGAATTCAATGGCAGTAAATTTTAAAAGCATAAAGTGGCGTCAACTCACATGTATGGTCCACAGAAAAGCCCGGCGATCCACTGATGTGAATCCAGTAATATTTGGAAAATCTTTCTCACATGATACACTGAGCGTGTCAAGTTTTTCCAAGATGGCGGCGGCAGTTTGAATGTGAAATCCAGTAGAGTTTCAAAGTTGTCACCCATATTATGATACATGAGGTGGGTCATGTAATAAAAGTGGCAATCATGATATCCAGTATAAGACTTCGCCAAAGGGAGGATTTTTTTATCAGTTTATGTAACTTTTCCAGAAGGAATCCTTAATATCTGCTTGACACAAAACTCTTCTTGGTTTAGACAATGGGAGGATCATCTGAATTCTCCTGAGTGTACACATTACCACAAGTGATGAAACACTTCGCTATCCTTTACACCAATTGGCAGAATATCAAACACAGAAATGGTCCCCTCACTCCCGGCAAAATTCAGGGCATACATCAATCCATTGTGTACCCAAAAGATATTACCTCACACAACAAATTTCACTATGATGCAGATAATCAGAAAATCATGAAGGCTTACTGGTCTGTCGCTGGCTTTCGGCTGTTTCTTGCAGACAGAAGCAAATGCATACGATAACAACACATCATGAGTTAGTTAAGGAAATTGTCCTTTGTAATATTAGTCAAATGCAAATATAATTATAACAGCCAAAACATCAAAACCTGTACCAAAGTAATACCATTCTAATCACGGTAAATCTATGATTAAAAGCCCATGTTTATAGTACCTGAGGTACAGGGATGGTAAGGACCGAAACGATAAGAGTGAGGGCCATGATCAGGACATTCTGTTGTGAAATTGTGCATTTGGCTTTTGTTCTTGACCATACTGTGTCTCTCTGCATACTACTACTACTGCTTCTACCACTACTACTACTCCTACTACTGATAAAAATAATTATTCCCTCTCAGTAAATTTTGCACGTATACTGCATACTTGTTCCCTTTATTGTACAATTAGTAACTGCTGTAGGTTTCCTTGTGATAGTTATGCTGTTAACAACATCATTATTACTGAAGAAAATAGATGCAATCTGTGTCACCACGGCATTGTGTTAAAGTGTTCCCACCTACGGATGCAGTACTATCTGAATGCTGTGATTTATGAAACTGTCTTGCAAAGGTATTTCATGTTCAGAACGAGTGGGCCCTGAACCTGCAACCTTTGACACCAGTCACCTAGGTGAAATGGGAAACCCACATATCCACTCGACCAAATCCCCATTCTCATGAAAGAATGGTTCAATGGAAGCAGTTATGTTTAAAAATAGTAATTGTGATGTCTACTTAAAGCAATTATGGCTAGCACAGGCTGATTTTCCAACAGAAAAATCAAATGTCTCCCCATGCATCCTTGCAGTGTTGAAGGTAATGAAGAGCCTGGTGAAGTTATTGCGTTTGCTTCGATTTTAGATCAATTGCTCACGTGACCTTGGAATATAGGCCAAGATCAGCAATTGGCAATCCTAAACATGGTCTTATGTAAGAACATGTTCATAAAAAATATCAACTTCCATTGTCAAATATTTCTTGAGTTATCGCGTTTGCAACAATGTGTTGAAGAAGAAGTGGATGTAATGGACGCAAATACAATATGTCTCCTGCTTAACCTAGTTCGTACACTTGTACATAATCATAAAAAATTCCTAATTCTTAAGTCAAGTTCGTCTGCAGTTATCACATCTGCAAGTATTTTTAAGGGAATAAATACCCCTGTCACCTTGAAAAATAGGTAAAGATCATTCCCTCTCCAATCTCAACCTAGCTCTAACACAGATTCACAGTCACATAATTTGAAGCTGCTTCTTTGAGTCGTTTTTGCATTATTGCTTCCACAACTTTAAAGAAGTGCTTGTGACCTTGAAAAATAGACCAAGGTCAAACATCTGCAATCTCTTTCTGGAGGTCAGTGATTAGACATATATATGCACATTTATACAAAGAAGCAAACACTTAATCTAACTACGTTACAGTGGTTCTGCATTTGTGTAACATTACAGTGTTACTCATATACATGCTTTTCCCATTTCAGCTAGGCGACTGCATGGTGCCAAAGGTTGCAAGTTCGTGTCTCGTCCGAACATAAAGAATATTTTCGGCATTTCCCTAATGCTGGTGCATTTAAGCCCCTGATTCTGGAATTAAAGCACATACACTGCATAACCGTGTTCATAAGGCACTCACACATAACTATCTCCATTGAACCATTTTTTTTTAAGAATGGGGATCTGGTCGAGTGGATGTGTGTTTTTTTCCATTTCCGCTGGGCGACTGGTGCAAAGGTAGCAAATTCGAGTCTCGCTCATTCTGAACGTCAAATCATATATACACGTATGTGTATTCCAAAATCATCCACATCAGCCGAATGGGTGTAGGGTGATGGACCTTCCCTAGCTCTGTCCTCAGCACGAAACCTTCAGAACATTTTTGCAACAATTCTTATATTGTGTCCCTTACTGTTCATTAATAAACTTTTTGATTGTTTAAGACCATACCTTAACTTCCAGGAAGGACCTCCAACTGAACTTTTCTATTGTTTCAGACCATACCTGAACTTCCACAAATATGGACCTCCTATACAAACTGATGACTTATCGTTTTGGAAGTATTACTTTTGAAGACCAGAAATGACGGTCTGAAATTTTGCAATGTTCCCTACACTTTTATCCAAAAATTTGAAATTTTCGAAGCCAAGAAGGGGATTCGAACCGCTGCAGATTTTCCTGATCTGCCTGCCAGTCGTGCAATCTCCTAGACACTAGTCTAACACGGCTGATAGGTTGAACTGACGGTTCTGCTTGTGTGTAACATGTCGAATGCATTACACTGTGCTGGGGGATGGATTCAGTGGTGCTTGTAAAAAGGACGATATTACGCATTGACACATGTGAGTGAGTGAATTGGCAGTCAAAAATAGTTCTATGTGGCACCTTTGTAAATTTCCATCAAAATGTTTTTATGCACAATGCAAATACGATAATAAGTCGGACCTTAATTTAGATCAAACAATAGAAATGTTCATTAAGATAGGTAAGGAACTTGGTGCAGGTCCATAGGCGTTTTGCTGAACCTGCTCGATCAATCAAAGAACACGCTCGGAAGCGCCTGGCATGTCCTTTGATTTATCTCGCAGGTCCAACAAAACGCATATGGACCTGCACTGCGTTCCTTACAAAACACACAAATAATAAAATTTGTCTTCTCGATTTATCAATTAGGGGTTTTATGTCAGTGTGCCAACAAAGACATATTGTTTTTCTAGGAATTCTTTCTTTATGTCTGGGTGACAACCCAGATATATTGTTGTTCCTCGCATTCCATGGCACCCAAATTTGTCCGGAGTTTTTATCAGGCACTATTATTCCCAAATCCACCAAACTAGCCATGGTGACTGACCTACCAATGAAATTTTGCCATTTGGTTTGGAATAGTCATGATAATTAAAATTATGCAAATGTGGGGCAATTAAAATTTTAAAAACTCCATATCTTCCAAAAAATTGCAGATAGACACAAAATTCTAACTTACACATGTAGGTTTGAGACATCTGGCAAATCCAATAGCATGCAAACAAAAGTTGTGAATGTTAATATATGTTAAATCTAGTGAATTTCCCAGCAATACACAAGTATCCGGGGCTTCTACTGCTGCATAGACCTTCATGGTGCTAGGAAACTATTTTGCATGCATAATAAATGAGCTTGAACCTGTTTCACAGGCAGCGTTCTAGCCATGCATGCTAGGTGTACGATTTGAAGGTTTGCGTCTTGTACCAAATTGGGGGTGGGGGGTGGAGGGACTCCTCACAACTGTGTCATGAAGTTCTCAATAAAATGCAGAAAATCCCTCTGTTCAGGCAGGAACAGATCTGCTCCATGCTGCCATATGTAGGCTATAGTTCCCACCAGTGCTGGACAGAGCAGTCAATGCACCATGACTGACACTGGTGCACCAGCTGGTCTGTTTTTGCCCGAGGCTATGCGTCCGCAGGGGCTTATCAGTCCCAAGGGGCACAGGCTGCTGGACTTCTAGGCAGAATAAACCTGAGCATACTCTCTGTTAAAATAGACTACATACAGTCAGTCGAGATGCTGACCTGAGTTTAATGAGATGCGAGATTAGGGGTCAAATCAGCAGCCTTGCTCTCAGTTGCATACTTTGGCAGTGCTGATGTAAACAAAGAAACAAGGGTACATTATAGTCCCTGCTATTTGGGAGTGTTGAGGTGTAATCATATCAAAATGCATCGATATTTACCTGAACATATCATGTTTATGTATTTCTCGGTAGCGACAACACTGAATAACAGTTTCTGATGTGCTTACCGCTGAAATTGGAGATAAACAATGCCAAAATAGGGCATAATTTTATTTCCTATGAACCTGCCGAATCCTGGTTAAACGAACTGTGTATCAATTCAAATTGTATTGTAAGCTGTACCATCATTCTGAGTATAATGCTGCAAAACTGGCTAAAATACTGGCTCAGCATTCAGCAAAGGTAAATGCTTGCTTCTTGTTACCGTGGGAATGGTAGCCATCTTGAGTGAACAGCCAATTACACAGCCCTTCTGCCCATGTCACCATGCAAAATGTCCAGCTCTGTGTTTATTCATCTCTCAGTTTCGGATCACATGAAGGGGTGTGATAAGTGATTTATCACTTATTTAACAGTTTGCCTTTATTGGGTCCAAATTAATGGTCACTTTGCAAGCTTCCTGTCACCCAACACCCCACTGAAGATGCAAGAGATGTCTTTTTGGAACACCCACCAAACAGATGTTGCTCAGGCATTTTAATTGAAAAGAGACCCATGACGCATTCACGCTGTAACTTGACCAACAATCTTTCAAGAGGCCATAACTTTGGACTTGATTGGGCTAAATTTTCAAAACACAGGTGGTCCAATTGGAAAAACGGAACAGTCTGTTTTATCAGAAGTAGTCGGGGGTTTTGGCAACTGGTAAAATAAAACCTTTTCTGTAATAACATAGATTATGCCAAGTTTCGTACCTATGGGTATTTTAAGTTGTGTAAAAAATATTTTTTAACATTCTCCGGCAAATTGTAAAGCTTTGATCAAAATTAAAAGGGCCCTACCCCCTAAATATGGACTTTCGGGGCTCCTTCCTTTTTGGCTGGAAGGCGGAGACACGGTTGTTACTATCCCACCACCCCCATTGGATTATGGATCTCTAGTGCATTTTAGGTACAAATAGCCAGGAGTAAAGCCCATGGTACTAAAGTGGAGCTTTGCAGGAAACGCAGATTTCTTTTTTTTTTTTTTTGCAACACGGCGGAGTTTAGAGCTTAAAATTCAAAGTCAGGTCACAAGATTATTTCTCTCTAATTTGGACATCCATCTTACTGCTTGCATCAGGAAAGTATTCTTGCAGTGGATAGCAAAATATTTTGTCATCACATTGCTTGTACAAAATATAATCAACATATATGTACACGACTTCTGTATATTTGGAGCAGCAATGGCTGACAGGTCAGAAATGAAATGGACGTATTGGATTAACATGGCCCAATTATTAGAACGAAATAATACCATAATGTGGATTTATATCTTTGGAAAGAGGATATATAAAGGTTAAAGATCATAACATATATTTCGTACCACTTTTTAAAATTTCTTATTTATATATGATACCACTTAGTAACATGGCTGCCATGTTGAATTTTGTCTATCTTGGTGACGTCGCAGCCCAAGGCTTAGCTTGGAACCGAGGCTTGCTGGTAGCCAATCAATCTCTTTCATGTCTGAGCATTTGAACTGAGAGCGGGAGTTGGCTGGACCCATCAAGGTATGGTCTTCTAGTCCTCAGTGACCGCTTTCACAACTGTGAATTTTGACACAGTCTGGATTTGTGTCATCTCAGTGAACACTTCCATGTTTTTATTTTCTAGTTACCAGTGAAGCCTGTTCTTCATAGCCAAGACACAAGAATACCGAGACAGTATAGTGCTTGTCTCAGTTCACAAGTACATGTATTCATGTAGTTTCCTGTAAGGGGTGTCTGTTGAAATTTGTTTATGTGATGAAGGGCCTATTAAAACAGTTCTGTATTGCATGTATACTCGTCCCCTTGATTTATATTATGTAAACACTGTACATGTATATGTGCATGTATGATGATGTACATGTACATGCACATATACTCATCCCTACTCCTCAGATGGGCTGACCATCTTGGAAGTGGGCACTTTTCTCTGGTCCCAAGGGTGTCCACTGTAGAGAGGTTTCACTGTATAAGAAAAACTGGCATTGTGTGTCTGAGAAATTATGTCTGGGTACCAACCCAGACATTTTGTTCTTTCTTGCTTAATTTCGTTTTTACGACAAAGTTGGCCCGCAGTTTTCTAAGACACTATTATACATGTTTTTTTGCAATTTACATGTTACCTGTAAAGGTCAAAGGTCAGGGTCATTTGGACTTTGAAGTTTTTAATCGTTCCATAAGCTTAATGGAATGTGAAGTGCCTGAGGACAAAAGTTGTAGCATTCAATATTTACAACCTTTGAAGACACAGACAGATTTGCTTCGAAGCAAATCTTACTTTTTAGGTGCAATTTGTTTTTAAGGTTTTTCCTTGTATCACTATGGTAAAATTGTGCTGTTTTGGGGATATGCTGAGCTTCTTGTGGGGAATAGAAGTTCATTATCAGGTAGATGAAAGCTAATCCCTTGACGTACAAACATGCTTTGCAGTGATGGGTGAAAAATTGTTGAAAACTCTTGTACCATGCTGGAATTGCTCTCCAGAGTTTATTCCATGTGAACAGACAACATAATGAGGGTGGAAGAGTCTTTGACCAAGCTCGCTCTCCCTCTGATCACACTTTCATACTGATGCAGTCTCACAGGCTGTCTGTTTGCATGAGGTTACTGAAGATCTCTGAAACTGGCTCTCTATGTTTGGTAAAATTGTTATACAAAGCTTAGTGACACCACTTGAATCTGTTGAAAGCAATAAACCAAAATGGTCAAGTGAAGACTATACTCTTTAGAAGCCATTTTAGTAGTGGTTTTGAAGAATAAAACATAGCCAATACGAAACAGTTACTTGTTAGGTTAAAATGACATCAGGCCATTATTGACACATCTGACGAATTCTTTCAAACACACATGAACGTCTCAGCTGTAATCACTGCGAAATGTTAGTCTGACTGTTTGGAAATGCATACTTTTGTCATAATCTTTCTGACAGCTTTGGTGTTCACTAGTTGCCTTCTGTTTGCTATGGGTCCATAATTGCACGCAAGCTATGATAAACAATTCTGTAGTATACACAGTTCTGACAGTATTGTGACTGTGATTGTGTACTTTGCGCGCAAAATGATCTCATGTGACTTTTGAAACTCTCCTGAACAAAACTCTTCTGAAATAAAATAAAGCAGAAAATAGCTTTTTTATTGGACTCTAACCTCTACTTGGGTGATATCTGTGATTTAAGGTGCCTGTAGTTTAATATGATGGCTATAATCTTGATTCCAAGAAGATACTTTCCCAGTCTCTCTTGTACTGCTTCATTAGTAGTTTTCCGATTTGTCTCTAATATAAAATTACAAAAGCTTCTGTTAAGCCATTTTATTGGGTATGTTTTATAACAGTTTCCAACTAAAATCTTGTAATTTATTAATAGACACGTCCATACATACCCAACATTTCAGCTCCAGAGATACAAACAAGTCTGATAAATTGATCAATTAATTTTAGGCTGAGCACCGGGTTGGCATTTATTGTTTCTAAACATGCTCATTGTGTTCGTTTCCACATGTTTACCATGTTTTTTTGCTGGCTCACCTGTGACAGTTAGTAACACCCCGGCTATTTGTATTTTGTCACATTTTCAAGTTTTGGGTGGTCTAAACAGAAATTTAGGCCACATCTAGTCCCACGTTCACTGAACAACAGCATCTTTGTTTCATCAATGTTACGTTTGAGCTGACACAGTATTTAACTAACTTGTTTCAAGTCTCTTTGGAGTCCTAACAACAGAAGATCCAAGTCACCCGAATACAAAAATGAACAACTTTCTGCTTGGTCAGTTCTGGTGCATCCGCAGAACAAATACAGTCAGGCAAGTCATTAACAAATACATTTAAGTAAGCAGGACTCCTAATGTTCCCTGTTTGACTCCAATATTAGTCTTCAAATTTCCTGTTTTTGTTTTTGTTTTTTTCCAAAAAAATAATAGATATGTTAGCAAGTAAGGCATGCATGCTGGTCATTTTTGTCATTCACCGGGAGGTCACAATCCCCAACGAATTACCAATTTTGCTTTTGGCTGCTCCAGCGTCAGTTTTGCAGATTCTGTAATTTCTCAGTATCTCAAAACTGGCTTATCTGTGATCATTTAGATTTCGATTGAAGATAACGCCTCTGTTAAACTTTCTCACGGTGCAAATTTTCTGGAACGTATATCCTTCATTTATTTCACAAAAACAATGTGTTTGTGGCTGAAGGCACGCAGCTCCTGGTGAGCCTCCATTATGGTCCAACAGCGCCCACCATGACGGCTGGATCATGTCTGGGCCTACATTTACCTTTTTTGGTGATCTGTCTACTTTATCATAACCTTTTTTTATTGCACATGAACAGATAGATAGAACTATCCGAATTGCCCGTCCATCTATTCACACATTCAGAGCGTTTCATTTGTATTGAATTCGGCTTTCACAACCTTCTTCTATACAGATAGTGGCTCATGTTTTCACATCGCTGATGAACCGTCACAGTCGAATGCTCTGTTAAAACCTCACTATTTGACTATGTATGGTTTTTCATTTGCTTTTCTACATATGTTTATGAGGTAAAAATGTTTATGTGCTATTTTAAAGAAAAACAAGGCATTGGATTTATTTTTCTATTTTTGTCCTGACACTGATCTTCACGGTTGCAATATCAAATATAATTGTTGTGCCATGATCTGACATGTGCATTCTCTCTCTCTCTCTCTCTCTCTCTCTCTCTCTCTCTCTCTCTCTCTCTCTCTCTCTCTCTCTCTCTCTCTCTCTCTCTCTCTCTCTCTCTCTCTCTGAGCATGGTTACCAGATACATGATAAAGTTTGTTGTCTGTGTCAAAGATTATCATAGGCAGCCAATCGTGAAGGCCTGCTTTGCCTTTTGCACTAGACTAATGAGTCAATAGCACCATTAACCCAATGGGATACACTGGTTTCCGAAGCATGTAGTGCTCAATTTGACATGGTTTACAACTTTAACAAGCTTTTTCTTGTAATCGCTGTATGGTTTGAGTCTGCACGTCAGCCGAGTTTAATAGTCTAATTGTGCGGTTTCATTACATTATCGTATTACTCATGCTAAAATTACAGCAGGGCAGACAAATGTCAGACAAATTTTTTTGCGTCATTATGTCACACTGCTATAGATATGAACACGTTATTTCCAGGTTGCCAAGTAAACACTGGCGTAACTTTCTAACTCGACAGACTTAACAAGATGATCTTGCAATTACTTTGGGAGACGGGTGGCCCTCTAACATGGCATCCAGATTTTATTCTTAATTCCTCCGTTAATGATGACAAACAGGTATTTATGTTAAGATGAAAATACATCGTAAATAAAACAGTCGTTTCGTCCCAGGGAGAAAGAAAATGTTTTTGAAGAGACGTTTGATTGTATTGAGTGCCCTCTCTGGATGCTCAAGTATGAAAAGAATAAATACAAGATGCCCTCTAGTGGGCATACGCCACATTAATATCTGACGAAATTGACCATGTACATGCATGCCCCCATCGCCCACCCCGGGAGACTTTGATGTCAAAAGTTGCAATCTGATGCATTTTAGAGCCTTCATCTCGCATTTTCTAGGGTACTTAATTATCGACAGCTTGGCTGATGAAAGAAGCATTTACTATGTCTGCAATAAGAAGTGAACTTCAGGGCCGAGCTCAATTTAGGCAGGGGTTCCTCATTTACTACATAAATATAAGACTATGTCTGCAATAAAAACTGAACTTTCATTAATTTTTATCAGAAACAGTTGGTGTGTATACAGTGGTGCACAACTAGCTGTCAATGGTTTGTACCCTCAAATGGTGTGAGACATTCATGAAGCTCATTGGGACCTTAAAAATATTCAATACGAACTTGTGTAAGAATAAACCACTGCATGATACTAACTGTGCCAGTCTGTGGTAGACAGAATGCTCCCATAATATAAATTGCCAAAATCACAAATGTTAGAGCTATTTGCAATCTGTCCAGTTTGTTTCAATTTCAAACAAGTGCACAGTGATCCAAAGCATCTACAATGTATGTCTCCCGCAAATAAAGGAGGGCAATTAGAATGACTATTCATGCAAAGCATAGTACAGATCCACCCAAAACACATGCCTACCAAATCTAAGAAAATTTGACTACAGGTTTTGGAGAAAATATCAAAAATTTACTTAACGAACCAAGTCAATTAGATAATGAAGAAGGGCAATTAGCATCACTATCCACAAAAAACATAGTAGAGACCCACTTAAGACAAATACCCACCAAGTTCCACGAGAATGTGACTACCAGTTCTGGAGAAAATGTAAAAAATATTCTTAACGAACCCAGTGAATTAGCCAATGAAGGAGTACGTCAAGGGGACCCATATGCAATACCATGAAAGGACTTCCTAAGGGAAAGCAGCATAGTGAGTTTGGTAAGGTTATTTTTTTCTAGAAGATATTGTGATGACAAGAAGTTTCACAAATATACTTAACGAACCAAGTTAATTAGCATCTCTGGTATAAATTTGATCATTCTTTTTCTTAGGGTTCTAGAGATATGCTGGCGGACAGACAGACGGATGGACGGATGCACGGACGGACAGATGCACAGAAATTGATATTACACACACATACATAAATAAAATAACAAATACATGCAGGACTAAATTTTGAACAGATCCTGAGTGAACCTCTTTGGCGTCACCAGGAAGTGACTTAGTTTTGGTAGTGGCCGTTAGTATTTGACCATAAAGAGAAGGTAATCTAAATATATACAGATATACCTCTGATTGATTGTGATCACGTCCTGGACAATACACACTAATTTAATACCAAGTATACTTAAAGTTTAAGTGATTAGGACCTTACATCCCCATGTGTTTTTACCTTAGGAGCACGGCTCCAAGTGCATACCCTGGCCACATGTACATGTACATGACACAGGCTATTAAGTATTATAAGTTATAATTTGTGTGATAGGCAGGCCTAAATAATTTTCACCGTGCAGTATACACATGCAGTTAGTAGAAATGGCTCTAAATAATTTTTTTTTTTTTAAAAAGTGCGAAAGTTTTTTCATGGAATCTAGGCCTATATTTAGCAGATAATTCCATGATTATCAAAAACAGTTATATTAACATAAGATTAAGCGTAAGACTGTAAATGATTGGAACTATATTTTTTTCAGCTATAAATAATCAATTGTGGCAGTCTGAAAAACTAGTCTTATTCCTATATTAAAATAAACGGATGGGATGTAAATGAAAGAGTCAATGAAATGCGTCTTGGTCAGCCTGAAATTGATTGTCTCGGTCAATCTACTCCTGTGAGGTTGACCGAGACACTGATTCAAACCTACGTATTATCGCCCACGCTTATATCTGGGACTAACAATAGGAGACATTCATATTTAACTGCGATTCTGCTCACTTCCTGTGTTGCCGGGGCAACAGACTGATGTTTCCACCATGATCAGGGCAGATTTGTATTATATAATACATAGTCATCCATAAACAATACCTTTTCAACCAAAAGAGAGCCCATTTCTAATCAATTTAGGCATCCTTTATGTTTCAAATATATAATAAAACATTTTCTTCAGATTATTGTGTCTTTGTGTTGTTCATTTTGTTGAGAAAGTACTTTTGACCATGCTAAATACATGGATCTGCCCTGATGCAGGTGGCTCCCTCTTTTGCTCAATAAGTGTTAGAGTAGGACCGCATTTAGATATGAATACATCCTATTCTGACATAAGCAAAAACCTTCACAAAATATATTTTTTTTGACACAACCACATCCAATGACTATACACAGGATTCAGCAACGACCCTTAAGAAAAATATCCACTCATCAACACTACTTGTGAATAGACAGAACATATTGTAGCCAAATCACAATTCTTCGAGCAGTTTTACATATAATAGTGGCGAACGTCGTCGTCTGATGGAAAAGGGCAAAACACGCATCTGACGAAAGGCTAAAAAAACAGTGTGCACCGCTAGCACGGCCTTGATTAATAGAGCCGCTGCATCTCATTTTGCTTAGCTGTCTCAGTCGACCTGAATGTCTCGGTCTACCTTAATGTACCCTAAGTATATCAATTCTTTCTACATAATCCATACGTTTATCAATTACATACACAAAATGCATAATTTCATCAATTACGTCCACGAAATCGAGTAAGTGTATCCAAAAAATCGTTTACCTCCTTGGATACCTTGCTTAACAAAATCGTTCATATGTGGATGATACTCCATTCCATGTGATTTCCCGTTTTAGATCAGCCATCAAGGTTATTTCCCTTTCCCAAAATATAGGTTGGGATATCCCCCCCCCCCCAATATGCCTTATAAGGTCGTATGCCATCATCAACTGATCATGGTCCTCCCTGATTTTATTTATGACATCCCCATGTTATCAACGGTTGCCTGTAAATTCAAAATCCAATATGGCGGCGCCCAACACTGCAACATGTGTCAGCACCAGCAGACCAAACAGGCGAGCAGCTGATAGGGCAATCTCACGATTTCAGTCCGGATTTGAATCCGACACTTCTTCTAGTGATAGTGGGCAAGATATTTTAGGTCTTAACTCCGGCGAAGAATCTGATTTAGATCTTGGCCTACGGTCTACTGCTTCTAGAGGATCCGACAACAGTGACACTGAGTCTGACAGCAATTGTGAATCAGACAAAGAGAACAGGTGGGCCTGTGATTATTTGTGTGGTTTTGATATACTTTCGTTTGGATTTGCATTACATTTATATTCACAAGATAAATAGTTTGCTGGTAGGTGCCACATATATATTTACTGATAATCTAATTTATTTACTTTCAGTTGTTACTATGGCAACGAAAGCGATACCGGAAGTAATTATCATGATTGTGTTGATTGTGCATTGCACATTGGCTATAGTATAGAACACGGCCTAGCATGGAATAAAGCTAATCAATTTGCCAGATTTATTCTGTGCTAGGCCATGTTCTATGGTCATATTGTCACCCTGGGTACTCACGGAGACCAAATAATCTGTTATTGGTTTGTGTGTGTGGGTGTGGGTGGGGTGGGGGTGGTAGCAAACCCCTCACTGACAATGCAGAATATAGATGAGTCTTATTCAAATGTTTATGATTATGTGTATGTATATGACCTATATGTGGCAACAATACCGCCACTGCCAATGTCATGAATGTAGTTCAATCTCAGTATGACAGTATACATTCACATATGTAGTAGGATTGGGGTATTTGTTGCTTTCAATTCACCATTACATTGCATGCACACAGTTCTATTCTGTACTTTATAACTTTGAATATGTACAAAGAAAACATTAAAAGCACTGCATTCAAGAAGACAAACTGTGTTTTGTAATGGGAAAACCATTCCCTTTCGCCTTAGCAGACGACCTGGTGCCCAACTAGGATCTCTGACAAGACAATCTGTGCTTGCCTTTACACGAGCTAATATTGACATTTTCAAGTTGTTTTTTCCCATCACTCTGATTGCTTACATTGTAAGACATACCAATACATATGCCTGGCAGAAAATTGTCACCACACAATCCCACAGCCAACCTGATGGTTCCTGGCAGGAGACAACTGTGGGTGAGATGTACCGCTTCATCGGACTGCTGATTTATATAGGGACTGTTCATTACCCAAGTGTAACCAGACTGTGGTCAACTAAGAGCCTTTACCATGGTCAATGGGCCAGAGCATTTATGACCAGGAAACGATTCCAAGCAATCCTTGCTTTTTGTACATGTTGTGGATCCACAACATGAAAAAGAACAGGACCGATTGAAAAAATTACGAGAATTATTGGATGCATTCAAATCTAGCTGTAGAAAATTATTTAAGGCCAAAGTGAATGTGTCTATTGACGAAAGGATGGTTAAAAGTAAAGGCAGGTCAGGCATGAGGCAATATATCGGGGACAAACCTATAAAATTTGGTTTCAAACTGTGGGTTATCGCAGATTCTGAAACAGGATACACGCTCGATTTCAACAATTATACCGGGAAAAGTAAACCATCCGAACATGGACTTTCTTATGACGTGGTTATGGAATTATGCAAAGATTTATATCACCAGGGGTACAATATATATTTTGATAACTTTTATACGTCACCTACTCTGCTGAAAGCTTTATATGAGCATGGACTAGCTGCTTGTGACACAGTGCGGTATATTAGACGTGGCTTCCCCAAAGCATTCAAAAATAAAGCATGGGGTCGACAGGCTCAACGGGGAAACATGCGTTATTTTAGAGAGGCAGAACTGTCACTGTCCAATGGAAAGACAATAAAATTGTCAGTGTAATGAGTACTTTACCTGAGAAAGCCAATGAGTTTACTTGGGTACGTCGACGGGTGAAGGAAGATGGCCAGTGGACTCAGAAATTGGTTCGAAAACCAAAAATCATTGACATGTACAACAGGTACATGGGTGGCGTGGATAAATGCTACCGGCTCATAGCACCATACAATGTGTTATTGAAGTCAATGCGCTGGTGGAAAACTCTATTTTTTACATGATTGACATTGGAATAGTGAACTCATTCATTATATTTCAAGAAATTCGCAAAACATTTGACAATATTGAATACTTTAAAAGGCCCTCCAAATATGGGCAACTTGAGTTTCGCAAAGAACTTGTGCGTCAGATTCTGAATATTCATGATACTGCTGCAGTTCCTCTGTATGAGCCTGCTGGGTTTAAAATTGAGCCTAATTTCACCACTGTGCACCTGCCTGATTTCACGGACACACGGCGCAACTGTAAAGTTTGCTACAATACCACTGGTAAAACAAGTAAAATCATACATTCGCTGTTCCGCCCCCAGCTGTGGTGTTTTTTTTATGTGTAAATAAAGAGAGGAATTGTTTTGTATTGTGGCATAGTTCTGCATTCAATGGAATGATATAAACTGTTGTGCTAGTACATGAAACTATTCACAACACAAGTGAATATTATTGATTAACAAGTCTTTACAAAATGGGCCAACATTTTGCCATTTTTAAAATTTTGTGTAGGTTAAATGTTCCTTTCAAATTATCTACCCTGCATATGTCAGAATTGTTAGGAGGTTTACAAATCATTCTGTACTTACAAAGGAACCAGATTCCTCAGAAAGAATAATTAAAGTGTTCAGGCAGTCATGACAAGTGCTTCATGAGGTTTGAATATAGTTTTTTTTTTTAAATAGAAGGAGTGGTATATGAATTGGACTTGATGTAAAAATTGGCAAAAATTTACCAAAACTTGCTTGATGGTATTTGATGCCCTTCATGGCTCAGCTACAGCTGTGTCTTTAAAGTTCAATGTTCATGAAAAAATGAAATATATTGCATGATCAGGTATTATACGAATAAAATACAATTCACAATTTATGATTTGTTTCATTCACTCTGGAGCATGGATGCATGTAAGCCCCTCCAAAAATATGCCTGTTTCATTTCAGAGAAACTTTCAAAAACAAACAGCTGACCTGGCTTTTTTGGATAAACCACCTCTACAATGTAATTTTATATCACCAAACATGTGGATGGACTTTTTAATGAAAAAAAATTGACCCACAGCTATTTAAATGACCCACATGTTGATGAGAAACAGTCTTCTTTTTTCTGGCCTTATCTCAGCAAATATGAAAACAGACAACCTGGACAGAGATGAAGCTTTACATGACATTGCAGATTCTGTTACTGTAGCCTAACATTGCAGAGACTGTATAAAATATATGCAAATAAGAAATTCATAAATTCAGTGCCTATTTTGAAGCTAATAATACAGTAATATACATTAAAATGTGGGCAGAGTCATTTCATGATTACTGTGGACCCAGGTATACCGTCGTGGAAAACTGATTCAGGGTTTGTCAGTATTCTTATTAACATATTAGGCCTAAGAATACAATCTACTTAGGCACAAATATACTTTCAATATATCTTTTCTTTTCATATTTAACATACAATTAAAATCCTGATCTACAAAACAATATAGTGCAGCTTTATGGGGAAAAAATATAATATGTTCTTCAGCTGTATCACAATACAACAGAAAGCCTGAATAGCACAGATGTTAAGTGAATCTGCAAAATCCAAAATGGCTGCCTCTTGGTCTCATGACCAACCTCATTAGCATATTGCCAAACTTAGAAGTTGTCATTCCAATTCTGATAAGCAGTCATTTAAGGAAATATATAGGATTGCATAGTTTTTCTTGCTTATTGAAGGATACCGGGAAGTACGCACATATATCATCTTTTTCACACTAGGCCCAAGGATGCAGGTTGATGAAAACTAGGGCACATTTATATGTAATTTACTTACAATTTTTAACATTTTGAGCGATATCATTTAATATAACTTTAAATTTTAGGGTTGAACATGATGTGCAGCTTTGTACTGAAAATTTTATTATCTCTTCTGTATCACAATAACACCGTCGAAAGTTGTAAAGGCATATTATTTCAGGTAATTTTGCATAATTCAAGATGGCCGTCTCTTGGTCATGTGACCACCCTAATTTGCATATTGCGAAACTTAAAAGTTACCATGGAAATCCTGATAATGTGGCCTTTCAGAAAATTTATACATCTGTATAGTTTCTGTCACTGATTTGAAGGTTATTAAGCAGTACACACAAGTATGCACTATTTCAGTCTGTACTACAGGTAAACTGAAGGTGCTCAGGGAGTAAGCCTACAAATTTGGTTCTCAAAATCCTGTAAGTCTGCCGATTTTGTCCACAAAATTGAACAAAAAAAAAGGATTCTGTAGAATAGTTATATCGATTCTGTCAACAAAATTATCAACCAATTTATCAGTTTTGTCCACGAATATCTAATATATAATTCATAGAATTGAATAAGTTTTAACGATATTCTGACCTTTATACGATTCTGTGGCGATTGTCGATATTGGAAAAGAAAATCACGAAATTCAATTAGTTTCACACAATTCATAAAAGCCTGTTGTTTCATTTCTGTGCGCACAGTTTTGAATTTTGTTCACAAAATGGTATAAGGTTTTCACTTTTGTGTGGAAGTTTGTTATTTCGTCCATAAAAATGAGTAACCTTCCAATTTTGTCCAAATTATTATCACGAAATTAAAATCATCCTATCGATTTTGTCCACAGAAACGGTATTCAGTTCACAAAAATTCCAATGAGATTTATCCTGTTTCGTGCATAAATTCAAATTCTGACATTGTGTGCACAGAATCACAAATGAAATTACAAAATCGTAGATCTATAATTATAAACCCACAGAATCGTTATCATAATCATTTTTGTAAGTTCCTACAATAACTTGTAGAGGGCGTCACCACGTTTAGCAATAAATCATGTCTCGCCGAAACGGTAGGCCTACTTACTAAAACAAGGACGCAGATGCGAACTGCGGGGCGCATATGCTGAAAAGCGAACCCCGAACTGTATAGTTCGCATGACACTGTATTCCTTGGAGTATAATTTATAAACCAGCAAAATTCCTGGTCTTAAATATACTTAATTATCAAGAAATTTGAAGTGCCACAAATTCTAGCTTGTTCCTGGAGTCTGGTATCACGCTCACCATTGACCTCAGTAACCCGAGACTTGAGGTTAGTGACTATACACCGGCCACCGCGGCCCACTTACCATCGGCATCGTGGAACAGCCGATGGCTTCGAGACTCAAGGTTAGTGACTACCCTTACCGAAATTGAAGGCGTTTTTTTAACGGGAATATGGTGGAAATATGATGGAATGGCGGATTCGTGGTGGACAATCCGGGAAAATGGCGTATTGAGGGCTGAAATTTGGTGGACAATGGCGTAAAATTGACGGACGTTTCTTACACCATGGTGGGAATATGGTGGCCATGTGGCACCGGTGGGCAAAAAAGGGCGGGATTTGGGCGGTCATGATGGGAATTTCATGGATCAATCCGGGAACAGGGCGGATTGTTGTACAATAACCAAAGTTCCAAGGTGGGAACTTGACGGCATCTGCTTCTTTCCTCACACAAAATGCCGGGAGTATGACGGCTTGTTCTTTAACTATAAGGAACATTTGCAGGCAGTTGTAAAAATGTCTAACTCTATGATGGAAATTTACTGGCACAACATTTTTGGTCAAACACATTGGCGGAAATATGGTGGCACATGTAGAGATGTCAAGAGTCCAAAGGCGGATCTTTACTGGCATAACATTTTTGGTCAAACACAATGGTGGAAATATGGTGGCTTTTTTTGCGACTGAGAAAAAAGTTTGCTTCTATATGCCAAATTCCCAAGTCCTATAGTGGGAATTTACCAGCATTGCATTTTTGGTCAAAGGCAGTGGCGGAAATATGGCGGTTTGTGAACCTAAAATTGGTGGCACCTCAGAAAATTTCCTAAGTCCTATGGTGGAAATTTACTGGTATCATGTTTTTGGTCAAACACCATGGCGGTTATATGGCGGCTTTTTTGAGTGAAGAAAGTTTGTTCAAACACAGTGGCAGAAATATGACAGCCGTTTTATGAATTAAGATTTGGCAATGTACATTGTCAAAATATTATATACAATGGCAAAAATCCAAAATCATGCTATTTTTTTGTCCACATAATGACAGAAATATGGCAGTGGCACAATCTTGGTGACCCCCCTCCCCCCCCCCCCCAAAAAAAATATAGCAAAGTCTTGGAGCAGTAATGTAATGACCATTCGAACAAACCTGGTAGACAACCACCCAAGGTACATCCCCACCAAGTTTGAAGTTAATCTGGATGATGGTTTTGGAGAAGAAGTCGAAAATGTGAATTAGCATTAGAATGCTCATTGACTTCCATAGTAATCAATATGACAGCTGCATTGACAGATAAGTACCCGAATTGAAAAAATTTAAAAATCAGGAATCCGCGGCATTCCCACATAGTGAACAATTTTGTTTGACCCTTCTACAAGGAACATATCCACCACGTTTCAGCTTAATCTGAGTGACGGTTCTGGAGAAGAAGTCGAAAATAGCTATAACACACAAAAATTCATAAAAAATTAGAAAAAAATTGCAGTGCCACCTGTTGAACAAATTAAGAACTAGGTGTCCCAGGGAGTATTTCTGTGTGATATCAAAGTAATTGGGTGAGCGGTTTGAGAGAAGAAGATTTTTTAAGATTTGCCCAAAAATGAACAAAAAAAATCATTAAAAATCCAAAAATCACTGGAGCATGACCATTTGAACAAACTTGGTAGACACCTACCCAAGGCACATCCCCACCAAGTTTGAAGTGGATCTGGCTGACGGTTTCAGAGAAGAAGTCGAAAATGTGAATTGTGGACGGAAGACGGACGACGGATGGAAGACCATAAGATAAGCTCAGCTAGACTGACAAGTCAGCTGAGCTAAAAAATTAGCACCCAAAAAAAAAAAAAAAAAAAGAGGCACCACCTGGTAAACAAATTAAGAAGTAAAGAGTCCCTAGGAGTGTACCTGTGTGATATCAAAGTAATTGGGTGAGCGGTTTCAGAGATTTTTTTAGGATTTGTCCCCAAAAGAACCGAAAAAAAATAATAAAAAATTCAAAAATCACTGTAACATGACCACTTGAACAATCTTTTTCTAAAGACCCACCAAAGGTACATCCCTGCCAAGTTTGAAGTCAATCTGGCTGACGGTTTTGGAGAAGTGGAAAATGTGAATTGTGGACGGACAGACGACAGATGACTGACCATCCTCAATAAACTAGGCTGACTGATAAATCAGCTGAGCTAGTAATCAAAATCTAAACTGGAAGCACGAGTTATCATTCTCACATTTTTTTTTATACAAAGATGTTAATTTTCAGTCATTTATTTGCACAATTAACAAATAAATTAAACTTAAAAGTTACCAAATAATAAATCTATTAATAATAACATATAATATATGTATAAAATACATAAATGAACAAATTGCATTGTAACTATAATAGTGCATGATTTCAAATATACTTATTTTTGCCTTTAAAAACACACACACAAACTTACACTTTTGACATTTTGTTTATTTATGTACTACCCTCCCCTGTTTAAAATTTTAAGTAACAGAGTTCTGAAAGCTTGGAGAGGAAGTTTCAACCTCCACCAAAGCTTGAAGAAATTACACAAAGAAGAATGTGACAAAGAAAATTTTCGTTATGGCATTTTGAAGGGGAAGGGGGGGGGGGGCAGAGACACACATCGACTGAATCAACAACTCAAGCAGCTGCAAGTGACGCTGCTCATGCAGACTGCTTATGTAACGCTCTGTGTACATGACCTAGTTTGCACTGGGGTCTGACCTGAGGCACACTCAACGGGTCACAGTTTCTGTCTTGCCACTTGCACGTGTGGAGGTACCTACACTGCACACACGGCTTCAAATAGTAGTTCTATGTTTAAATATGAGGCTAAGTTACTGAACCGTTCCGTCAGAAACTTGGTACTCAAATCCAACCATGAAAGTCCAGCTTTTATTTCACCAGCAAAGTACAGGTTTGTTGTTGTATATCTATAGTTACTCCCCACATCGAAAACTTGCATTGTTCAGAGTTGTTTATCGATCAGCTGTTCTTACAGGTTTCCTAAAACAACCATTTATCGCCCACTAGCGTATACACACTGTGCAACATACTGTAAAACAACAGAGTATACGTTCAACTAACCTGGCGAATTCTAGTCTATTCAGTAAACATATGCCTTCCATTAAAACAACAGCAAGGATGAGCAATGGATCCAGAGCACTCAGGTATTAACAACTGATCAACAGAAAACTGTGTGAACCATGCAAGTTTTGATGATGTATCACGTGTTCCCGTATTCCGCACGGCGCATGTCATAGCGCACTGACTCGTGTGTTTATATTTATCTATTTACTGAAAATTGTTATTTCATCTTCTTAAAATGTTATCATAAACATGCAGGATAATTATAAAAACATATTTGATTTTTTAATTGATAATGTGAAGATTTTTAAGTGCAAGTAAGACTGCTCGGTAGCGAATTGGTGCAAGACTTCTGCTACTTCCGTTTGGCGCCAGTTTTAACTGCTGTCTGTGAACGACTGAATGACAGCTGACCTGCAGACGGGAGTTTTCATCGATTAATTGGGTATGGATTCTATTGAACTGTTAAAATATAGAAGAGAAGATCACAAGATGAATGCAGAATGGGTTGTAGTATTTCATGATGGTGATAGTCCATCATCACGCAAGCAGTATCCACAGTGAAGCCTGTGAATCCAACTGATCATGTTTTGTTGAAACTTGGAACCGGCTGTCAAGTGGCCAGCCAAGGTGGCGGACCGAGTCCCAGATGAGGTGGGTAACTGCAAGGGTTTGCATATTGCCGTCTGAGGGATAATACTAATAGAAGTACAGAAAAACGGCAAAACTTTTCACAGCGTTAACTATGTTAATTCTTCTACTTGTGCATCTTGTAGTTGTACATTATTTTTTTGTTTGTTTGTTTGTTTGTTTTTTTTTAAATTTACTGACGCTATATGGCTACAATTCAATTGAAGTATCACTACTGTCCAACTGGAAATCTCTGTAGTAAAATTTAGATGCCCTGGAGCATTTTTTCAACTTCTTCGCATGAGAAACATTTATTTTGCTACAATGCTCCAGTTGGACAGCCCTGCATGAGTATACATGTACAGCTCCTATCTCATCATTACAAATATAGTGAGGAAAATATTGCATGGACCGACCTGTGAAAATATAATCTGGCCGCATGGAATACGAAAAATCTGGGGACTGGCCGAACAAAAAACTCACCCGCCCCATATCAAACGGTCCCTCCTTATCTGATAAAATTTACATTTAAATTATGTTGATTAGATTATATGTCAGAATATTGACCAAAAATGTAAATTAGTTTCCTTAAATCAAAAAGGGAATCCAGCTGACTGGTATGCAATTTTTTTGAAAAGAGATCTTGTAGTTGCAGTTATAAGTTAGTGTGTGGAGAACTTGCCCAGTTAAAAAAGTTCTACTTCTTTCTTCTCTCTCTCTCTCTGTCTCTTCACTATTTCTGCTCTTCTCCCTCTGCCTTAATTTTTTCTTTCTGCAGGGATGAAAGCTTGTTTTCAAATTTTTTTTTTTTTGTTTTTTTTTTGTTTTTTTTTTAATGAATTCATTTTTTTTTCCAAGACAAAGAAAAAATAATATCCTTTTTGCCCAGAAAGCCTTATTCACGTAAATAATGAAGAGGTGGGCTATGGTTTCATTTTTTTTGTTCAGCAAAGTCACTTTTATCCCTGTTTCTGTTCCTCTCATTTTTCATGAGAACTTCATGCAAATTAATGGCCAATTTGTTTTGTGGTGAGCTGTTAAGAGCATTTTTTTTATAAATTGTTTATTTTGTAGTCTTCTCCACCATTTATTTTTTTCTGACATGGCATTTGGGCCAGTACATTTTCATGTTTTGCTTCCCCCAAACTCTCATAATTTTTTAGGAGGACCAGTTAACTTTGAGATTATGTGGGCCCAAATGGTCCAGACATGATCACAAAACAGTCTTTGCAGTTTACGTTGGTATTGAATAGTGCACTGCAAGTTTTAATTAGTAATGGTTGAAAAATTTTCAGTGGCATACATACATAGTACATATTGCCATATGTAGTTAGCTGTGTATTTTGTCTGGATCTGCAGGTTGTCCTACATGTAAATCAAGGGCAGCCCATTCCAGCTGAACTAAAGCTGCTTGCTATCGTCATGCCATAAGAGTGCTGCTGAAAACATTGAGGAGACTGAAAAATTCCAGACCATCGGTCATTGTGGTAAAGTTACTGGGAGGACTGCTCCAGCCACACAAGTATGGCATTAAAGGCGACAGCAAAGGATTTAAAAAAATGGGATTGAGACAATAGGCTGTGTGTGAAACACCTGAAGGTGAGATATGAACATAATTCCTTTCTGGCAAAATTTCAGTTATATGTACATGTATGCACAATTTTGTGGCAATATGTCATCAAATTTTACTTGAAAACCATAAAATACATGTACCTGATACTGAAAATAATTATTTGCTGGGTGTTTAATTAGAAAATTAATGAAACTTAGCAAAATGGATGATTGGTTTGCAAACATGAAATTTGAAGTGAAATTCCATGATAAGTCTTCTTGTCAGTGGGAGACATGAAGTTTTTACCTTTTTTTGTCCCTCCCTCTAGCAATGTCATTTCTCCTGATATTGTAGACATAAATTGAGGTAAACTGAAGCACTTTATTGGAATAATAATGTCATGAAGATAAGATTAAGACCAAGGGTTGAACATTTGTATCCTGTGTTACTTAAGGAAAGTACATGTAAGTAGTTCTCACAAAGATGTTTTTCAATATATATCCTTGATGATAAGATCATTTTAATTGAAAAATGGGTCCAATGAAGTAATGTCTAGGTAAACATTTTCAAATATTGGATGTTCTGTAGCCTGAAACATAAATTTTGTTATTTCAGTTATGGCAACTACAAAACTGAAGATATGCCTGAAAGACTTCACACAGGTCATCAATTAACAGATAAAGACAGGCCGTCACATCTTATCTCGAGCTGAAACTCCTGGACTTTTTTTTTTTTTTTAAGACTGGTGGCTGAAGCAAACTTCAAGCGATAGTAGAAATGAAGCCTAGCTCTGATTGTTTTGTGCTGGACTTTTGATTGCCCACACATTGCCTGGTACAACCCAACTCATAAAAATATTTATGAGTATATAAGACTCAAAGGCTCAAGTAACTTACTGTGGACTTGGTATATAATACAATGATCTTAATTAAAGTAATTACATAGGCATTAAAGGGAAACAGCATCTGATGATATATCGACCTCTCAATGACATTCCAGCAAGATCTTTTGATATAGAAGTCTGAATAAATTACATGCTTGATCCAGCTAGCAAAAGTATTGTGTTATTCTGGAAATGTACACACATATGGCCCTGTGTGTGTATATTATTACAATGTATATGTACTGTATATGTACCTATTTCACATGATTTTCCTTGTTTTTTGCATTTCAGACATTTGATTGAGTTTTAAATTAATACTATTTTGAACAATCCTTTGGTTTAACCCATGGTCAAATAATATTTCACTAAATTTTTACTTTCACAGTTTTTTGCCAATGCCAATAGTGAAATAAGGTTGAATTTACAGTATCTCATCTCATCTGCGGCATAGTAAGCTTGACTTTAAGGGTGTCACTGCTGAATTAGCAACCAGCTCTCTCCATTCTTCTTGGTCCTCTGCTTTTCTCAGCCACTCGTTGAGTTTCATGCCTGTTTTTTCTTGGATTACAGTATATTGATACACTTGTTCTTGCTGGGGGAAAAAGTGTGGAAATATCCTTGAATACTTTAAGGAGCTTTGAGGGCAATGAAAATAAATGATTTATGAGAAATAGTAAAATGGATAATTCTTGGAGGACTGTTTATTGTGCCAGTTGTCAAACTTGTGAGACAATACTGAATTTTCTTTTGGATATTCAACATGAAGATTAGTCGATCATAGCTATAAATAACACACATGCAAATTCAATTTTTTTTCTTATAGTTTTTGCAGGTGGTGTGAAACTCGATGGATATATATATGTATATATGCCGCAGACACAGAGCCACCATAATTCCCGCCATAATTGTGGACATCATATTCCTGTTAGTGGATCTATGGCAGATGCACAGATTTCATCCTTCCAACAGAAACCCATCGTGTTTCCACTAACGGGGAAAGGGCGGGCATATGGTGGAAATTTTGGCCATCACATGCCCACTATATTTCTGCTAATGCATCTACTGTGGACGTACATCCATATATCCACTAGATTCCCGTTAGTGGATCTATGGCGGAAGCACAGCCATCATCTTTCCACCACAAACCCGTAATGTTTCCACTAGCAGGAAAAGGGTGGAAATTGTGGCCACTATATTCCCGCTGATGCATCTATGGTGGTCGTAAAGCCGTATACCCACTATATTCCCACTAGTGGAACTATGGCGGACATACAGCCATCATCCTTCCACCACAAATTGGAGAAGGGCGGAATAATGGTGGGGATTTGGGCCACCACATATCCACAATATTCCCGCTAGTGGATCTATGGTGGACGTACAGCCATCATCCTTCCACTACAAATCCATGTTTCCACTAACGGGAAAAGGGTGGCCTTATGGTGGGAATTTAATTAGACCATGTACCATAAACCCACTATATTCCCAACATTGGAAAAATGGTGGATACAGCCATCATTGTCCCGCAAATCCCCTATGGGTGGCATAAGCACGCTATCTTCCCGCCATTAATCCGCAATTCTTGTTGGCCGGCACAAGACCGCCATCACCACAATGGTGGGATTTTGGCGGAAAAGTTGTCTGATTTGAAGATCAAAACTCCATAACCTTTTTCAAAGTTCTTTCTGGAAACATGGCGGGAATACAAATATTCCCGCCATATGACCACTGTTTCACGTGCCATCATATTTCCACCCTATTCCCACCAAAAACCCGCCATTAATTTCGGTAAGGGTATACACAGGCCACCGCGGCCCACTTACCATCGTGGAACAGCCGATGGCTTCAGTCGTTAACGTTAACGTGAGTTTATTTGACTGTCAGTTTCTTTTGTAAGTTTAGGTCTTGCATACTGTGAGGTAGGCCTAAAACCTGACAGTTAAAAAATTTGCTGGAAAGCCCATTTCTACATTTGTATGTTTGTTTGTTTCTCCCTGGTCTCCGAAGCAGGCCTACAGCTCTTCTACTTCCATGGCAGCGACATAAAATTCAGAATCAAAAGTCCAGTCGCTCACAAAAATCAAGTTTCTGCCTAGAGTACTACGAATATAGGAATGTGTCGATTTGGCTCAAACCGGTGAAACTGAGGGCTTGCACTAAATTTTGGTCATTTTTCGGTCTTGTGCTTTCTCGCCCACACGCAAAAAGCTGCGTAACTTTTCTTTCTTTCTTTCTTTCTTTCTTTCTTTCTTTCTTTCTCTCTCTCTCTCTCTCTCTCTCTCTCTCTCTCTCTCTCTCTTCAAAAGATTAGTGGGCCTACACTCTTTCCGGCAGAGAATGAGGGATTGCCATAATGGTGAGCACTGGGTGAATGAATGAGCTTTATTGCAACTGCACTATTTCAGACATATCCATGGTATTTTGTGGATGGCTCTTAAACAAAAACAGTACGAAAACAGTCTACACCATAAAGATCCGCCATCAGCAAACCCTGTAGGGAGGATAAACAATACTTACAAACACATACAGATAAAGATAATAATCAGAATTGTTAAAAAAAAAAAAAAAAAAATATGTGTACCGAGTTAAACGAAAAGGATAGGATACCTTTCCATCACAACTCTCTTCTGATTTTTACAGTTTCTGTAATAAATTTTCCCAAATTACTTCCACGTTAAAAATTAATATTCCGGAGTTAAATATTCAAAATCAGTCAGAAATTCTGACTCATTATTAATTAGTTGTTTCCTGGCTTCACAGAAATTTTGACAAATTAAGATTTCATGAAATTCATCTTCTAATTCAGAACACGTCACATATTCTGTCATCTATTGGCACTTTAACTGACCTTTTCTGTCCCCCTTTTTCAATATTTAAATTATGTGCACTGATTCTTAATCGGGTTAAGTTTTTTCTTTCGTCTATATTCTTCAATACCAGTATGTAATTTTCCATTTGAAACTTTGATTTAAATTTGGAATATTCTATTAATTTTTTGTCTGGAAAAGATTGTCCAGGAAATTCAGTGTGCCATTGAATAGGAAAGTTCTCCTGTAATAATTTTTGGCGAAAAATCTCTAAATTCCTCGCCGACATTGTTCCAAATATATTCGCATTCGATTAATTTTAGGGTGTTCTTCACAGTGTTTAGCCAGTTAGAGTTAGTCATTGACAGAATTTCGGAGTTACATTTGTAGGTATATACAACAATTTGTCATGGTTAAAGTTTATAATTCGGTACCAGTTTTTACATTTAGTATTCAGTGTTTTCAGAGAATATGGAAAAGGTCCGAGCTCTCAAAACTACAATATCGCATGCTTTAGAGTTCACTCCTAGAGTATATTTCAAAAAAACTTAAATATAACTTTTGGAATTCAGTCTTGAAATAACCTCATATATTGTCTTGACCGATGCAATTCATAGGGGATAGAACAAATGCACCCCATATTTGGCAACCATAAAGAAACATAAAGGCAAAAAGTGTATCAAATAAATCCAAATATAAACAAATGTAAAGTTTTTCACCAGACAGGGTATGTTTTAAGCGTCCAAGAGCCTTTTGAGCTTTTTCACATAATGTTTATGGCTCCAGCAAAATTTCCATTCGATGTCATTTCAATGCCGAGGTAGGTATATATACTAGTTATTTCTAGTTCCTCATTACCAACAAAGAAGCGTCGCCTATTTTCTTTTACTAGACCTCTTAAATATAACTACTTTGGACTTTTCTTCACTGATATTCAAATTCCGGTTTTTATAATATCCGTGTAATTTATCCAAACAACATTGTAAGCCATGTTCACTTTTCGAAATTAGCACCAGGTGTAATCCCTTAAGATGTCTGCCTGTCTGCCATTCTTGGGCTTCATAAAAGAAAAACAATGAAATTGACATAACACCAAAAATTTACTGTCTTCACTTTACCTTACCACTTTATAAATACAACGTGAACTGCAGACAAGTTTTCACACGACTCGTAGAGTTTAAATTCATACTTCACATAAAGTCATTTACGTTGCTATTCTAGTTTTAAAGAATTGGGATAATGAAAATGACCATAATAGGATCGTGTATCACGTTAGGCCTATAGCGTTATGATTTCCTACAGATTTTGTTTCAATGCAAAAACTTCTTGTGTCGTATTTAAATGTTCACAATTTTCCACAAGTTGCGTTCAACACTATTTCCACAAACAAAATTTTGCTCAGTGGCAATTTCTATAGGCCTATGTGATTTTAATCCTATGCTTTACAAATTGGTGTTTATTATAATGTCGGGAGGTCCCAGTACGTTGGTACAGAAAATAAAATGCCCCAGTACGCCAGCACGAAAATTAAAACCCGTACCCCTCCCCTCAAATTCAATGAAAGAAAGATTGTATCAGAAGTTAAAAAAAAACTAAAAGGAAAGAAGACAACATATACACATATACAGATATAGATTGAGGCTAAGAGTAATATATATATATATATATATATATATATATATATATATATATATACATACATACACTACACACAAACACACACACATACATATATATATATATGTATATATATATATATATATATATATATATATATATATATATATATATAAAGGCAGGTGTATAGGCTACTTTAAACAATTTGAAGTGATCAATACTGTGGTGAACCTGCCCTTACAGGTGACAACCTATAAGATTTACAAGAGGTAAGTGCGTTTTTTCGGTCATTTTCCCCTTCAGAAACTTCCAGTGATATAAAGCTGTAAAGCTGAAGTGAAGAATAAAAATACGCAGAGTGTCGACGAAACAACACACACACACACACAAGCAAGAGGCAGTTTAAATTAAAAGCCAGGTGAAGAATGACGAAACATTAATCCGGGAGCTCTCGGAGAAACAAATGAATAGACTTTTCAGCAAATTTGGAAACTGTATCAGTGTAGCCTATATTGGGAACAAAAACTGGTTTGATAGTGAAAGAAAACTCATGTTGATTGACTGAACCATTTACCCGATGACAAGCGGGCCGCTGCCTGAGCACTGCAGTGATCAGTGAAGGTGAGATTGTGAGTGCAATGGTGAGCGCAGGTAGGCCTACACGTAGCCTCGTAGGCCTACGCATCACGGGACTCCACATATAGCCCACAGACACAAGCTAGAATTCGCAGAACTTTAAATATCTCGATGAATAAGCATATTTAAGGCCTGAAAATTTGCTGGTTCAGAAATTATACAGTTTAAGATGGTATAGAGGATGCCGAGGGTCTGCAGTTGGGGTCAACGTTTTAGCATCGGCTCCGCAGTCCGCATCTGCGTCCACATTTTAGGATGTACCGTCATGACAATTGACCATGCAACAGGAGACTGTTAACGTTACATTGCATACTGGCCAATATTGGATGAAATTCTGACTGTTGGTTGTCCCTTTCACCCATCTTTTATTTTTAGTCTATCATTTTCTTCTTTAAGGGTCTATTATCCCTTTTATTATTTTTTGAGCGCACCAAATGGTCTTAATTAAAACATAAACTCGTGTACGGGGTTTATTAGTTTCTGATACAGTCGTCATGGGTCTCTGATGGTACGAAATTCCAAGCTGTTACACTTGGCACGCTAGGGCTCAAAACGTCACATTTTACCGATTGCGTGGACGAAATAGATAAAGTTTTTTTTTTTTTTTAAATTTTGTGTCTTTTAGAATTTTGTGGACAAAACGGGGGTACGGGGGAGAGGGGGGTAGTTTTTGTGATTTTGTGTGCACATTGAAAAACTTAACGATTCTGTGGACAGAATTGTATTATCTGTAGACTTCCGTGAACAAAACTGTTGTACATTTACAATTGTGTGCACGAAATCGAGTAAGCTATGGATTTTGTGAAACGTTCTTCCAATTTAATGCACAAAATTTGATAACATATGTATTACGTGACATGTTCTTTGATTTTGTGCCTAACATTTGATAAAAAAAAAAGGATTTTGTGGACAAAATTGGAAAGTTTTTAAGATTTTGTGGACGAAATTCAAAACCAGAGCCAATTCTGTAGACTAAATTGGTAAATTTAAGGATATGTGGACAGAATTGATAAACTTAACGATGTTGTGGACCAAATCGTTGTATTTAACAATTCTGCAGATCCCAATTTTCAATTTGGTAGACGAAGGTTTTAAAGCTGACACTTCTGTGCACGAAATTGATAACATTATACGATTTTGTGCACAAAATGATAAAGAATTGCAATTCCGTGTACATAATTCAACTAGCTTGTTGGATTTTGTAAAATACTTTCAGTTTTGTGATTTTTTCTGCCAGTTCCATCCACAAAATCGTAAGAGTAGTTTAATTTCGTGGTTGGACTTCGATTTTGTAGTTTGTTCTTACAGATTTGTAAATCCTGTTGCTATTCCGTCCACGAAAACAACAAGTATTACGATTTCGTGCACGAAATCGAAGATGTTACACCTGCCACCCCATACAAAGGTGGGTTGTAAACAAAAAAGTGTCCCGGGGGAGAAATGAATTTAAATGAGTGAGAAATACATATTCTGGTGTGAGGGCGTGACATGGCACTGGAATGCGGGAGTCTTACGCTCAATGCGTGAGACTTGACAGGTCTGTTTTGGTTTTGGTTGCTATTAGTAAAAGCATCATTTTCATGCTGTACAGAATTTTGTGCATACCTTATGACACCATTGGGACTGTCCTGATGTAACGACCCTCACGTGTTAAACGTGGGTGATACTAAATGTATGCACCATCAGTTTTGCGGCACACACAATCCGATATCTGTAAGTTTCAATGTCCATAAAACTATAACATGTGCTGGCCCTGTTGCCCATGCGCAGCGACCATCAACGCGACTCGGACACCGGCAAAAATGTGTTTGTGATATGCGATATAAGCCTCATCTCAAATCCACTCTGTTCACAGGACCTGCTGTTGCGGTTTTGATAAACATGACTATATGCTTATTTTATCAGAGGATAAAACTTCAGTGTGTGTGTGTGTGTGTGTGTGTGTAGTGCGTGAGGTGCACCTGCACCCCCTCCTTTTCACCTCATTTTTAATAACTAATAAACTACCGCAGTCAAACTAGGTTTCAAGGTGTTGCACTCTTTTGCTTGTTTGATCGGTGGAACTATAAAGGTGGCATTGTCGCCTTTATGTAATGTCACCATATGGCATACTTGGACTTTTTTTAAACTAATCATCTATGTTGTATATAACAGTTTATGTCTTTAGCCCAGCTGACTTCACCGGTCAGCTGAGCTTTTGCCAAATTGGATGTTCACACAGGACCCGACATTACGGTAAGTCCTGTTGTATGGGACAAGTAAATTTTCTGGCAGGATGAGTAACAAATTTGGAGTTAAATGGAGATATAGGGCCATCCTTAAAATGTTTGTTTCCTGTAACATCGCTGAGTAGAAAGAGTTGAGCCTAGAGGGATTTCTTTTATTTTGCAGACCAAAATTTACAAGAGGGATGAGGATTTGTTATCCTCCAAAGTAGGTAAAATTCAATGTGGTACATTAAGGACGGAAATTGAATTCTGCGAAAATCATGAACAGTAGTGATCTGGCAGTCCAATAATGGATAATAAGTAGTTTTATTGATGAGATGATTTTATCTTTTGTCTTATTTCAGTAATGATAGCTTTAAATCAATTACAGGAAATGTTTTTCTCCTAATAAACAATATCTCTTTTCAACTTTACTTAGAGTGAGCAAAATCTATTTGAACAGAGTTAGGGATGATTCAACATTATCTGCATATTTGAATTAGTACTTAGAGTACTAAATTACAAGACTCCCCCTCCGTCCCCCTAAATTAGTACTTTAAATATGATCCCCCCAAATTATAGCAATATTGCACAAAACAGGCCAAAAATTGACCATCATTTTCCATATTCTGTGAAAGTGTACAAACCCATTACCCCCCCCCCCGTACTGAAAGTACTAATTAAAAAATGATGACAATGTTGAACCATCCCTTACTTGCCTGATTAAAAATCATTAATTGTTTGTAATATCACATTCATTGAAGCTGCAGTTCGTGCTGAATTATGAATTTATTTACAAAATTACGCAATTTCTTTAATGATCTTAAACAAATGTAGCTAATCTGCTCACCCTCTTAGACTATATTATACTGTCAGGTTCATTAGACTACATTTATGTCTACGTGCCAACACAGACATATTGCTTTTCTAGGAATTCTTTCTTTCTTTTTCTTTCTTTCTTTCTTTCTTTCTTTCTTTCTTTCTTTCTTTCTTTCTTTCTTTCTTTCTTTCTTTCTTTCTTTCTCTCTTTCTTTCTTTACAGGCGAATGTGTCCGACATTTCATCTGAAAAGTATTATACATAGAAACTCCAATGTGTGCACACTTATACTTCTACAGATGAAGTCTTGCCTTTTTATAACGAGAGGTCATGCTTTTCAAAATTAGATGAAGGCTAATTAAAGCTTTAAATCTTCAATATCGTATATTCTATAGTATATGTTGTTCCGAGTGTAAAAGAGTTCGATCATAGCAAGGCAAAAGTCATCGCAAACGTCAAGGTCATGTCAAGGTCCAAGGTCATTTCAAGGTCAAACGCCACTTTCGATGGTGGCTTTCTTCTAGCCATAACTTGGTCATTTTTATCCAATTTTGATCATGTTGCGCTCACAATGTAGCTATTGTAACACTGCACATTTTGTAAACCTATATGTGACCTCTAAAGGTCAAAGGTCAACGTTATTCGGCTTTTGAACGTTTCATCCAGCCATAACTCGCCCAAAATCCATCAAATTCTAATCATGTTGGACTCAAATTGTAGGTATTCCAACACCGCACATTTTTGTAAGAAAATGTAACCTCTAAAGGACAAAGGTCAAGGTCATCCAGCCGTTTGAAAGTTTCATCTTGCCATAAGTCAATTTTCATCTGATTTGGTTCATGTTGGGTTTAAATTGTGGGTATTGTAACACTGTACATTTTTGCAATTTACATTCTGACCTGTAAAGGTCAAAGGTCAAGGTCATTTGGACTTGAAAACTTTCATCCAGCCCTAAGCTTAATGGAATGTGAAGTACCACAGAACAAAAGTTGTAGCATTTAATATTTACAACCTTTGAAGGCACACAGACAGATTTGCTTTGAAGCAAATCTTCTTTTCTAGTTTGAAACTGAACTTATAATTCTTTGCAATAATTTGCTTTAAATTTGCATTATATTAGTCTAAAAAGTTGTTTAATAATTCATGCCCTCTGGGCACTCACCATTCACGGGGTCCTACATTTCCGCACCCGTGAAAAATTTCTGGATCCGTCCAGGTATGAAAGGAACATAATGATGGAGGCCCTGGAGGCCCTCCAAATGCACGATCGAGTTGACAAGGACAAACAGGGCCGTGCCTCTGATCTGTGTTCCCCTTTCATAGACGTTGCAAAAAAGTGCAAGTTTTTATATCAATGAATTATAAATTAAAGTTCACTTTGCATTACTCTTCTGTCAACAGTTACATTCATGACATAGTTCCCTCGTTTTGAAAGTAAAATCCGGGCTTTAAATCTCCCTATGCATAATGAATACGCGCCAACGCCTGAAGATATAAAGCTCAATTTTGCCTCAAAATTCTGTCAAGCTTCTGGAGTTTTTTAACTGGGGTTCTTAGTCAAAACGAAGTTGCTTTTAATCCAACTCGAAACCTCTTAATACAGAGTTCACGGTAAACGTACATGTATCCTGAACGATGGACTTTACCACATCTTTCAGTGGGTCGATCAAAGAGTAAACTTGATACAATAGCAGACACATTCATCATCATGGGTTGTAACCTCATCTTTCCGCACAGAACTCGTAAGGCCAAAACACACGTAATCATGACTCAGATGCCAAAGCATAATTTCTCCCCATTTTTTCCATCTAAAACCCTACGGGAAGTAACTATTTTATTTCCTAAAACAGAAGGTCACACCAAGTAAACCTTAGGGAGCTGAATTCAAGTCATTGCGTTATCGCTATTGAAAATAGTTCAATTTAGTCAAATTTGCAAAATCAGAGGAAATCATAAAATGTTTCCAACATGAAGATAAAAACTGTTGTACTGTCAAATGAAGTAACATATTAGGTCCCCAAGCGCATATCAAATACCCCCCCCCCCCCCGAACTGTAATTTTATTGCTTATCAAATGTACCTCGAGTTGTTTATGTTTTAATTAAGGTAGACTCAAATTTGTTCATGTGTGTAGCCCTCCAGGCTATGTGCTCCAGCTATAGGAGGCTTGTTGAAGCTCCAGCTCGACAATCGCTGAATTTTGGTAGAAAATCGGTCTGCAATATATGTTGGATGAGCAGAGCTGGGTGCAGCTGAACTTTGAGGTGGTCGTTTACGAATTTGAGACATGTAGCCTATTGGCTTAGTTTTACCAAGATACTGCAAAGGTACAACCCACCAAGTTTGAACTGGATCTAGCTTACAGTTTTCGAAGAACTACATAAACATGCATGGACAACCTTATTTCTGGATTAACCATGCTAACATGTATTCTTAGCAATTATTGCATAATTTCCAACATCTATTAAAACCACATGATGACCGTAGCATGTTTGGGGGTAGACTGAGACATGCTATAATCTATCAACTATTGAAGAGAAATTGAGTACAGGCGGTTTGGAGAACAGCCGGAAATTACAAAACATACATTTTCATGAAAAATTAAAGTCAGAAACTGAAAGTACTTTTACCCATTAAAAAAGCTTTAGTGGAGATTATATTTAGAAGAACTTTTAACAGATTTCAGCTTGTGGTTTAGGTGAAGTCGAACATCAAAAATTCCATACACACAAACTCATTAAAACGTGCAGCCATACGTGTTGTACAAAGTATGATTTGAGAATATCCAGATGTGTTCCTATCGGATTTCGAAGCGAGTGGCCACTAAGTTTCAGAGAAAAGGTTTTTTTTTCACGTCCGCCGCCCCAATTTAAATGAAGAATTCACAAACAATGCACAAAAAAAAAAAAAAAAAAGAATGGAGTGTTAAGTATTTGGACCAACTTGGTAGAGTTCCATCCAAGTACTTCACCGGCCAGTCACATCAACAATAGAGGGAAAAATCGTGCTATTGTGGAACTTCAAATTCATATACCGCGCAGACAGTACACAGACAGACAGAGAGACAGACAGACGGACAGATAGACAGACACACACACACTCCCTAAATAGGTGTATATGGAGCATGATATGCTTCTTTGCCGTAAAGATAACGGAAAATGCTGGCCCATTGCCAGACTTTGATTATGGGGCGGCGGTGGGGGTGGGAGTGCAAAATTTTGGACCTTTTCTTTGTACTGGCTTACCATACTCTTAAGTTACAAATTAATCGAAGCATGTGCCTACATGTGTGCTACATCATGCCATGCATATATATATATATATATATATCCTATACACATTTACATTTACATGCTGTGTTGCAATACAGGCTAAAAAGCATACTCATATATATAGACACCGGTCCTGTATTTAATTATATATATATATATATATATATATATATATATATATATATATATATATATATATATATATATGTATATATATATAATGCACATTAGATTCAGCACTAAAATTCCCAAACAAACACAAATAAAGGAAATCTGTGGGCCGTCTTTTAGGCACACGTGTTAGGATCAATTCAGTGAAAACAGTACCGAACTAGAAAAGATGATTTGTGTGTGTCTTCAAAGCACATTGGTATGGCAATGTACAACTATTCCACAAAACAGGAGTAGAAGTTGGAATGGCATCTCTATCTATTATAGCTTTGAAGTTATTCAAGATTTAAAATTTCTAATGGTGCTTTTTAACATAATTTAAATTGCTACAACTTTTATTTTTAATTCATTAGGTGATCAGGTGCCAATGGTCAACAACCCCCTAGTAGAAGTTGGAATGACATCTCTATTATACTGTTGAAGATATTGAAGATTGAAAGTTTCAAATTCAGAAAGAAGGAAAAAAAGAAAAAAAGAAAGAAAGAAAGAAAGAAAGAAAAAAAGAAAGAAAGAAAGAAAGAAAGAAAGAAAGAAAGAAAGAAAGAAAGAAAGAAAGAAAGAAAAGTGTGTGTTGACACACACACACTTTAATGATTGAATGCATGAGCAGGGATCTTGAGCATTTCCTGGACTGTGTAATTGTATATAAATAATGTAGCCCAAAATGTTTTCTTTAAGAGCCACTGAACTGACTGGTGTCCAGAAAGAAAACTTTAAGTTATAATTAAATTACCAAACAGACATAGCTATTCAATCAATGCAGCCAATGTTTAAATGACAAAATTAACTCATTCAGTGATGAACCCAAAGGATATGCTCTTTGCTAATTCTTTCAAATTTGCATTGCTAATACAATGTGTGAAATAAATTAAAAAAGGTCAGAATATCACAAATCATGAGCAGTTATTATATTCTATTATGATTGTCAGAAATTTTAAATCAGAACCCCCTTATTTAAAAGATAAGAATACTCAGTATATCCCTTTGATACAAAATTTACTGACAGTAAATGAAGACTTCTGTCCTGAATGAGTCAAGGGATGCCTCATTTTCAAAGGGTCATTTTGATGTCACATCTTGTAAAATATATACCAGGATTATGGCTTGTTTGCAGTTTACTTGAGATGTGACACCCCTGTAAAAATTTAGCAACGCATTTGTTACCCCTCACTATATATATGGCACATTTTGAAATCCCTGCCAGTGCCTGATGAGACCTAGACAGGTCGAAACGCGTCGCACAGTTTCCAGTTGCCTCTTCTTGGCTACTTGCTTTGTCTAAATCACCCCTGTACAAATGTCCCACAGGTCTTACATGTTGATAAAGGCTGTGGATTATGAGTGAAATCTATTGGGGTAATAAAATACACATAAACTTAAGGAGGAAAGGGTAGGGTTTATTTTGATGTGGTTACACTTGCCAGGACTTTGGAATAAGCTGGCCATTTGATACCAATCATTCACTGTCACTGGTCATGTGTGTTTGGTGGGGTAGCAGACACATAGCAGGGCCAGCTCCACAGAAAAATGGTGTCCCTTTAGCCGGATTATTTTGTAAAAAATCCCAATTATTTGACGCTACAAAAGTGAAAATAAAACCCATATAAATGTCTACAGCAGCACCCATGTGGACCTGTTGACAAACACCACTAATTATAGCAGCCGCGTTGAGTGGCAGGGCAAAGAGGTCAGTGATAGGCTGTTTGGCCCACCAGCACTGTGGTCACAACTAATGAGACGGCCCCCAGAGCTCAAGTTGGAATTCACTGTATAGTATATAACATATTGAAGATTTAAAACTTTAATTAGCCCTCATTTGCATAATTTTGAAAAGCAAGACTTCTCATTATAAAAAGGCCAGACTTTATCAATAGAAGTATAATTGTGCCAAGTTTGGAGTTTCTACGTGTTATACTTTTCAAATGAAATGTCGGACAAATTTGCCTGTAAAGAAAAAAAGAAAGAAAGAAAGAAGAAAGAAAGAAAGAAAGAATTCCTAGAAAAACAGAAAAGTGTGTGCTGACACACACACTTTAATTTGGTTGACCGGCAACAAGTTATTTCCACATTTTTGCATACCCACGACACATTGCAATTTCAGACCAAAGCAGATTTTTTTATCACCAATTAAAATGAAAGGGTCACTCTTTTATCTTACTTATGATCTGTTGATCATGGCCTTTGCAACAATGTATCCTTTGCTCATGTATGTGTGAATTTTTAAACTCATGGAGTTTAAAAAACTCAGCGGATAATGAACTAAGTTTAACGGGGGCATAACTCGATTACATTAAAACAAGTGTTCACAGTGATACAGCTCTAAAACTCTAGTAACACTCTTATTACTGTACCAGGTATACCATAATGAGAAATATTGTGAACTCATCTTAGCTGGTTATCATATAAATTGTACTGTCCGATTGTGGCCCTTTCAAAAAAGCTGACCGCTACCTTTCCACGGACCTACTTAAAATTAATCTATGATATAATAAAACGTAAAAAAATTGCACTTTTTGAATTCAAATTTTTTAGTTTTTGCTCGGTATTTCCAGTGTTTCCTTTTTTTGTTCTTTCTCTGTGCTATGTTTCTTCTTTATGTTTTCATATTTTCTTTTATCTTAATCATTTTTATATTCGTTGCCTCTCAATTAAAATTGCTTCTTTACGGCAGTTTTCCAGTCGAACCGACATACATATAATACTGCTTCAATGAAAGTGACGCTATGAAATGTGGACCTGAACTCGCTCTAGGCATATAAAAAGTTCAATATTGGTTAAATTAAGGCTAAAAAGGTCCAGTGTTGACGAACCAAGTTTCGAGATAAAACTTAATGGTCTAGTATCAAAGTACCAAGTTTGAACATAACAAATATTGAATGTAAAACAGCTATTTTACATTCCTTCATTAAAGGAAAAGTGCTCATTCAGTTCTGTCTCAAAGAATATTTCTGAAGCTGGGTTTTGATGCATCAACAAAACGGCAATAAATGAAAGTAAGGCCCTCCTCCCCCAAAAAACAGTTAAAAACAAGTTAAAAGGTCTTACATTTTGCTTTCATTGGTGGGATATTTTTACTATCAATAGTATGTTCTTCAATAGGAAGAGTGTTATGCAGACATGGACCTTAAACAGGTTTGACACATTGAAAAAATGTGAAAAGTGCACAATGGATTTTCCCCATCTTTAAAGTGCTATAATCAATCAGAATAAGTAGAGTACTCTCCCTTACATAATTCACATAAACTAGTTACCTGGATTCATAGATTCAGTACAGTTATTTCATTACCATACGTATGCATAACACACAAAACTGTCACATTGCACACATTTGCATGGGCCAAAAATAATTGTGTTCATGTTTGCCTGTACACATTCTGTTTTATTTGAACACACATGCTATTGAATCATTGAGAGAGCAGGCATCTAAATCCACATTTACAATTGCGACACAAGTTTTTGTACCAGAACTTTCCGCTTCTCTCGTAGTTTTTACGTCACAAATGGCGCTGTTAGGACAAATATGTAAAATATAATGTTCACTGCACCATTAGTACCAATATACCCTACAGCAGAATACTCTGTAATGACAGTAACGGTGTTAAAATCAAACTGATATTAGAAGTGACGTCAAAGATAAACGTTTTAAGCGTCTTATATCATATATTTCCGAAGCAAGACAGCGCTTAATCTATCCAAACAACTGTCACTTCAAGCATTAATTTGTGGATTCCGTGAGAGGGTTATAGTCCTTGTCATCTTCTGCACATTTTCCACCGCAAGTGATGAACCACTTTGCTGTTCGTCTCAATAGCGGACAGAACACGAGGTACAAAAACGGTCTGATTACACTCGGCAAAAAATTGATGCCATAGAAAATCCGGTACGGTCCACTCCAGACGAAGTACAACACTGAAGTGATCAATTCCACAATAAGGGATATTATCAGCATGGCAGAAAGCTTTCCAAGTCCGTCGCTAGCTTTTAATTGTTCCTTGCGGATACAGAAGCAGACACTGAGGACGACAATGCTCAGAATATTGCTCAGTTCGATAATACACCTCAATGCGAACATAGTAAAGTAGTAATAGACAGTGAAAGGTGAAATGCTGGCGCATACTTTCAAACCTGCTTTGTTATCACCGGCGGCATCAGTATAGGTGTACACCTTTGCAAAAACTGCAGAAGGTACAGCAAGAATGAGCGTGGCCGTGCTGAGTGTTAGGGTCACTATCAAGGCATTTTTCCGTGATAATGTGAATTCATGCTGTGACAACAATCTAACCCTGTGAATATGGACTCCAGCAATTGCAATCAACAACATACTTTTAGCAAAAGTTCCGAACGCAAAATCCAGATAGAATAGTTTACACATTGCACGTCCTGATACCCAGTATAACCCATGGGCAAATTCTAGAATCGTCACTGGCATATTCAGTAAATACAGAATGTCCACTGCAGCAAGGACCACGATACAAACATAAAATCCCGATTGTCTCAGCCTGTATGCTTTCAGAATTGAAGCAACAACCAGTATATTAGCTAGAATCCCAAGTATGAAACAAATTGAATACACAAATGCATCGACACGGAACTCCATTGTGATTGGGTCCACAACAGAAACGTTTCTGTTCGTGCTGGAAGCCATAATAAAGAACACGTATATTGACACTCACAGATTTTCGTGGCGAATTCTGAGCAACTATGCTAAAACAGGTCCATGTGTAGCCAGCTTGATGCTATTGAACAACCCCCACAAGTGACTTCCTTATTTGCTTTCGCAGTAAAGTAAAACAAGGTTATTGCACACGATTCGATGTTTGTAACATTATCCTCCCAAAAGTACTGTTTAGCATGTTGTGTTCATGACACCAGTGCGTGGGCCAAGGATGTGGCAGCTGAAGGCAGAATATATATATATATATATATATATATATATATATATATATATATATATATATATATATATATATATATATATATATATATATATATATATATGTGTGTGTGTGTGTGTGTGTGTGTGTATGTATATATATATTTATATATATATATGTATGTATATTTTCAGAACTCGGCACACAAAAGTGGAAGAAGTCAGTCACTTAAATTAACATTGCTGAAACAATGAGGTGGCATTCAACTAAATGGCGAAGTAATTGAAACCTAGAAGGTGAATAGAAGGTTTGCTCAAAAGCAAATCTGTCTGTATGCTTACAAAGGGAGGTTGTTAGCTTGTACCGTTAAACTGAAATTGTGAAGGTACATATCAGGGGAGATGAGATTTACTACAAGAGGGCCTTGGGCATAGTGCTCTGCTCACACATAATCTGATGACCATCCCTAAAATTTCTCTTGTCATTGATGTCCAAGTTACACCCAGCTATTACAAGATCACCTCTTTTAACTTCACTGGCCTGGCAACCAACAAAAAATAAACAAATAAAAAAAGACAGAAAAAAGGTCAAGGTCACTGACATTATATAAACTGTTAGCTTTGGACATGATCTATATACCCTATAAATTTAGCATGTCTAATTCAACACAACATTTCAGTCAAATATACATGGCGGTACTAGTATCACATACAACCGAGATTTTGACCTGCTCCACAATCCCACTAAATTTCATGAAGATCAGTAAGTAAGTAAGTTTATTAGGTACTATGAGGCCTCAGGCCCATGGTACATAGTGTATTACAGACATTTTTATTTGGAATGACAAAAATATACATTAATCCATATAAACCAAATTGTACATGTTCAATCATTAACGGATTTCAATATGCGGTCTCTCTTTCTAAATGTCTGGAAAACAAATGTTGCTGTCTGACATATGACTGAAGGATTTTGAGAAGTCATGAGAGATCTAAATTTTTCTCCATTAGGATACATGATATAATACCTTGGTAGATACTGATTTCTCAAGTCTGTAAAACAGGAACATATCATGACAAAATGATACTCATCCTCTATACTCTGCATATTACAAAATTGACATACTCTATCATTTACATCTAATCTTTCATGCCTACCGACTTCAATCCTAAGTCTGTGGTCTGATACTCTCAGTTTTGTTAATGCAATGGCATATTTCCTTACAGATATACATGACAAACATTTTTCAGGCTCCAGTAGAGATTTAAACTGACGATATGTTCGCAGTTTTTCATTTTCATTAATATTATTACACCAGTCCTGAAAATTATAATCTTTAACTCTCTGAATAAAATTTCTAATAAAACAGTCCTCAGAACCAACTTCCTGACACAGCCATACCACACTGAAACCATAACGATCTAACAGCTTTCTTACGTGAGTTGCCCATGTAACTGTCCCGTTTTCATCAAATTGTTTCAACATTTGATAACAAGCCTTAGGTAACCTTGTGTTAGGCATCCTAAGTAACTTCAGCCAATATTTGATGCACTTTTTATAATAAAATACACACAAAGGTTGTCTTTGAAGATGTACCTAAAATATATTTATAAAAATTGAACTGTACTTCTTCTATATGTTTAGCATACTTAAAGCCCCACACTTCAGCTCCATAACTTAGTATAGGGACAACCATCTTATCAAAAATTTCAAAAGCTAAACCACTGGATAGCCCCCCACAGTTGCCTGATACCTGCTTGATAAGAATAACGGCTTTCTGGGCTTGAGAGGCTGATGTGCGCAATGCAGGTGTCCAACTTAGATGGGAGGAAAACAAGATACCTAGGTACTAATAATGTGGGGTTACCTCTAATTGTTGCTCACCGTAATTCCACCGTTCATTTCTTTTCATTATACCTCCATTTCTAAAAACCATAATATTTGTTTTATCCAGGTAAAACTTTGAGACCCCATTTATCTGAGTACAGTTTCACTGTATCAATGAGCTTTTGCAAGCGACCCACAGTGTCTGCACATTCAACAATATCGTCCGCATATAAAAGGAAACAGAGGTTTGGAAATGTCTCATCAATATAAATACCCTGACATCCACATTTTTCCACTTCTTTCATAAGCTCATTTAAATAAATTATAAACAAAAAGGGGCTATATATGCAACATGAAGATCCATAATAAAGTAAGGATGCTGGACTAGTCACAAGGTTTTCACGTTTTGACCTTAATGTTACATCATAACGTAGGTGACGCCAACAACATTTAACTATAGGTAGATTGTAGTACACTTCATAAGTCCTAAAAGGTACATGCGCCTAAAGAAAACTATGACGCGCAGAGCATTCAAACATGGATCCCTATATTTCAACTAGCCCTATGACCTTTACCTGTGACTCGGATTAAGAAATCGTTTCATTAAAAATGATCGCTGCACATCCAGCTTTCTATTCCTGGTCTGTTTGTTCAAATCGAGTTATTACTTTTTGGGTTATCGAAGAAAACACAATTAACTTGGACAAAACTTAATAATCTTTGATTCATGGTGACCTAAAAGTAAGTTACAAAGTAGAATCCTGTGTACAATGCACTCAGGTACAATTTTGATCTGGAGGCTCAATTCTATTTGGCATCGATTCAAGCTGAAGCTTGTCATTACAAATTCACCTCTTTGAACCTTACAGGACTAGTGACCTAATAAATATAGGTCTAGGTCACTGCTATTACCCAAAAGTTAGCATTGGACATGATTTATATATATATCTTATAAATTTGCATGTCTAATTCACTTATTTCTTGGAGATAACGAATTATACATCTTTCACCACATTTTGGCTTATAATTTCCGCCAAATTATATGTGGCGCCACTAAGATCGTAAGCAACTTAGATTTTGACCTTCTCCACAATCAATTTTATTTCATGAACATTTATCAAATGTGGAGGGTGCTAGAGTGCTTACAAGATTTCCACATGTTGACCCATATATCACAAGATATAGTTGGTGGCCTACAATATCGAACTCGACCTAGATGTCATACATTTTATAAGTCCTGAAAGTTACAAGTGGCCCTCCTAAAAACTGTGGACTGTATTTTGTTCTCAAGGAAAAGTTCATGGACAGACGGAATGACGGACGGATAAACAAACTAAAAAAGCCTGTAGCAAAATAAGGCTCTTGACATGAAAAAAATCTGCAGATGAAAAGAAAAAACCAGGCGGGGAAAAAATTCTTGATATACCATAATGTTACGGATGCCAAATGATACCAGAAAAACTAAAACTGAAAGCTGAAAATTTCGAGTGGTTTTCTGAAAACTTCTAGTTTCAAATCTCGAACTTTAGTGATAATTCTCAATTAAGAGTCAAGGAGATTCTCATCTTGCTTTGTTTTCTCTTGAGCATCTGTCATGACATTTTGTTTTTGACGGCTTTGTTACAATCATCATATACCAAGCCTGACTGTTTCAATCTGTGATCAGTGTCATGACGTGACATACTTTTTAATGGCTCTTAAATAACTTAACCCTGTCTCGAATGAAAGGGTTTTTAATCGTTTGGTAAGTTTTCATGGGGCCAACATGAGCAAAAGGAAAAAAAAAATCAATTTGACCAAAAGTGTTTTTCTGGAATATCAAAAAATAATGTTGCCGCATCACAACTGGTAATCTTTTGTTCGATCCTAAGAACTCCATCTTTTTGAGACTTACAGGATATTTGTGACTGATTAAATAAACTGTCGTGGCAGCAAACAGGTCAATAGTTATCAGGTTTGATCTTATCTTTATGCTGTATGTGATAACAACCAGGAAGTGTTCCAATGAAACAATATGTGAGTAAAACATGCAAACCAACACTATTCCCAGAAACAATGTCTGAATAAAACATGCAGTGACTAGTCCATTCAGTTCACATTTCATTTATTGGGGAAAGGAGGGGTAGGCGTCTACGTAAGTACAAGTTTGAGCATGTGTGGTTAGTCTGGCTTGTTTTGGAGAAGTGACATGGACAGCATGAATGCATCAGACTAAATCACATTGTTGAAACCCCGAGCAGTGAGGCAAAGTTTCATATAAGCAGCAACTGATGGGTGCAAGTGAATGCCTTGCTGAAAGGAAAGCCGTCCCCAAATGGCGGCCATCTTGGATGGACGACAAATCAGGGGCCTATCTTATCAATGGCAACTCTTTTGCAACAACTACTCAGCTGCAACCAGCATCACGGTACAGGAAATGTGCTGTTTTATTTATTTAAGGTAGCCTGCCATCAGTGGAAATCCTCTAGTGACGTCTATTGGTCCGTGGGGGCATGGATGATGTGGCTTTGAAATTTAAGGGACCGGAATAACAAATTTTGTCATCTGATAAACATTAAAGAGTCAGTTTGATAGCAAATTTGGAGGCCAAGTGCCCCTCGATCAAGTCTAGAAATAATGCTAATGACGTATCTTGTAATGGTATCACTATCAGTGTAACTGTGTCAGTAATATCCAGGTAGCAGGTATGTTATATGCAAGGAGATATCAGAGAGTGTGATGTTGTAATAGTCCATTTTACATTAAAAGGGTGGTGGTAGTTGAGCACCAGTGCAATAAACCATCAAGATTTTTTAATTTGACAGCAAAACATGTTTTGACGTTGGAGTCAGATTGATTTGAAAAGGCTTCAGTAACCCAAGCAGTAATTATCTCAGTTTGTCCAACTCCGCCCTCTCTTTAACATCATGAGAGTGTACCTCTCGTTCACGTGCTAAAGTGGAAATTTGGACATCTTAAGCCTCACACCCCTGGTCCATTATAAGTAGACATCTCATCTGAGCAAGCCCAGCGAAGTCCTGTCTCTATCTGGGCCATATGTCATTATGGATGAATTTCTCTCACTGAACATAGAAATGTGCAGAGGTCCAACTTAAAATAAGGGAAGCAACAGCTTTAGATGGAAGCTTGACCTATTTGGTGGTTCTTTGTGTTTTTTATTTTCAATAGGCTGTACTGTAGATTTTTATCACTGAATGTAAACCTCTAAGGCAGTAAAACAGAAAGGCCCGATACTGGTTAGCAGGGTAACTTAACAAGTTGAATGGGGGAAGGTCACTTCCTGTCCCTAATGGCCCCATCTCCCCAACAGAGGCTGAGCTTTACTGTGCATACCCAGCTGAGATGTCAGCTTGGCTTATTGAAAGAGATCACTTGGTCTAGATAACAGAGATATGCTGACCATTTTGTCAGCCATTTCTTTAATTTGACGAATGTTAAGTGAAAAAACCAGAAGTCTGTTTTGCCATATTGCAATATAAGGTAGCAAACAAGACCCTCCTAACATGGGTCATTCAATTAAGGGGCCTGCACCAACAGGTAATTTTGAGGATGTAGCTCTCTGATGAAGAAAAAAAAATCTACATAGTGATAGAAGTGCTTTAGCACATTTATTATCTCACAGACACAGAAAAGACTTCAGATGGGGATATACGACGCCGATGCTGACCTGTGATGTCACGGAAATGCCCATAATGGATTGCTATCTGTGTGCACCATTAGATTTATTGGAGCACAATTTCATGAGAAAATATTCATGCACGTGATAGAAACATGCAAGTTTTCCTATATAGATAAAGCTTATGATACTTTGCAAGAAAGGTAAAATTGTATGTCTTGTAGCTGCACATTTTGAAATTGCCGCCATCATAGATAGACAAGGATGTGATTGGCTGGCAACATCCCAGATTGCTGCACAGACTGAAGCTAACAGTATCTCATTCAAAGGCGATCAGCTCAATTACAAGGCTTGACCTCTGTAATTCTTGATTAAGAATTAGTAAATAATTTATGAATATAGTGTAACCAATAGGATAATAGGTAGCACATGTTGCATTGACAAAAACCATGCTACTAGAAAAAAATCCCACTGAAGAAAACTTATATGACATATGCATGCTTCAGCACATGGTCTTGTATAAACGACGTGGTAGCGCCCAAATGGCTCAAACTTAAAGAAATACTCCAGGCTAAGCCTAGGCATGTATGTAAAATTGGTTAATTTCCCATGTATTATCTTATAAAAGGAATAATAGCATTTGTAATTGATAGACATGATGACGGTGTCAACCAGAAAACTGTAGGGCTGTTTGAACAGCTGGAGCATGACCATTTTCACAAAATAGGTAGACACTTAAAAATGTATATCTTTGTCAAGTTTGGCACAAAATCTGGCTAAAATTATGTAAGTTATAACCATTACAAGAAATTCCCGTGTTAAACTTTCCTATAAAAACTTTTAAAAAGTTTGCTGAAAAAAAAAAAATCCAAAAATCTCTGGAGCATGACTATTTGAACAAAATTGGTAGAGACCCGCCCAAGGTACATTGCCAACCAAGTTTGAAGTAAATATTGCAGACAGTTTCTTCACAGAAGTCCAAAATGTTAATTACCATTAGAGAGTATTAGAAGGCCAATTGACTTGCATAGCAAGCTTTAGAAAAGGTACATTTACCAATAAGAACCCGAATTGAAAAAATCGTTAAAAATCAGGAATCCACGGCAGTGCTACCCACTGAACAACTTTGCTTGACCCTTTCACAAGGAACATATCCACAAAGGTTCAACTTAATCTGAGTAACGGTTCTGGAGAAGAAGTCACAAGCAACAGAGACACACAAAAGTTCACAAAAAATTGGAAAAAATATACAGTGCCACCTGGTAAACGAATTCAGAACTAAGAGTCCCTTGGAGTGTGCTTAATTTATATCAAAGCAATTGGGAGGCCGCTGGGGAGAAGAAGGTTTTGTAAGGTTTGTCAAAAAAAAAAAAAAAAAAAAAAAAAGAAGAATCATTTAAAAACCAAAAATCAATGGAGCAAGACTATTTGCACTCATTTGGTAGAAACTCACCTAAGGTACATTGCCCCCAAGTTTGAAGTGAATCTGGATGACGGTTTTGGAGAAGAAATCGAAAAATGTGAATTAGCGTTAGAATGCCCACTGACTTACATAGTAATCAATAGGAAAGGTGCATTTAGCGATAAGTAACCGAATTGAAAAAAAAAATGGATAAAATGAACATCAGGAATCCACATCAGTGCCACCTAGTGAACATCTTTGTTTGAACCTTTGACAAGGAACATATCCACAAAGGTTCAACTTAATCTGAGTAACGGTTCTGGAGAAGAAGTGACAAATAACGAAAACACACAAAAGCTCATTTTAAGAAATTGCAGCGCCACCTGGTGAACAAATTAAGAACTAGGAGTTCCTATGAGTGTTCTTATGTAATATCAATTTGGTGAGCGGTTGTCGAGAAGATTATGTAAGTCCCCCCAAAAAAAAACTAAACTAAAAAAAATTCATTCAAAATCCATAAATCAATGGAAAGTGACCATTTGAACAAACTGGTAGAAACCCACCCAAGGTACATTGCCACCAAGTTTGAAGTCAATCTGGATGACGACGTTTGGAGAATTCGAAAATGTGAATTAGCACTGGAATGGCCATTGATTTCCATAGTAAACAATGGGAAATTTGCATTTACCAGTAAGTCCCAAATTGAATAAATCGTTAAAAATCATGAATCCATAGCAGTGCCACCTAGTGAACAACTTTGACTTTTCCACAAGGAACATACCCACCAGGTTTGAGTTTAGTCTGAGTGACGGCTCTGAAGAAGAAATCAAAAATAGCAAAATCACACAAAAATTCAAGAGAAATTCGAAAAAAAAAGACAGTGCCACCTGTTGACCAGATTCAAAACTAGTCCCTGGGAGTGTCCCTGTGCGATAAAAAGCAATGAGGTGAGTGGTTTGGGCGCAGAATATCTTTTAAGACTTGCCCCAAACAAGAACAACGACAAGAACAACAAAAACAACAACACCAACAACAACAACAACAACAACAACAACAACAACAACAACAACAACAACAACAACAACAACAACAACAACAACAACAACAACAAAACCACTGGAGCGTGACCATTTGCACAAACTTGGTAGAGACCCACCCAAGGCACATATCCACCAATTTAAAATGAATCTAGCTGACGGTTTTGGAGAAAAAGTAGAAAATGTGAATTGTCGAGAAGGCCAAACAAACTTGTTCATCACGGAAGACAGATGGCTAGTCATAACATAAGCTCAGCTCGGCAAAAAAATCACTCAGATGTAGCTTAAACTTTATGCATACTTACCATGTGATACGGTCAAAAACAAAAATGTTCACCAGATGGTAGTGGAATGAAACCCTGATTTTTAACTGTTTAAATAATAATTTGGGTACTTGTCCGTTAATGCACACATTCCTATTGATTACTATGCAAATCAATGGGAATGGAATGATAATTCACGTTTCTCACCTATTCTCTAAGCAAACACCCATATTCGCCCTAACGTTTGTTGGATTGTAATTTTCGTTGACTGTCGTTGCTCATAGGAAGGTACCATAGGAATATTTTACTAAATTAATATATTATGATAATGATGTGGATTATAAAAAACTGTCCATTCAAGTACTCAATATTGCATAATGCATACCATCTTACCTTGATAGGGCTGTTCCGACAGTTTTACACAAAATACTCGAAAACTCCAAGATATTTAGCTACACAAAAGATTTAACAGAATTTAACCTGCATGACTATAAGAAATGGCTATGTCCCTCTCATAGTCCTCCTTAAATTTCAAATCATCACTGTCATATGATTACTGGCAATCTTGCTATTATACCAAATGATGCACCCCATACGCTGATTTCAAAAGGGCCTAAATACCGTGAACAGAAAATTGCATGGGGTAAAGACAAGAAAATGATGTTGGAAACTGTTGACGAATATGCCAGAGAATGGGCAACAAAGGATAAATTTTTATATTTCCATCTCAGATGAATGGTGATGACACTAGACATTTCGTTACAAAAATAATAAAGAAATTACACAAAACAACCAAACTACCATCAGATCATGTTCTGACAAATCCCGAAGTTGTGCCTGCAAGAGAAGCATGATAAATAAGTTTTTGCACCTGCTGATGAAGCATCCAATAATATTGTCATATGCAACTAGTTGTATCATGAGGTTCTCATTGATGAATTAGGCCAACTCAATTCCTCCCACATGTGAAAAAGTAAATGAATCATTGGATATTATCTTGAACAAACATTCACCACTTTTATCTTCATTTGGCCTGAAATTTTCTGATGTACATGTCCATTTACCTTACATTTACTGACAAAACTGCATAAAAATCTGTTAAATTCATAGCTGGTTCAAAATTGTCCTAAAGAATTGCCAGTTTCTTCGTCTAAAGGCTGAATGAAGTTTTTAAAAAAATTGGTAAAACTATTGTCGTCAGACAGAAACATCTTCCCGTGTTTACAGGTTTTGGATTTTATCTAATTCGAAGCTTTGTTGGAGCAGTTGAATGGCACCGATAATCATTTACATTTTAAACAAATTTCATCTAGGACACCTCCATTTTATACACAACTATTCCTCATTGTGATTTGAAAGAATGTACCAAGCCTCTCTTATATAAAACATGTGAGTAAAATAACTTTGAAACAATTATCATATCCTATAAAAGTGCACGTGTTTTATGGTGTGAGGGATGGCAAGTCTGCATTTGAATATGATCGGTTTGTTGAGTCGTTGCACGTTTTAATTGAAAACATATGTGTCAATTTTAGAGATTCCATCCCTTGACAGGCAGTTAGTATTCCAATGGGTACTAATTGTGCACATCGTTTGACCAATTTATATTTATTTTACTATGAGTATACGTTTTTGGTAAAGCTGTCAAAGGAGAAGAAATTTCATGATAAATGTTCTAAGTTTACATTAGATAAATTGACGATCTATTAAGCATTTAGTTGAACCACCAATGGGGCTTCTATGTCAATCCAGTCTGGGTGGCTCTCCCCATCACCTCGGGTTAGATTTCTGATGTGCCCCACGTGAATCCACAAGCAACACAGAAGCCAGAGCGTAAAACAGATCTTGTTGCCGATTTGTTAGAGGAAACTGATACCAATCAGATATAAAGCCAGAGGAGGTATTGTTATGGGTAACTGCTGTAAAATAATAGCTCCTATGTTTCGCAGTTGGTGAGAAAAAACAGCAAATGTACACAGGCACGAGGGAGTTGATTACCCGGGGCCATACATAAGTCCCGTATCATGTGTTTGGGATTCTGATCTTGACCATTACGGCAGCATATCTCAGTCTTACTAATCCAGGAACTGATACCAGTTTGTGGGGAGAAGAGCAATCAATACAAGGTAAGGTGTATGGTTTAATATATATAAAATTTTATTTGCATTGCATTATAAAACACTTTATTTCAGACTTTTTTGGGGGTCATGAAAATGTTATGATTCGCTGCATTAAGACAAAAGCACCATTTTGGGGCAAAAATGACCATTTTTATATATTGCAAAACGGCCTCTTTTACACAGGGGCACCACAACACACGGTATGAGCATGGTGTGTCCATACCAACATACACATGTAAAGCATCAAATATACGATGCTTTACATGTTTATGTTGGTATGGACACATACCACGCAGGGCGGTGTGAATGCCGACATTATCGTCCCTTATCGCAACCCGTATTCCGTGAAAATAAATAAAAAAATACGACAAACGGGTTGAGGGAGTGATCCGGAACAAAATGCAGACAATGCAAACACCTCCTCATGAGAGAGTGACTGTTGCGCAATAAACATAATGATGACGATGACGATGACGATGCCAAACATGAAAGCACAAAACTAAATTTATGTCTTGCTATACCCGTTCATCAAGGACTGAGGGCAAGCCTTACTTCTTTCAAGATCACATGTTGCCAACCATTATCATTTCATTCCAGTATATGGTGCTCAACTTCTCCTTCATAGCCATAACCACGGTCTTCACAGAATGGCTCTGGCAGAGAGCACTGTGGAAGGGTGGTGGTGGTGGTGGTGGGGGAGGGGGTATCCTACAGTTACGCCCGGCTAAAAGTTAACAGCCAAACGCTTTTTTCGCGTTTTGCTGGTGTTTGGCTTGTGTTTGGAAACGTTTGAAAACGTTTGAAATGTGTTTGGAAAGTGTTTGGAATGTGTTTGGAAAGCATTTGGGAAAAATCTCAAACACTTTTACAAAAAGTTCGAACACAGGTCCAGCAATATATAAAGCATAAACCAGTTGCAATTTGTCACGCAAACAAGAAAACAATGATATTGCCTACAATATATACACATGCATTGTAAGTGATACATGTACAAACTGTTAGATAGAACTGATTTTTTTTTAAAAAGCATGATTTCAACTTTATTGTGAAATATACATGGTAGAGCTTTTAGGCTTATCCATAAATGAAGGCATGCACATGCTGTTGGATTTTTAAGTGCTGATAAGCTTTTAGACACTTGTTAAAAATATTCCTGTCATTAGAATTAGATTACCAAGTGCACATTTACATGTATCACATACGTTTGGTGCAAAGTGTAAAGTGTTTGAAAGCGTTTGGAAAAGTGTTTGAAAACGTTCGGCTTTCACCAAACGCGTTCGGCAAAGTGTTTCACAGCGTTTGGAAAAGTGTTTGAAAGCGTTTGGCAAAGTGCTTGTAAAGCGTTTGGAAAGTGTTTGAAAAGTGTTTGCTATGCGTCTGCAAAACGTTTGACTTTCACTGAAAGTGTTTGGGAAACGTGTGGGAAACGTTGGTGCGTTTGGCGTTTGTTAACTTGAGCGCGAGCGTAACTGTTACTAAGCATCTGCCTCACCGCCAAAGTTAAAATCAACATCTTCAACTTCATCATTTAATGAATGCTCTGTGGATATATCATGCGCATTATCATCGTCATTATCATCATTTGAATCAGTATTTTCACTACCAGTTCTACACAAACATTTCTTTCGTTGCATTTAACACGTACACTCACCATTGTGAGGGTTTGTGAAGTTAACTTTTAAACGGTCAGACCGGTGATCACATGATTTTATGCTTGGCTAACACTACATGAAGCTTAGTTCTACTTGTGTAAACAGTTGAAAATCATCACCATACTTGACACAGACAGCTGTTGTGTTTCCCCTTATGGTTTCACGCCAGTAGTGAACCTGTGAAAACAACAAGCAGAGCTACCACCTTGCAGTTCATTACATGGATTACAAACATACGTGTGTTATACACCAAAATGTTTGCAACAATTTTTTACATCAAATAAACACCAGAAAATATGGGCATGAATGGGAATTTTTTTTTAGCAAATTGCTATGGCAACCAGCTCTGCGTAGTTCTACTTGCGATGTCATTGCGCGAACACAGTGTTGACTCCAGCTGAACCACTGTGTATACTGGTGCCAGTATACATACCTTGATAATATTCATTTGTGCTCAAAGCCTGCACTGTTTTCTACAGTCAAGCCAAAATTTGCCTTTCTGGCTGCTTAATTTTGAAAATACAGTCCCTTGCATTCTCAGGTGTCAGATTTTATATGCACTCTCCAATCATGTTACTTCAGCACAGGCAAAATTACCCGGTGGACCCACAAAAAGCACATCGATCTATTTATGTGTACCGCCCCCTCTAGCATCTCTGGTTGTCATTTAGGAGATTCCCCGGCGATTCCCTTTAGGTGCGTGATGTCACAAAGAGGGCAGCAGTCGGCACCAGTTCAGCTGCAGATGTCCTTAAATTATCCGAGTGTTCAGGCTATTAACCTTGTTCAGGAGGGTACAGCTTGGGATTATGTAGAGGAGGGAGCAGTGAAGTGAATGTTGGATGTGAGGATGCAAGTATTTTGTTTATAATGAGGCTGGAGCCCACAGACTTCAAGCATACTAGCAGACCATGCATGGCCCAAGTGTTTCCACAGTGGTTTCCACAGATGGTGATTCAATGAATTGCAGCCGGTGAGTTCCTCAACCATTCAGCCAATATGTGCACTTCCCAAGTACCTCCTAGTCTGTTTTCTGTGAAACCTGTTTGTATCAAAAAACTTTATGAACACGACCTTTTGCTTTGGCCTTGTAATGGAACCATGCAATCAAACCTAAAACTGTTACACTAAACTCAATTTGCAAGGAGAGAGAGAGAGAGAGAGAGAGAGAGAGAGAGAGAGAGAGAGAGACAGAGAGAGAGAGAGAGAGAGAGAGGAGCATGGTTACGAGATACATGAGAAAGTTTGTTGTCTGTGTAAAAGATTGTGATTGGCAGCCAATCGTGAAGGCCTGCTTTACCTTTTGCACTAATATAAATGACTCAATAATTGCGTGTATGTTGTATGCACGCATGTCATCAATATTTGCAAACTGCATATCAGTATAAGGCTGTTATGATGCCCAAGTTTCGAATAATCTAGATTGTATTGGAACTCAACAAAAAATGACAACAATGAGATGACTTTAACACACACAATATATTAACAATAAAAAATCAGTACAAAGTAGGTAAATTAAATTATACACTTAGCTATGCCGAGACTAATTGCAAAACCGTGTGTAGACAAATCCTAATCGCTGGTGAGAAATTCATTACAGGCACTGTCTGTCCCACAGTTCCAAGGCCTTTGGCAGGTGTCAAATAGTTTGGTACAAATTCCACAGAGGTATTGGTGGGTTCCAATGTGGTACTCAAAGGTGCAGTGCTGATCCAAATCCCACAGAGGTATAGGTTGGTTCCAATTAGTACAATTAACACCAAATATACCAGTGCAATCAAAGACACTGTCCACACTCCACAGGTACAATGTATAAATGAGTATCTCCTTGGCAATAGCAATGGCGCAAAGTCCCACTGGGTTAAAGTCACACATCTTCTGTCAAATCTTCGAATTCTCCTCTCTCTCATTCACAAGGGGAGTTGCTTTATATATCTAGGCTTAGAAATCTCACCATTATTGCAGAGATTTCCAATTGGTCACAAATCCCAATTCACTGAGACCTGTGTGGACCACATATAAATGTAGGTCACCCATCCTCACGTATTCCAATTGTTCACAAAATCATGAGAGTCACCCCAACTCAGTGACTCCGCACACACTCAATGAGTACAGTTTCACTTTTTCCTATTCTAGCCATGTACAAGCAATATTTAAACAGTTGCCAGAGAAGCAGGTCATGTAATCTATGTATTATCTTCAAAGTTTACTAAATGTTTGTGTCTCCAGTTATCCAAACACCATGCGTATTTGGAGAAAAAGTTGCTTCACATAAAATACGGAGACACTTTGTTCTCTAATTCAGCAACTTTTTAATTTTTTGCCATTTATGAATGTTTGAAGTGGTCATCATTGCAATCATCATTTGACTAATAGCAATTTTTTTGCACAATATGAAATTAAATATTCGAGCCATCACAATGATTTGTACTTTTGGTATACTTCCAAGAAAACTGTGTCACTGCAGTGTGTTCAATGAAAAGCGTTACTTCTATTTTCACTGGAACAAAAAATAACGTCTCCCTTAAAGGGTTAAAACTAGATTACAGAGTGCATTCCAGGATTTAGCAATTCAAACATGCTCTGCCTGTCCCAGAACATTTTTGCTCTGATTCCTTACAAGTGTATCTTTTACTTACAGGTTTTCTTTTCAATGCTTGTTGGTATCGAATCAAGCTTACATTTCATTCCATTTGATTTTTAAGCCATCTTTACGTCTTCCCATTTATCAGATGCTTTGTAATGTGTCAGGAATATGTATGCAAGATGTCATTGCAAGCATAAAAACATGAGTAGCCTTGCTAACATGGAATTCAAGGGCTTTGTCTGATCAGAATTAGTTTGAAGATCACCTGCAATATTCAAGTGTGCTTCTTTAAGAGCATTCCAGAGACACTGGGTCTGGTTTGATATGCTGGTACAAATGAGAATGCTTGTCAAGTACGCACAAGTCATTAATATGATGAATGCTGAATTTGAGATGCCTTCAAAGACAGCACCAGTAGAGGTACTGTCATCAGGGTTTCTAACACCAATGGGTCATAAGAAAGATTAATGAAGGATGAGTACTGAATATATATTTCCAATGTTTTGATATTTGGCAATCTTGAAAATCTGGTAACATAATTTGAGTCACATAGCATGGATATATCCAAAATAAAAATAATGCTTGTACTGCCAAGGTGATGTAATGAACTTTAACTGTGGATAGTTCTGATTCCTTCATTCAGAGCGACACATTCTCTACCATATTGATGCTCTACAGAAATTTGTTTGAGAGACCCATCCCCAGCCTTCAGCCATTCACCTTCCACTGTTACAATGCCCACTTTCAGAATATTCTAGACTGTAGACAACAAAGAATGACAAAGATGAGATAAACTTAACAATGCCAATATATTAACAATCAACAATCAAGACAAAGTAGGTAAATAAAACTATACACTTAGCTATGCAAATACTCCAATAATGAACAGACTGCAGATAAATACTAAATCCCAGGTGAGAGATTCATACATATACACTGTGTCCCAGCTACTACTTGTATATTTTATGTTTGGAATGAGCGGGACTCGAACTTGCAACCTTTGGCACCAGTTACCCAGCTGAAACGGGAAACGCACATATCCGCTCGACCAAATGCCCACTCTGAAAAAGAATGGTTCAATGGAGGTAGTTATGTGCGAGTGCAATATCAACATGGTTATGCAGTATACGTACTGAATCGGCATTTATTTCCAGAATCAGGGACTTAAATCCACCCTTAAATCCACCAGCATTAAGGAAATGCCGAAATATATATATTTTATGTTTGGAACGAGCGGGACTCGAACTTGCAAACTTTGGCACAGTTAAGATTTTAACAGAAATGCAAAAATTATCACATTGATTTCTGATAAACCTGAATTCATGCCCCTGATTCAAATAAGTGTCCAGTTCCTTGGAGCCCATTTCCCTATATTAGTCTTGCATTGTGGACTCGTGTCTATAGTGCTGACTCATTTTGCATGACAGACAGGACAGTGTCTCTGTGTTGGTAGGGACTGATTGAGTTTTATAGTCTCATCATGGCATTTCTCTGGGATGGCACTGGTTGTTGTCAGGAACATCCGTGTAGCATGCTGTACATACACAGCTATCATGCCTCAAGTTATAATTTTGTCCTTCTAGTGACAGATACTCATTGAAAACACTCTGTTTTCCCCAAGGGTGGCACTTAATTTGTTGTTCATTTGTGTGTTTTTTCCAGATATCATCAGCATCAAAGTGATGCCAAACAGCACAACCATCACATCCTTGTCCATTATGGTGTTTTGCTTTCCGCCACGCCCCCTTGGTGCCTCACCATTGTCATCATTGTAAGTTTTAGCGTTAGATCAGTCCCCATGTACTTTTTGTTAGTTTTTCTAGTCAGTGAATTACATAGACTGTTTTTACCGGGAAAGCAGTTAAGCTTTGCTGATACAGCTGTTGCGTTGTTTACACTTGTAATATATGAAAAATTTAAAGTTGTAATGTCTATACTCTGCTCACTGAGTTGTGGTCTTGTCACCACTTGGTTTAATACATACATTTGTGTCAACATACTGTGAGTTTTATCTATTACACAGTCTTTGCTGTTGCTAAGTAAATCACTAACATATATTATCATTGTTTGTGTGCAGTTATCCCAGATTCCAGTTCTTCCCTCTACAAACCAATAGGTAATTTCTACTTATTTGGATATTTATCTATTTACTTGTCATGTATGCACGCTCTTATAGTTGTTACATCCCCTTGTAAGCTGAGCGAGCAATTTTTTATTTTAAATTTTTGTTTTCTCTTATGTCACACACACTTCATTCGTTCCAGCGACCACTTATTAACAGTACTGCTCTTACTGTCACTCTTACCTGGTGATATTCATGTCAATCCTGGGAACGCTGGTGATCTTTGTGATGTTACCCTCTGTCACATAAATGTTCCTAGTCTAACTACTGACAAGTTTAGACGCATAAAAACCGATATTATTCCAGAATTTGATATTATCACCCTTTCTGAAACATTTCTTTCAAGCAAGACACTTGATGATGACTTTAACTTTCCTGGCTATCATTATATTATACGGAAGGATCACCGTAATATTGTAGGGGTGGCGTGGCTGCGCTTGCATCTGAGGCTATTGCAATTTCTCGTCGCATTTACGTAAACCTTCTTGACATCGAACCTTTGTGGACCGAAATAATAATTTTATAATAATAAATTGTTATTTGGAGTTGTCTATAGACAGTCTAACTCACTTGTCTCTTTTGGAGAGTTTCGATTAAGCCACTTCTTGTAACATTCGAAATATTCGAACCTATAAGAGGGCAAAGGATAAGAATAATGATTCACAAGCTTAGAAAGCTTATAATAATCTTCGTAATCAATACCAAGATCACATGATATGTGCCGAACAAGCGCACAATAGGTAAATTAGTGCTATTTAAAAAAACACTAAGGGGATAAAAACAATGCTTGGTGGCACACCGTCAAACAATTCATGAACATAAATCAATCTTCGTCTATTCATTCTCTAATACATGTAAATCGACGTGTGACCGACAGCTTATCAAGAGCCAAAATATTAAATTATCATTTCTAAAGGTGCCAGGATGGTTTCAGACACGTTGCAGACTATGCCGAATTTGACCCCGTCTAGCTCATATAAATTTATCGTTTCACCCATAAAACTAAATATTTTCATAATCGTATGGATGTCTAGATTTGTAGAAACAGAACGTTTTAATTTACATATTTTTTCAGACGTTTTACGCTGTTTTGTGAGTGGGTATATATTCACAAGTTTATTTCAGCTCGTTCGCACAATATTGAATTTTAAGATCTGCAAACGATCTGAAACGATTATATAGACCACTCTCCAGGAACCGAATTTTTGTCTGGAGGTAAAATTGATTTTATGAAATTTTATAAAGTTTTGAACTTGGTACCATGATGTTATACTGTTTCGTCATTTTTTGAGCTCCAAAAGTCACAAAAGAAAGAGTTGAAAGGCCAAGTAGAAAAACAGTTCCTAAGTTCAACATTTATCTTGCTTTACCCGTGTATTTTGAGATGATATATCTCTCTCTGTTTGACGTCATTTTTGCTTGATCTTGTGAAAAGTGACTTCCGAGAAAATCGCTTTCAAAGGTCATGGCTCTGATTTTTACCAAAAAATGGACAGTCACGTGAAAAGAACTCATTCCCTGTGATCTATCTTTTCAGTACCAGTGGAGTAAATAAGAATATTCAACTTTGATGTATTCTTGCAAAGATACATTGTTGCTTTCTGGTATGAAAATCAAGTTTTTTATCTCAAATTTTGTCAAGCCAGGCACAATGTTGGTTTTACCTGTGTGGTTTCACATGCCGTTGCCAAAGATCAAAGGGAGGACGTAAAGCGATTACACGGTCACCTGACCATGGCCCTGACAATACACTTAACTGTTTCGAAATGGCAGCCGGCAATTGGGTCCACGTGTGGCACGACAGTTTGTTTTGCAATGTTTTCCTGGGTTACAGGCTTTGTACTCTGAGATACTGGGACAGGCTGTACACTGTCATCGTGCGATGTAGTGTTAGCCCAAGGAGGCTCTACAAAGCAATTGTTTAATTATTTCTGCAACAAGTAACATGTAGGCTTGAACATGCGAGGGCTTTTTTGTATCAAGTTTCAATGAAAGTAACCACCAGAAATTTTGTCACAAATTACATGATTAATATTGAGGTGCAGTTTCCAGGTCAGTTTACCCAAAGTTTAGGTACCCGTGGAGATGTGAAATGTCTAGTACTATAAACTGAAATTCATTGTTGCAATTTTAAATGTACCATGTGGACCAGGGAGGTGTATGAGAGGGAGACGGCACTTGCGGCCGTCCTTTCAAGCTATGTGTGTCTCAGAGTTGTTACTGCACTTTCTGAGCACCCTATGTTTATTTTTCCGTCGAGGGCGAAAAGGGCCACACTGCGCATGCTCATTTTCCAAGCGGAACACGCACGACCACGGTAAAAGGTAGACATTGGTGACCTAGATTCGCCCGGCGCTGCACCAGCGGCACATGCAAAATCACACATAGGGTTTCAGTCATGCTGCTACCGTAATGTATCTGGTATCACTTGAAAAAAATTTCTCTTTACGAAATAATCAGAAGTGCTTGACAAATAAACAAATTAAGCGGCCAAAATCGGAAACATTTAACACTCTGGTTACTTTTTCGTCGGCCAGTGCCACACATTATCTACTACTGTACCCGACCATCATTACCAGACACATGTGCACCGGCTCAATAGGGAGCCTTTGCTGATTATTTACAGTGATGTTTGCATGTTCATTTCATTAATACCTAGCGAATACTAAAATTGGTGGGGTTTGCACGTTAAATAGACAATTTCGCGTACTTCATCAAGACAAACCAAAAGTGCCAATCCAATCGCCCTCAGCTAGTTTTTAGAATGAAAAGTCGGCTACTTTCAACAGTTTTGTCGCATTTTGTGGATTTCGTTTACCTGCGACAAGCAAACACAAACAAATCGTAGCGCCCAAAATGAATCGTCATTTTCTACACAACAGCGCACATCGACCCACCGCAAAATTACACAATAGAAAGTTAATACATATCTGTGTATGACGCAGATCAAGGATACTGATACGTTATGTTCAATAAAGGTGAAATCCGTGTATAAAACTTGTTTACAACGTGCTGCACAATTTGAACTTGAACAAAAATGGCGCTGTTCACACGTCTTCTCGTCAGATACCGTCCTTCCAGCTGGGCAAGCTGCCGAGACCGCGCGACTTTGGGTGAGCAGATTAACTCCTTCATGTCTACTCGCCTGGAACCTTTGAAGTGGGCAAGTGCCCTCTCCCTCTCATACACCTCCCTGATGTGGACAGAACGACAGAACGATAACTCAATCGTCATTGTGTTCGCAGGGGCTTCGTTACTATGTCCTGACGAATCTACGTATTTTTTTTTTTGCTTTGCGTCACAACACTTCACTCGTGCCTTACTCTGTGTTCAGAATTTGTTCCATTCAAGTCTTTTTGTGAAACTACATCGTAAATAAAAAAAGGTCCCAGATCCAGTTACTTGTACGTGCACGTGTGGTGTTCATCCTCTGAACTGGGGACATGCTGGGAGCAGGTGGGATAAGACGCATTTGATTTGATGGTGCGTGTCACGTGACTAAATTTACCAATGACAGGACTCGAAACTTACCTCGACTAAAACAGTGAGAAATTTTACCCTATTTTTCAGGGATATCCCAGGAATTTGTTTTATTTTTAACCGATTGGAGAGCTTGTTACACAAACAGACAAACTCCAAAGCTTTCCAGCGGTTTAAAATATCATGGCAGTCGAAGAGAAACATTGAGGCCGCAAACGGACAAAGTTACTTAGTTTTTGTGTGAATTTCGGACCTTATCATTCAAATTGCGACAAAAAACGGGCGCTTGTTATTTTTTTTTCCGTGTGAGAGGGAAATAATCATTTTAAACACAGAATGGAAATAACCAGTCGCAAGTATTGAAGTTTGTCTACAATAAAATGTAAACGCTCGCAGGTAAATAGACAATACGGGCGAACGGTGAGCTGATGGATGTTGGCTTGGGGTGCGGTCGAATACTCTCGCAAACGATGGCAAATGATGTTCAGTGCATGTTCGAATGTACTCGCTTACAACGTGCCAAGGGTGCTGCTGGGACTTATGAAATATCGAATCCACTGATTCATTTGAATTTAGGTTGAAATATGTGCCTCAGGTGTCAAAGCTGGTATATAGTTTGCCTGAGTATGCATGGGTTTATTGTCCTTCCGCTGCCTACCTATTAGATCGCTATCAAAGAATACCATTGCTGCAAAGACAGTCGACCTGGAGAAAGCTAGAGTGGACTCTCCTTACGCGTAGCCTCCTTGGTTAGCCAAATGGCTGAAATCACATATATACCCCTGTGCACATTATCGAATAGATGGCTCAAAATAGCTTGGAAGACATTAAATTCATTAGTAAACACTGTAATAATGTCAATTATTCAGTAACGCAAGATGTTCAATCCTGTTAAGTTTTGACAAGCTTTGAAGTTTGAAGTCGGAACGACGGAGCCTTGTCAAGTTGACCAGCTGCTGTGGCGCAGTTCACGCTCCATTTAGATGAATCACATCGTGTCAAATACCTCTAGATCGCCGATAATGTCATGAGTCACAGTGACGGAAAAAGCAAATAGTTATTTAAGCGGCACTAGTTCCTTTGGTGTGTCTCTCTTCGATTGATATGTGCATCCAGTCAATCGTGCCGCCATTTTTACCCCTCGGCCCGTGAGGCCGGAGGGGTATTGTCGTCACCTACGCGTCCGTAGGTCCGTCCGTCCGTCCATGCCTTGTTGACGCCATATCTCCAAAAAAACTCACTTTTCAGAAACCAAATTTTTATCACAGGGGGTTATTGAGGTGCTTCAGGTGCTTATCGAAAGTAGGTTACTAGGTTTTATTTTTAGGTTACTGTGTCGCATTGCAAAAATAACAAGAAAAAAATAATAAAAATGCGGCGTTAACACAATATAAAAAAATATTGAATTTAGTTTCATCAATTATTTATTAATTAGTTGGACCTTAGGATGCCCCAGATGCCTATTGAAAACTAGGTCACTGGGTCACATATGTAGGTCATAGTGTTGCATTGAAACAAAATGGCCATACCATGATATCTTCAAATATTAAATTACTCATTGTAGCTGCACCAAATATTCATGACAGTTGGTCCTCAGGATGCCTCAGACACCAAGTAAAAACTACGTCACTGGGTCACATATGTAGGTCACAGTGCTGCATGGAAGAAAAATGGCCTTGTCACGCCATATCTCCAGAAATACACACTTTACAGAGACCAAATTTTTATCGCAGAGGTCCATTGAGATGCTCAGGTGCCTATCGAAAAGTACGTCACTAAGTCACATATTTAGGTCATAGTATTACATTGAAGAAAAAGCGCCGTTAACACTATCTAAAAATGTTGAATGTAGTTTCATCAATTATTTATGACAGTTGGTCCTAAGAATGCCTCAGGTGCCTATTGAAAACTAGGTCACTGGGTCACATATTTAGGTCACAGTGCTGCATTGAAGAAAAATGGCCTTGCCATGATATCTGCTCATTGCATTTGCACCAAAGCTTTGTCATTAGGTTAAACAGGAGTAACCTGACCTACTGGAGGGGTATTATCGTCACCTACGCGTCCGTCCGTCTGTCTGTCCCTCTGTCCTGGCCGAGGGGTTTTGGGGTCACTGACCGGCTTCTAGTTTCCCTGGCGGTCATTTGGCTTTGTCGTTGTCACGGGCTGGTCAGCACAGCTAATGGCTGTTCAAACATCGTGGGCCATTACCATACCAAAGTAAACAAAAAGTTGAGCGTGCAGTGGTCCGCTGAAACTTGCCATAGTTTTTCATCGATTTTCGCATAAAAATATTTATTTTTACGAAACAATATTTGGTGACCACATACTTTAGGTGTTTATCTTTCAGATAGAGAACAAAAGTCATTTTGTGATTTTTTCGGCACAGCCGTCTTAAATCAAACCATAATGGCACCTTAAGTCAGTCTTTCATTTTCGCTGCTTTCTTTGTGTTTCATGTTTGTTTCTTTCAATGTATTTTATGAGTACAATTTATAACCAGAACTGAATTAATTAGAATTATTCTTCACTCTACGATAACACTTTGGAACCAATTGCGTCTTGAAGTGACACCTACTAGTACTTTAGCTGAATTTAAAAACAAAATATCATCGAGTGTGCCTCGGTCACTCAAGCACACAGAATTGTACTATGTTGGCAAAAAAACAGCCACAGTTTCGCATACAAGATTGCGTTTCAGCCGTAGCCAATTGAATAGCCATATATTTGATATTGGTGTCACTCAATCATCAAAGTGTCGTTGCAATCAGGGGATTGAAGACGTCTGGTATTTGTTCTTATTATGCTGTTCTTCGTTATCGCCTTTATAGAATAGTAACACACCATGTACCTTTCAGCCTTGAAACCGTTTTATATGGCGTTTCCGAAAGCACATTTGAAATTAATAAGAAAACATTCTTGGCAGTACGTCACTGCATTCGAAAAACCAAACGTTTTCAAACCTGTGTGGTCTCCCGAATAATTGATTTTCAATCGATCCTGTATTCACATAATAATTGCACTAAATAATTATGAATTCTAAATGGGATGGACGTCAAAAATCAATTTTATTGCTTCTCTAAAACCGCCGCAATATCTGTCTTGTGATTTGTGGTATCCGTCTTTACTTTGCTGATCAGGAGCGGTGTTCTTCGCCCTGGCTGTGTATTTCTTAAACTGCCACCTGTTAAGGGCTTTGCTCTGGACCCTTGACGTCTCGTTTGTCCTGTGATATTATCTTCTTGTGACAAGAGGGGTCAATATAGGGCCTTGCCCGTTTCCCCAATTTGTCTTCTCTTTTGAATAAAATATGTTTAAATCAAACCATATGAATCATGACACAAGAAATTAATCCAATTGGTGTAGGTCTCGACAACCTGGGTAGAGACAAAAAACTGCATGTCCATTAAAGTTGTTGCTGACCTACTCAAGTTAGACATGTGATGGCACATACAATAACTCAGTAAATTCTAGTTGAACATTTTACCACAGAAGTACGCTAAAACGTGTGAGAAGGTTCGCGATAAACTTCATGATAAAGTCCAGGGTTGAAGTTTTTTTAGGGTCTCTATACGTGCAAAGACTTGAAACAAGTGATGGACAGCCAAAAGCTCAAAGACATTAAGGATAGTTCAATTTCCAAATTTTTCGGGGGTGGGTGGGTGGGTAAGCCAATATGTATGTTTGCTTCCATTGAACCAAACTGTATGACTCTTAACAACATGTTAGAAGTTTCTCTGATCCATGTTATACTAAACTTTTGCCAGCTGTTTTTTTTTGTCTTTGTTTTTGTTTTCATATCATTTTAGCTAATTTTGGCTGATGAGGCACACTGCAAGCTGAAATGAACGTAGGGTCAGACATTTGGTTGTGTTTATGTCGGATGGGAACAAATGGTCTTGAAACCCCAATTTTAAGAAAGTAGACATATCCCCAGTACAGAAATAGCATAAAATGCCATTTCATGTCAAGACGCATGAGGGGTGCCTGCTCCCAAAAAGTCATCGCACCCTGAATAAAAATAGAAAAAATCCGGACTTCCACCTCCATCAAGCTAACAAGTAGGCTGGGGTGAAAGGGGAGAATATTTATGGGCACTGTAGATATGTAGGTCTACAAATCTCTAAGAGATGAAGTTCAACTAATTTAAAAGCGGGAATTAGAGGCTTTTTAGGGGGACACCCCTTGTAATGGAATTTTGGGCTGTCTTATCATAGACCTATGGACTGAGTATTCGGGTATTTCATGATCAAAGGAGCAATTAGAGTCTGCAGAAGCGTGGGGCATTCACAATTTATGCTTTCATGCAGTATATTGCGCTTAATTTAGAGACAAAAATACTTGGACACCAAGGATGCATTTGTTCTTTTAAGGTCCGCCATATTGGATTTTTCTAAAAGCTGTTTGGCTGCCTGATTATAGATGCCGCTTGACACCGAGGATGCTCCAAGTAAGCGTATACTGATTATATGGTTATGCCTGCGACTGAGTAATAATAAACACTTTGAAGAATATATTTCACAAATGTACCCGGATGATTAGGAAAATGACATGGTCATTTTTGGTCATTATGTTATGTATTAATAATAAAATTCAAAGTATATGACAAACGTGATTATGGAAGCAGATAATACATTGTAAAACAAAGGAGGTAGATATAGCATCATAATAACTTTGTATTTATGTCTTTCCGTCCTGATCCACTTCCTGGTGGTCACAACCTTATTCTGTTGTCCGAACTCTACTCTCCATAAGCTAACATGTCACTGTCTCACCTGTATACACATGGAAGTACTATTGGCACATTCTTCTGTAGAATTTTGACATAGGCTGTTTCAGCCCAAATAAATTTAAGGGTTTTCTGCAGGTAACTATTCAAAACATGTTTCGGAGGCTGTGTTAAGCATGGAGACGAAAGAGGAAAAAGAACACGCTCCGTTCAGTGAAAGGGGATGTCTTGGGTGCTGTTATACCTGCAAATTCAACATGATATTCACCCAACTGCCAGGTCAAGGTGGACGTAGAACTTCGATGTGCCAGTTTAAATATACACAATTCATTGTTTACTCTTCAAGCGGTCTTTCAAAACGAGATTAAAACATTTCCCATTATTCTTTTCATAGCGGTTTCAGCTCAGGCACAAATATACAGGTTTAACGTGAGGGATCCAAACCATTGTCACTCCAGTGATCAAAGGTGTGCTATTGTAAAAAGGCTGGACATGTAATAATGTCCCTAGTTTTGGGGACTCTCTTCAGCATTGGTACAATTCTTGTGATCCTGACTATCTGATGTATTTATTTCATTTTCATATAATTTTCTATTGTATCAAAGACAAAACATATTCATTGTGTTCTCCAGACCAAATACTTTAATCATTGATTATTGTGCAGACAATATAGGGTATCACTCAGATCCTTCACCCAATATTTTGGATACAAATTGGATACGCAAAAATACCATGTATAGTCGAAGCAACCCAGGGTTGTAGAACAACTGATCACTATTCCACGTCCTATTGGTATTGAAATTGCAATAAACAGTTGACAAGTCCCCTACACTACTTGGTCACCGGGGCCCGTATGCATAAAGGTGGTTTAGCTGTGGTTTAGCTTATTCCAGGGAACAACCATGGTGTAAAGTCGAATCCGTATGCATAAAGGTGTTGCAAAGTTTCCCCTGGTGTAAAGTTACACCAGGTTTAAGAATCCGTATGCAAGAAGGAAGTATAGCTTAATCCACGGTGTAAATGGCCTTAAACTACCCTAGATCTCTAAACCTGCCAGGGGAATAGTTTAACGGAAGTGTAAGTCCCAGTGGAGGTCTGTTTACTTGTATACGAGGGACCTGTTATGATATGTAACGTAAATAATCATAACACTGTACATTAAGTGAATGTTCATATATGATAAAATGTCAAATAGTGACACCAACAGTGCGAAAGATCAGCCCCATTTCGCATGCCTTGTGCTGTTACCATTAATAAACAAAATTGTACTGTGTGTTCATTAGTCAAACATACCAAATGTACGCACTATCTGAATATTAAATGTATTTGCTCTACTGCAAATCTTCACATAAAAATACTGTAATTACAGAAATCCACACTGTATCCATTACTAGTATGAAAATCAATGGCAGTTTGTTTGAAACTAAATATTTTATTGCCTGCAAAGCAGACCAAGTTCCATCTTACTACACTTAGAAACCATGTATGTCTTAATCAAATGCATAAAAAACACAAACGTCAATAAATGTTACCCTTCCTTGGTCAATGTAGCCGCCCAGGTAAAACCAGGGATAAAACCTTTAGAATTATATTATTTGGCCTAAAAACTCTGGGAACCTGTGTTATAATAATGATAATGATGATGATGATGATGATGATGATGATGATGATGATGATAAATAAAATAAATAAATTTACAAAACTCGTTGCAGAAACTTCCTTTAAACTTGAAATCGTTAATAAACGTATAGTGTATATATCGAAGGTCCGACCTAAAGTGACTGAATACCTGCAGTGCAACCTTGCAAAAAAATTAAAAAACAAAACAAAACAAACAAAACCACGTGACTATGCTGCGCACCCCCTCTACTTACTTCACCCCTTTTCCGTCGCGTAGGCTACTTAATTGCGTAACACATTCAGAAAAAATAATTCCCGCTTTACTTCGAAACGCGGGAATATTTCGATCGTGTTCCACAATACCTAATCCAAGGCCGTTTCGCTGCTGTATATTCCTTAGATGATGTTTATAATGACTTCCACTTATTAAATCAGGCCAAGTTAAAATCGTAGTTTGATTCTTCCATTCAAAGCAATTTTGCAATGGAAGTAAAAGAATTGTGCCTTCATATTATGCCTTGATCAGCGCAAGAACAATTTTGCAATAAAGTATTTTGCCTCCAAATGTAGCAATGTCAGTAAATTGTGGAAAAGGCAGAAATTCTGATGCATCAGAATTTCTGCCTTTCCCACAATTTACTGACCATTGCTTGTTTAAAAATGTATACATTGAATATGTGTATTTGAATACTTCTTGCAATATGCAGCTAACAAAGTGATAGCGCACTTATAACAGTGGGGCATAGCTAGACAATGTTCTTTTTTCTTATGCTGCCAATTCCCCTCCTCCTCTTTTTGCCTTTGCTGTCCACGCCTTGTGCAGCCATGGTTGTTGTGACTGGACTTGGAAAAAGGGGGTTATATGGGGTAGATAGAAATTTTAATGTTTTATTGAAACTCCAGTGATCACTTACATCATCATGTTATCCACAACACAGATATATTTTGAGGATTAAATACACACATATAAGTTTATTGTTTATCATGCACAGATATAAAATCAGTAATATTTCCATTATTGACCACTGTGTGTACACTCAGTTTCATTTTGACAAACAAATCTGAAGCCCCTTGCCCCCTCGTCACGTAATGCAATCTGTCAATAAAAGGGGACAGCAGTCACACGACTGTCCTCACTATGCTCACCTAGGACAGGTCAGCTGGCCATTGTCAGGAAAGGGGGTTTAAACTTGTATCAGGGTCTTCAGTTAAACAGTGGCGTAACTGCCCCATGGATTAGTTCCCCCGGTTATAACTACACCAGCTTTTATGCATACCAATTTTCTTACACCATGAACTGATGGGTAACTAAAACTGTTTTATGTTATACCATGGGTAAGTTACACCTCCTTTATGCATACGGGCCCTGAAGATAATATCTACTGGGTTAAGGGGCCAAACCAAACCAAACTCTTTCCTAATTGCTTCAGTAAAATATGTTTAAACCAAGGGGCCAAACTATCCCCAGCAATAGCTAACCCAAAGCCACATACACTGTTTTAATTATGAAAATTGAGAATCCCTTCATAACTTTGCATTATAAACAATGTATTTAGCTTTAAAAACCATGTAAATACACAAAAAGTTTCAGTCATAAAGGGAAAAGACAAGACGGCGGGTTTTTCAAATGCTGACGACAATCGTGTCCAAGAAAATGAAGAGATATCCTTTGATATCTTAGACATACTTCACACCAGTTTGCTGCGACCGAAATGTGAAGTATCAGAGATCCTGTTACAAAAATTTGGGCACGAAAGATTGGATATTACAAGGAAGAACCTCTTTGAGACAGCCAAGAAAACGTATGTTACGGCGATTACAAAGGACAATGGTGGCGATAACGATCCTACAGGAACAGGGATTCTGGATGAGATCAGACTTAGAGAAAGACGTGGTGATAATGCCCCTAAGACAACTGTGATGATGCTGTTACATTATACTTATATACGCAGGGTAGAGTCTCGGACTTTCCAAAGGAGCTGCTATCTAATGGAAGGGGTATCAGAGGGGGTTCATTGAGTAGAGAATCAGACATAGCCAAGAACAGTGAGTACACCAACGGTGTTGTATCATATGCCGACCTGATAAGTGATTTTGCCACAATGAAGGCTGAATTAAATGTTCAAAAGGTTGAGAATGTTGCTCTGAAAGAAGAAATACAAGAACTTCAAATTACTGTGCAAAGGCTAAAGAGACATGTGGAAAGTATAGACATAAGGTATCAGACTGAAATTCCACTGATGCAAAAAGCACTTGCATTGAATACAGATGCATGCACCGACCTACAAGATATTATACAACCAACAGAAAATGACAAACCAGAGACTGTGAATGGAAAGTCCAGGCAAACTGTTGACGAGTGTGACAAACCTGATCGACATGAATGTAACCCAAATGGGCAATCAGGTCCGGGTAATTCGGTAGAAAAAGCCAGTGATCATGAGAGTCAAAGAAAAGGAATTATTGGTAACAAAAAGCAAGAAAACACGAGAACCAAACAAAGATCAAAATCCGCTCCAAGTATTTATTCCAATCGACAAATACAGGAGACTGGTAAATTAGGGATCGACAAACATACAAAAACGTCAGCAGAAAATGCGCTGCCCTCCAACAGCCCACCTAAAGCTATACAGGTTGTATCTTTCACAGATAGGAAGGACACAGGAGAGCAAACTTTGCATTCTGATTTCTTGAAATCCCCCAGTTCCCGGACAGGAAATGCCTTTAAGACGTGGCTAAGTACCAAAGCCTACAAAGACAAAAAGGAATTACAGACTGGTCAATTGTCACCGCAAAGAACTAGTGATAATAAACAGCGTACAAGTAATAAAGTCAATAATCAGCATAAAACGTGTACATTTAGAGGACTGCCAAGGGTAGAAACGATGACTCCGGCTCTTGTCTGGGTGGCTAGTGACATGCGTGCCGATGATATAAGGCAATACATGGCATCACATAACATCAGACTAGTTGCTTGTGTAATTCTCAAACCAAGAAATGGGCGTGACATTACAACAGCAAAATTAGTTGTACCTACGAATATTGCAGATGCATTAAAAGAAAAATCCTTTTGGCCAGATGATATTTTTTGCAGAGAGTTGGGAATGTCCTTGTGTCTGACAGTGTTCAGCGACGGACATTCCCCAGTATGATACCCCCTAATTGGCATTTGTTTAAATCAATATAGAGCTGTGGTAGGGTTATTTCACAACAAAGATGGGTTTATGTTCCTGTCCATGTCTGCCAACGTGTCTACATTTTCACATCACGATCATAGTTTCATCCTCTCTTTCACCTTCCTCATAGTATTTGCCACAGTATTACTTACCGAATGTCTATGCCATCTGAGACATGTGACGATTCTTATACTTAGGGTGCTTTCCACGAGTATTCATCCAAACCCTGCTTCATAATATTGTTCTTAATAAGTTTTCTGTGTGCCATGCTAACGTACGTAGCTTAAAATCTGATGCTAAACTTGAAGAAATAAGTATTTTGGCAGAGTCTGAAAAATTGGAAGTCATTTATTTATCTGAAACATGGCTAGATACTTCCTACCCCAATGCTCTATTGGCAATTGAAGGTTTTCAAACCCCGCTACGTAAGGATCGTGAAACTGGTTTGGGGGGAGGGGTTGCCCTGTATGTAAAAGACAATCTACCTGTCAGACGATGTGCGGAGCTGGAAACTCCCAGTAGTGAATGTATCTGGGCTGAAATGACTGTCCCTTCTGGTAAACTGATTCTAGGTGTTTATTATCATCGACCAGGCCAATCTGCCGCAGAGAGAGACCTATTTCTGGACAATTTATCTCACTCCATTTCGTTTTCTATCGAACTTAACCCTAAAATACTCAATATAACAGGTGATTTTAACGATCGCTGTGTAAGTTGGGATTTTCCCCACACCGACAGTGAACTCGGACAGCGCCTCTTTGATCTGTTGGCTCAAAACAACCTGCATAAGCTCATATCCGAACCTACTCGTGTGTCAGAGTACTCTGTAAACCTACTAGACCTCATGATAACTGACTCCCCTGGTAATATCCTTAACTCCGGCATACTCCCTCCCATATCCTCTTCTGATCATTCTGTTGTCTTTTGCTCTCTTTCTGTGAATCATTACAAGGATCGTCCCTTTAAACGCTCTGTCTGGAACTTCAAGAGGGCTGATTTTGTCAACTTGAAAAATGTACTCCATCATGCTCCCTGGGAAACTGGTTTCACAGTTTTTGACTCCATAAGTGACTCTGCTGTCATACTGGTCAGACCTATTTATTGACACGTGTAAACATTTTATTCCGTTCTGCATGGTCACTATTCGACCCCGGGACAAGCCCTGGATCAACTGTAGTATCCAGAGACTAATAAGGCAGCGCAATCGCGCGTGAAACAGATATAAATGCCTTACACAAAAGCCTCGGCCTCACACGCTCCTGACTACTCAAAATATTGAACGCCTCTTTCAGTTATACAAACGGAAACGTAACTTTACAGTCAACGCTGTTACAAACTCCATTCGTCTCTACTTTACCAAACTCCGATCTGAACTAGACTCAAGAGAGATAAACCCTAAAAGGTGGTGGAACCTTAGCAAATCTATTCTCGGTCACAAACTTTATCAAAACATTCCAGCTCTTATTGACAATGGAAGGAATATTTCTTCCGATATAGAGAAGTCAGTGACCTTCAACAAGTACTTTGCTGATCAGTGTAAGACTCCGCATGATGACAATCCTTTGCCCTTGCCCGACCTTGCCTTCCGAACTGAGGCCCGCCTGTCTATGTTTCAAGTGCAAGTAAATGACGTGGAAAAGATTTTAACCAGTTCTGCTTGTGGTCCTGACGGTATAGGCAACACCCTTCTTAAATACTGTGCCCCCTCAATCTCACATTCTCTCACTGATCTGTTCAATCTCTGCTTATCCAACTCATATTTTCCAGATCCCTTGAAGAGGTCCAACGTGTGCCCTGTTTTTAAGAAAAGTAACAAACAGTCAAAGGAAAATTATAGGCCTATTTCACTCCTCTGTAGTGTCTCTAAAGTACTTGAGCGTCTAGTTTATAACGTTTTCTATGAGTATCTAACCTCTAGCAATTTACTTTCTGCTAAAAACTCTGGCTTTAAGAAAAACGATTCCACCATAAATCAACTTGTTAGCATTCTTCATACTATTTACAGTGGCCTTGAGTTGGGCCATGAGGCCCGTATGGTTTTCCTGGACATATCCAAGGCCTTTGACAGAGTCTGGCACGCTGGTCTACGTTTGAAACTAAATAATTGGGGTTTGAAGATCCTGTGTTACTATTTATAAAAAGCTATCTCTCAAACCGACTGCAACGTGTTACCATTGGAGGGCAGACCTCACCTTGGCTCCCTATAGAGGCTGGCGTGCCCCAAGGCTCGATCCTTGGTCCCCTACTTTTCCTCGTTTACATTAACGACATCACTGTCAGCATCACCTGTGACATCCGTTTATTCGCGGATGATACCAGTATCCTTGAAATTGTCCACGAACCAATGGCCACAGCTGAAAGCCTTAATCATAATCTTACACCAATTCATCGTTGGAGCAAGCTCTGGCGCATGACATTTAATGCCATAAAATCCATCTCAATGACCTTCTCAGCTAAACGACATAAGCCAGATCATCCTCCCCTACTTCTTGGAAACACACCGATACCTGAGGCCACTCTACATACTCACCTTGGAGTTACACTCTTAAGTAATTTATCATGGCACCAGCATATAACACGTATTGTTAATAAAGCCAGCCAACGGCTTGCTGTTTTACGCAGACTCAAATATATACTCTCCCGCCAGAAACTTATACGGTTGTATAGTACAATGATTCGTCCTATCCTCGAATATGGGTGTGTCCTGTTTCACAATTGCACTGAAAACCTGTCACAATCTATAGAAGCTGTGCAGTATGAGGCAGCCAGGATCTGCCTTGGCGCAACTAGTCACACTCCACGTGTCTTACTTCTTGAAGAGCTTGAATGGCAAACTCTGGCAAATCGGAGGAAATACTTCAAACTTATTCTTTTCTTTAAAATGTACAATAGGTTGACTCCACAATACCTACATGATCTCGTTCCTCGTGACGTTGCATTCACTACTGGGCGCCTTTTGAGAAATCGTACTGAATTACGCCAAATTAGGTTCACCACCAATCGTTTCGGCGATTCATTTCTCCCGTCTGCTATCAAATTATGGAATAACCTCGCGGTTGATGCCCGCCTCACCAATTCCCTGCCGCAGTTAAAATCTAAATTAAATCTATTACTCTTAAGTGTTGACAAAAAGCCCATATACTTTAAACATGGAAGTCGTTTCCGAAACATATGTCACACGCAGCTACGTCAAAACTTCTCTGTTTTAAATGCCCATCTACATCATGTCAATATTCTTCCAGCCTCAACGTGTGCATGCTCTCATACTACTGAAGATACGAAACATTACCTTTTGTTCTGCCCAAGTTCACTGTGCAAAGGGTCCATCTACTGAACACTGTGTGTCACTTACTCGCTCCAGGTGTAAGTCCGACTTTGATAGTGACATTTTACTAAATATTGTCTTGAAAGGTAGTGATGACTTGTCAGACACTGATAATGTATTCATCTTTGAGGCTTTTCAGACATTCTTATCAAAATCTAGACGTTATATCTACTAATTTAGCATCTGATCTAATTATAAGTCTCCATAATCTGGCATCAATTGTATTATTCGTGTACAAGCCGTGAATTTAGTCTTCTGTTCTCGTCCAGTGTGAATTGTATATATTCCTGTGCGTCCTTTTATGTACTGGAGAGCCTCCAGATTAGTCTTTGTGTACTATTAGGCAATCCAGAGAAAATAAATATGTTTATAATAATAATAATCCCCATAACAGGAGATATCGGGGTAATTTAGAAAACAGGGATGATGGTTATGTCCATAATGGGGTAGGTCAACACAGAAAGATGATGACTATTATTATGATGATGATCCCAATGGCTTTTCATAGATGGGACACTAATATTAAAGTAATACATGAGTTCAATACACGTGTCACCACAGAGAAAAAGTTAGAACTTATGTACGAGCTTCGTATGTCAAGTATATTACTTAATACATGTGCCTAATGAATCAAGTGCAACGGATATTGTTAATACTTAACGTAAAGCTGATTATTATGTCAATAAGTCTTACAAACATTAAAATGGTGACGTATAACTTAAATGGTCTTACGTCATCGGAGCCATATTTACACCATATTCTAGATACGAATGACATAGTAACTGTAAGTGAGCATTGGCTCTATTCTTTTGACTTAGAAAGACTGAATAAGATACATCCAAAGTTCTATGTACATAGTCGCTCAAGCTCGGACTTCGCATTAGACAAACATAATATTTGCAGAGGTAAGGGTAGAGTTGCCATCTTTTGGCGCAAAGATTTACGGTGTAATGTTACAGTAGTGAAAGATATTAAGCACGATCGTATTTGCAGTATTGAACTACGAATAAATGGTTAGTGTGAAAGCGTATATGTTATTGCTGTATATGGAGGTATTGGATGAATTAGATGAAACTAGAACAGACTGATTTTCCAACAGAAAATCAAATGTCTCCCGGTGGAACACTTACGTCTCTGAATAAGCTACAGGTGATAACAAATTACAAATGACCAAGTTTGCTTGAAAATTACAATCCTATTTTAGCTCTCACCTAGATACATTACTGTAGCAATTTTCATCAAGTTCTTCAAGACTTATTGCGGAGAAACCAATCTCACATAAATGACCCTGTGACCTTGAAAATTAGGTCAAAGTCACCAAAATACAATCACAACCTTGGTCTTACCTTAATACATAATCCTACCAAGTTTCATCAAATTCCATCCTCTTCTTCATGACTTATCGCACGGAAACTAATTTCCCATAAGTGACCCTTTGACCTTGAAAATTAGGTCAAGGTCACTCAGGTACAATCCCAACCTAGGTCTTGCCTAGATACATAATCCTACCAAGTTTCATCATATTCCATCAAGTTCTTCATGACTTATCGAACAGAAACCAATTTCACATGAGTGACGCTGTGACCTTGAGAAATTGCCCAAGGTCATCCAAATACAATCCCAACCTAGGTCTTGCCTAGATACACAATCCTACCAAGTTTCATCATATTCCATCAAGTTCTTCATGACTTATCGAACAGAAACCAATTTCACATGAGTGACGCTGTGACCTTGAGAAACTGCTCAAGGTCATCCAAATACAATCCCAACCTAGGTATTGCCTAGATACATAATCCTGCCAAGTTTCTTCAAATTCCATCACGTACTTCAAGACCTATCACACGGAAACCAATTTCACATAAGTGACCCTGTGACCTTGAGAATTTGCTCAAGGTCATCCAAATACAATCCCATCCTAGGTCTTGCCTACATACATAATCCTGCCAAGTTTCATAAAATTACATCAAGTTCTTCAAGACTTATCGCATGAAAACCAATTTCACATGACCCTGTGACCTTGATAATTCGCTCAAGGTCATCCAAATACAATTCGAACCTAGGTCTTGCCAAGATACATAATCCTACCAAGTTTCATCATATTCCATCAAGTTCTTCATGACTTATCGAACAGAAACCAATTTCCCATGAGTGACGCTGTGACCTTGAGAAATTGCTCAAGGTCATCCAAATACAATCCCAACCTAGGTATTGCCTAGTGTCATAATCCTGCCAAGTTTCCTCAAATTCCATCACGTACTTCAAGACCTATCGCACGGAAACCAATTTCACATAAGTGACCCTGTGACCTTGAGAATTTGCTCAAGGTCATCCACATACAATCCCAACCTAGGTCTTGCCTACATACATAATCCTGCCAAGTTTCGTCAAATTCCATCAAGTTCTTCAAGACTTATCGCACAGAAACCAATTGCACATAAGTGATCCTGTGACCTTGAGAATTCACTGAAGGTCATCCAAATACAATCCCCACCTAGGTCTTACCAAGATGCATAATCCTGCCAAGTTTCATGAAATTCCATCAAGTTCTTCATGACTTATCACACGGAAACCAATTGCACATAAGTGACCCTGTGACCTTGAGAATTAGGTCAAGGTCATCCAAATACAATCCAAACCTAGGTCTTGCCTACATACATAATCCTGCCAAGTTTCCTTAAATTCCATCACGTTCTTCAAGACCTATCGCATGGAAACCAATTTCACATAAGTGACCCTGTTACCTTGAGAATTTGCTCAAGGTCATCCAAATACAATCCCAACCTAGGTCTTGCCTACATACATAATCCTGCCAAGTTTCGTCAAATTCCATCAAGTTCTTCAAGACTTATCGCACGGAAACCAATTTCACATAAGTGACCCTGTGACCTTGAGAATTCACTCAATGTCATTCAAATACTATCGCTATCTAGGTCTTGCCAAGATACATAATCCTACCAAGTTTCATCAAATTCCATTAAGTTCTTCATGACTTATCGCACTGAAACCAGTTTCACATAAGTGACCCTGTGCCCTTGAAAATTAGGTCAAGGTCACCCAAATACAATCCCAACTTAGGTCTTGCCTAGATACATAACTCTACCAAGTTTCATCAAACTCCATCATGTCCTTCAAGACTTATCGCACGGAAACCAATTTCACATAAGTGACCCTGTGACCTTAAGAATTAGATCAAGGTCACCCAAATACAATCCCAACCTAGGTCTTGCCTAGATACATGATCCTACCAAGTTTCATCAAATTCCATAAAGTTCTTCATGACTTATCGAACGGAAACCAATTTCACATAAGTGACCCTGTGACCTTGAAAATTAGATCAAGGTCACCCAAATACAATCCCAACCTAGGTCTTGCCTAGATACATAATCCTACCAAGTTTCATCAAATTCTGTCAAGTCCTTCAAGACTTATCGCACGGAAACCAAGTGTTGAAGAACCTGAACAAGAAGAAGAAGGAGAAGAAGAAGAAGAAGAAGAAGAAGAAGAAGAAGAAGAAGAAGAAGAAGAAGAAGAAGAAGAAGAAGAAGAGGAGGAGGAGGAGGAGGAGGAGGAGGAGGAGGAGGAGGAAGAAGAAGAAGAAGAAGAAGAAGAAGAAGAAGAAGAAGAAGAAGAAGAAGAAGAAGAAGAAGAAGAAGAAGAAGAAGAAGAAGAAGAAGAAGAAGCGGGCACTAAACCAATATGTCCCCCGGCTTCCACCGGGAGACATAATTGTTCAATCGTATATATGTAAAGGTTAGGTTATAGTCGCGGTTATAGTCGCGGGAGACTTTAATGCGCACATGGGTGACTTAGGAGGGCCCAAACGTATAGGTGGAGCCATTGCAGCAGGAAGAGCTCTACATCGTTTTGTAACAAGATATGGTCTCAATGTTTTAAATTCATCAAGTAAGGCAAAAACTGCCGAATACACGATTTTGTCACATAGTGGCGGAAGTTCATGCATCGATTATATTCTAGCTACGCATCAACTGTATGGAGAGGTTGGTAACTCGTTTTGTAGCACATGAAGACACACTGGATATATCCGACTATAGACCTGTCATGGCGGAATCAGTGGTTTGGGTATTGTACGGCAGATCATGGAGAGCAGTCCAAGATACTTAAAGTGGTCTAATCTTGATAATGACTCATTATCTTGCCGATATACAAACAAAGTAAAACAAAGAATCTAATCTCAAGGTCTTGAATACAAAGAAATCAAATGTAAGGATGATATCGATATGCTTGTTGGATGTTTTGTTAAAATCGTAAGGGAAACGGCAGAAGAAAACGTACCTGTATCGGTATATAAGTTTTTCCAAAAGCCATATTGGAATGAGTGTGTTGATTTTCATAAGAAACGTAAAATGGATGCTTGGCGGGAGTACAAACCTGCTGGCTCACCCAAAGATTCAAACAACGCTATATTCCGTAAGTATAAAGAAATGAAGAAAGATTTTAGGAGAGAGCTTAGGCAGGCAAAACATTTAAATGACAGAGAGTTCTACAATGAGATAGATAATATGAGTGAAATAGACCAGAAAATTTTTGGAGGATTGTTAGAGCCAGCAGAAAGTCTGGACCTCCGCCAGTTAAGTCTTTAAGAGTAGATAATGCCGTATTAAATGATATGGTTGAGACTTGTGATGCATGGGCTTCTCATGTTGAAAGTATTGCTAACCCTGAAGCCACACAACATCCATATGACAGGGACCATGAAAAATTTGTTGAAAACGGTGTTGAGATAGATTTGAGAGACACCCTCTTCTACTACCCAATTACATATGAGGAAGTAGAAAATGTTTGTAAAAAGCTTAAATCTCGCAAAGCTGGGGGGTATGATGGGTTAACTGGAGAACACCTAAAATATTGTGGAGTCCAAGGAATCAAAATTCTTGTAAAGATTTTTAGAGCAATTGTGAAGATGGAATATATTCCAAAAAACTTTAAGTTTTCTGTTTTTGTACCGATCTTTAAAGGCGGAAATAAGGACCTTCTTTCAAGGGATGATTACAGGGGTATCTCTCTAATTACCATCATATCTAAAGTCTGGGAGACGGTAAAATATGATAGATTGAAAACATGGCTAGAATACATTAAATACCCGCATCCCTTACAGTGTGCCGTGAGAGAAGGAGTGTCTTGTCTCAATGCTTCTTATATTATACCAGAATCTGCTGGTTATTCAAAAGAAAAAGGAGAGAAGATGTTTGTGTCTTTTCTCGATACGAGAAAGCCTTTGATTCTGTTTGGATTGACGGCATGCTCTACCAGTTATATCATTTGGGTCTGAAGGGTAAAAGCTGGACTCTTACCAGAGAAAGTTACCAAGACAGAGAAGGATGTGTACGGTTAGGGGCCATACCTCGTGATGCCTCCTTATTAAACAAGGTATTAAACAAGGTGGTGTATTATCCATGTTCCATTATACAGTCTTCCTGCACGAGTAACTGCTTCTTATAGAAAAAAGTAATTATGGTGTTTCCATTCATGGCATTAATGTTTCCTCGCCCACAGTAGCAGACGATATGACTTTGTTATCACTTACTAGTGAAGGGCTGAATAGATGTCTATTTTGTGTATATGAATACAGTATAAAGTGGCATTTTGAACATAATTAAAAACAGTCAGCTGTACTTGAATTTAATGAAAGTAAACAAGAGAGAAAGAGACAAAGAAAAATGAAAAAAAAATTAAATTGGCTCCAGTAACATTAAAGAGCAGGATAACTATACACATGTTGGTATTGATCTCCATGTAGATGGACTGCAAGAAGATAGTATTAATGATCGTATCAGCAGTAGTCGACGTGCCCTATATGCTTCAACGGGGTTGGGTATCCGCAAGGGTGGAATTAACCCTTTGACTGGTGCAAGAATTTACAGGTCAATATGCTTACCGATTATGTTGTACGGAAGTGAGTTATGGATTCTCTCAAATCGGCGATAAATTTACTCGGTGTTGCACACAGACAGGCGGCGAGACGTGTTCAAAGTCTCCCCAAGAAATCAGCAAATGCTGGAGTGTTGAGTACCCTGGGTTGGTATACAGTTGAGGGAGAAATTGCATTAAAACAGTTAACCTTTTGCGGTAATTTGTTGAGATTACCTGCCTGTGCGAGGGAAAGAAATCTGTTAGTGACACATCTATATAAATTTAGGTATGGGTCACTTTGTTTATCACATTGTGTATCTGGAAGTATAGTACAGGTTCTAATCAAGTATGACCTTTTTGAACGTGTTTTTGAGATACTCAACAGTGGGTCTGTATTCCGTAGCAAAAGTGTATGGAAACAAGAAATTAGAAACAAAATATTCCAAGATGAGAGGAGAAGATGGGAAATTGCAATGCAGCTAAACACGAAATTAGACATTTTTAGGCATGTCACAGAGCAAATAGGACCATCTCGGTGGTGGTTGCTGGCGCGTGATGAGCCAGCGCTACTGGGATGTGTCACTCTTATGGTAAAACTCATTTTTGGAGAACACATATTAAAAATAAATTCTGGTAGAATGGAGCAGATAGCCCGAGAGCAGAGATTATGCGACATGTGTGAACAAAGAGATATATCAGATCTTGGACATTTTACCTTAATTTGTGACAGATACCATTATATTAGAGTAAGGATGTTTACAGAAGTAATGAATATTTTTCCAGGTTTTGAGCGCCTGGATGTAGATCAACAGCTCCATGTAATATATGGCAGTACTCGTGAAGACCTCACTATGTTGCAGCAATTTAAGATCATGAGAATTACATGCACCTACGTTCCATATATGTACAAAATTCGAACAGCCAATACGGTAAATTGATGTAGAATTAGGAAAACATAGAGACAGTTAAGGATCAGAGAAAAGAAAGACAGTGATGTTTTGAAATGCTCCAAAGATGTCATCTAACTTGATCTTTTTTAATGGCTTATGTACATGAGTATTCTCAATTCTACTTTTCATTGAGTTATACATCTTATTTATCATGACAATCTAATGTATTTTGTGCAAGCCTGTATTATATAATTATTGTGTATTGTTCTTCGTTTGACTAAATGTAATATTATATTCATGTATCTCTTCAGGGAATGGAGGAAATAAAGAATATACATACATATAGTTATTCACGGCGATGACGTTTCTGCCAGTGTCTTCTCATATTGGTTTTGTTTGCAAAGGCCATGTCGCATTGTCCACAAATATAGGGCTTTTCACCCACGTGATCGTTCTCGTGGTCAAGTTGATCTGACTTAGTTCTGAAAGATCGCTCACAATAATTACATTTATGAGGTTTAACGCCCTTGTGAATTTCCTTGTGCTTCCTCACATTGCCGCCAGACACGAATCTTTTGCCACACTGATTGCATGCAAAGGGCCTCTCCCCAGTGTGGCACCTTAAATGGACTTCCAATCTTTGTTTTGTGTGCCAGCCCCTTTTGCAGCAAGGGCAGATAAGAGCTGACCTATCATTTTCATGCAAACTACAATGTTGTCTTAAACCTGCCTTTGATTTGAAAGATTTGTTGCATGTGTTACATCCGTATGGCCTCTCTTCTGAATGTACAATAGAATGATTTTGCAAAGCAGACTTTGATTTAAATGTCTTGCCGCATTCGCTGCACATACATGGTCGATCGTTTGGGGCAATGTGAACTGTTGCTACATGGTTTTGCAGTGTGCATCTAGCTTTGTAACCTTTCCCACAAAGGTGACAAATATGGTTCCTTGCCTCTGTATGAACCCGTTTGTGTCTCCGCATATTGTATACACTTGTAAACATTTTAACACAACCAGGATGATCACATTGGAACAACCGTGCATCTGAGTGAGCATCCAAATGTTTAAAGACTTCTACCTCTGAGGCAAATACCTCTCCACACTCTGGACAAGTGAAAATTTTTATCGTCGTCACGTCAGCTTTGGAGTTGGTGTGAATTGTAGTGTGTATATCCAATTTAAGCTGTGCCGTAAAGGCTTTTCCACAATGCTCACAGGAATAAGGCTTCTTGGCTGAATGAAACTGCATGTGGTTACCCGTAGCACGTGAGTCTTTAAAGCACCTGTTGCATTCAAAACACGACAGTCTGTGGTGCCACTTCAATTGGTCAAGAGTGAAAAAGGCCCGTTTGCATATTGGACACACATGAGGTTTTTGGTGCGTAGCGAGATGTCGCCTGAGTTTTGGTGATGTTGTGAAAGCCTTCCCACATTCACATGCGAATGGTCTCTCTCCTGTATGCGTGCGCATGTGCTGATCTAAGTTGCTTTGAAATGAAAATTTCTTTTGGCACACACCACATGCAAATGGCTTTGCTCCGGTATGTACGTGCAAATGATGATCCAAAGAATTTTTATATGCAAATGCCTTGTCACACAGGTTGCAGGTAAAAGCTTTCCTTTTGGCCTTTTTTTGTGACACGATGGTACGACTAGCGCTTGCATCTTTAACTGCATGAGCTTTCTTATGTTTTTTTAATAGTGTACTAGTAGAAAAGGTCTCACCGCACGTTTTGCATACATAAGGCGTTTCACCCGTATGTATTAACATATGTTCTTTGTATTGTTCCTTTAATTTAAATGATTCTCCACACTCCGGTTCTTTACAAGCAAATGGCCTATCATCAGAATGTTTGGCCATGTGCCGTTCCAGCTGAATTTTATACAAAAACCTTTTCTGGCATACAGAACAAGATAAAAGTGTCTCGCCACTGTGATATCTCAGATGTGCTCTTAAGGTACGGTGATGAACATATTTCTTTCCACAATGTTCGCACACATTCTTTCCCTCAATATTTCTCCTCTCTTGTGGTCTTACTACTGTCCTCATGTTCCATTCACGAATGGCAGAACTGTCCGAATAGGCATCAGTTTCAGATTCATCAGAATATGCCTCAGTTTCGCTTTCACTGGTGGGTTCACCCATCACTGAAATAGCCTGAACGTCCCTTGACAATGGATTAAATATTCCACAGCAGCTGATAATTAAAATTCCCGAGAGATATTTCTCTTTCTAGGAACAGTGTATGTTAACAACAGAGCCACTTCATGCTTTCACTCAATGACGAGCAACTACAGGTAGAGCCACCTAGGGGATATACAAACAAAGTTCTCATGATTTGTCAGTCAATGTCAACAGGAAGCGGTGAGTCCATGTAAAAGTTCAGCTGCCACCAAGTGTTCATAGCGCACACCCAACTGTACAAGTCTGCACGGTGACTCTGTCTCTTCGCACAGTACTTTATGCAGTCACACGCACAATAGATTAGATGTGGGTCGACTTTGTTTTGAATTAGTGTCGATCGATTAGATCCCAACCTGGATTAACCTGATATCGGGCTCAGGCTGGAAGTGTTATCAATTTAGCTCATGTAAGGACGACCCGCCATCCGACCAGGGCACCTAATGCATAATTAAAATTAACCAATGCATGAATGAATGAGTATAGTTCTAGACAAATAGGAATACAGACCCATGTATAATTAACCAACCAATGGAATACAAAGTAAGAAATTGTACTGTCAGTTATAAACTCCATCCCCCAACAAAAATGAAAACCATTAAAGATCATAAGACTCGTTCCAGAACCTTGTTTAGCACGTAACATCAAATTACCAACAGAAGGAATATTCGAGGGAAAAAACCACTTCATGCAAGATCCTCATTTACCTCAGAGCATAATGTAGTTCTAATTCTTAAAAATTACAATATCATTTTAACTGATGAGTGCAATTGTTTTTGTTTTGTAACTTAATTTTATCATTTAAATGAGCAGTAACAATATTCTAGTGTCTAGTCTACTGGAAAAACAAATGTATGGATATTACATAATTAAAATAATTCGTCTTGGTGATATAGTAGTCCTGAATATCGCCTGGCACTATGTACGCTTGTAAAATCTGAAGATACGACTGTATATGAAAGCCTGCCTTTTAGAAATAAATGTGGGAAGTTAGTCAAGGTTGCTTAAGAAGAGTTAGTCGTATTGAACAAAAATTGCAATACATATAACAGAACTCGCTAGACAAGAATTAAAAAAAATATCTGGGAAAAAATACATTTTTACAGGTTTTGTAAGAGCAGTTTTCAGTATGAAGAATACTGAGGGACTATTTGAGATTACAAGAATTTGTCTGACCAGACTATGGACCAGCACTAAATATAACAAGAGGGCTGTATGAACAGCCCGTGCCTCAGCTGATCTTGACATTCATCACACTTGCAGCTCTATGAACGTTGGACAGGATCAAGGACACCATGTTCTGAGTAAGTCTGAACTTTGTAGAAGTACACTTACATGTGCAACATCAAAGTTCAAGTAGTTCTCAAGTTACAATGAAGAGTAAAATTCATGTATGTTGCACTGTGACCCCACAAACCAGGTCAAGGTCATTCATGTACTGTCTCAGCATGACCTTCATACAGAATAATTAACATGTGTAGCTAATTCAAAACAGATCTCAAGTTATCAAGTAAACAGTAAATTTCGTGTCAGTTGTCCTGTGAATTAGCATTAGAATGTCCATTGACTTACAAGATTTTTTAAGATTTGTCCAAAAACAAGAACAAAAAAATTCATTAAAAATCAAAAAAATCACTGGAGCATGAACATTTGAACAAAATTGGTAGAAACCCACCCAACATACATTGCCACCAAGTTTGAAGTTAATCTGGATGACGGTTTTGGAGAAGAAGGCGAAAATGTGACATTAGAATGCCCATTGACTTCTATAGTAATCAATAGGAAAGCTGCATTGACCGACAAGTACCAGAATTGAAAAAAACGTTAAAAATCAGGAATCTGCAGCATTCCCACATAGTGAACAACTTTGTTTGACCCTTCTACAAGGAACATATCCACCATGTTTCAGCTTAATCTGAGAGACAGTTCTGGAGAAGAAGTCGAAAATAGCTATAACACACAAAAATTCATAAAAAAAAAGAAAAAATTGCAGCGCCACCTAGTGAACAAATTAAGAACTAGGAGTCCCAGGGAGTGTTCCTGTGTGATATCAAAGCAATTGGGTGAGCGGTTTCGGAGAAGAAGATTTTTCAAGATTTACCCAAAAAAGAACAAAAAATTCATAAAAAAATAAAAAAATCACTGGACCGTGACCATTTGAACAAACCTGGTAGAGACCCACCCAAGGCACATCTGCACCAAGTTTGACGTGGATCTGGCAGACGGTTTTTGAGAAGAAGTCGAAAATGTGAATTGTGGACGACGGACGGACGGACGGACGAACGACAGACGGACGACGGACGACGGACCCTCACAAAACCTCATCTGACTGACAAGTCAGCTGAGGTAAAAATTGGTTGGTGCGAGAACACACCACATCAATCGAGATTGTGCTGCCAGTAGGGAATAGCTGTGGTGGAAGATGAAATATATGTCTTCGAGTACAATAAAATCATTCAGAGAAACACATCTATAACGAATGTCGCTCCATAACATAGCACTTTGACATATTGACTAGATCCCTACGAATATACTTCCTCTCGCTTCACGACAAGCCACTTTGTGGCATTGACTAGTTGTCCCACAAATATATTACAAGTTTTATTCATCGCCTGACCTGGTCAAGGACTTGGGGGCATACAAACATGCCGCCATGCATGTTAGACAAGCAAAAACAGTCTATCTATCTATCTATCTATCTATCTATCTATCTATCTATCTATCTATCTATCTATCTATCTATCTATCTATCTGTCTGTCTGTCTGTCTGTCTGTCTGTCTGTCTGTCTGCCTGTCTGCCTGTCTGTCTGTCTGTCTGTGTCTAATTGGTGCTAAATACCTGCTGGTGCTTAAATGGTGTTATATGACAAACTAAATTTCATTTGTAAATAGGTGTGTGGTGCACATTCGCTATTGGTTGCATGTGGAAGCACATAGTAATAAATGATAAACTTTTATTCTTAACTCTGCTGACGTGTCAGCTACAGAGGTTATAAAATCCGTTTGCGTCCGTCGGCCGTCTGTCAAATCGAAACAAGGCATACTGCCATGAACGGGAGGATGCAGAAAATCTCAGAGAAACCAGAACACACGGCAGGTTCACTTTGTTGACAACAGTTAGCCAGTGTCAGAGAGCGTCACAGAAAATGAAAGAGACGCCTCTTGAATAATCGATTAACTTTGCGACGGAGATGACTGCCAGCACCGGAGGCCACCTTGATGGACTCTAATTTCCCCGCTTCTTAAAAGGGCCCAATATTTAATAAGATATCTGTACAAAAAGAGTGAGAAAAATTGTAAACTGTGAATCCCACAATCAAAGTGTCATTTGATGTACTGAAGTTGAGTTATCTGACATCAATATTCTATTCAGAAATTATTTCCTGCTTTTCTGATAAATTCTTAACAAGAGGGCTGTGTGAACAGCCCGTGCCTCAGCTGATCTTGACATTCATCACACTTGCAGCTCTATGAACGTTGGACAGGATCAAGGACACCATGTTCTGAGTAAGTCTGACCTTTATAGAAGAACACTTACATGTGCAACATCAAAGTTCAAGTAGTTCTCAAGTTATAATGAAGAGTAAAATTCATGTATGTTGCACTGTGACCCCACAAACCAGGTCAAGGTCATTCATGTACTGTCTCAGCATGACCTTCATACAGAATAATTAACATGTGAAGCTAACTCAAAACAGATCTCAAGTTATCAAGTAAACAGTAAATTTCGTGTCAGTTGCCCTGTTAATTAGCATTAAAATGCCCATTGACTTACATAGTAATCAATAAGAAAGCTGCATTGAACGATAAGTACCCGAATTGAAAATCCTTAAAAGTCAGGAATCCAAAGCAGTGCCACCTAGTAAACAACTGTTTGACCCTTCCACAACAACATATCCATCACATTTCAGCTTAATCTGAGGGACGGCTCTGAGAACAAGTGAAAAATAGCAAAACCATACAAAAAATGCATAAAAAAATGCAGCGCCATCTGGTGAACAAATTGGGAACTAGGTGTCCCCGGGAGTGTCTATGTATGATATCAAAGCAATACGGTGAGCGGTTTCAGAGGAGAAGAATTTTGAAGGTTTGCCCCCCCCAAAAAACAAAAAATCATAAAAAATCCAAAAATCAATAGAGCGTGACTATTTGAACACACTTGGTAGAGATCCACAAAAGGCACATCCCCATCAAGTTTGAAGTAAATCTGGTCAATATTATTAAAGTTATGACCATTACAAGAAATTCCCATGTTAAACTTTCCTACTAAAACTTTTGTAGAGATTTTTGAAAAAAATCATAAAAAAATCCAAATTCATTGGAACATGACCATTCCAACAAACCTGGTAGACACCCACCCAAGGTATATTGCCACCAAATTTTGAAGTTAATCTGGATAACGGTTTTAGAGAAGAAGTCGAAAATGTGAATTAGCATTAGAATGCCCATTGACTTCCATAGTAATCAATAGGAAAGCTGCATTGACCGATAAGTACCAGAATTGAAAAAATCGTTAAAAATCAGGAATCTGCAGCATTCCCACATAGTGAACAACTTTGTTTGACCCTTCTACAAGGAACATATCCACCATGTTTTAGCTTAATCTGAGTGATGGTTCTGGAGAAGAAGTCGAAAATAGCTATAACAAACAAAAATTCATAAAAAATTAGAAAAAATTGTAGCGCCACCTGGTGAACAAATTAAGAACTAAGAGTTGCAGGGAGTGTGCCTGTGTGATATCAAAGCAATTGGGTGAGCGGTTTCGGAGAAGATTTTTTCAGATTTGCCCAAAAAAGAACAAAAAAAATTCATTAAAAATCCAAACATCACTGGACCGTGACCATTTGAACAAACTTGGTAGAGACCCACCCAAGGCACATCCCCACCAAGTTTGAAGTGAATCTGGCTAACGGTTTTTGAGAAGAAGTCGAAAATGTGAATTGTGGACGAGGGACGACGGACGGACGGACGGACGACGGACGGACGACGGACGGACGACGGACGGACGACGGACGGACGGACGACGGACGACAGACCCTCAAAAAACCTCAGCTGACTGACAAGTCAGCTGAGGTAAAAACTAATGACAAAATTCATTATTTACAAACATTCCACTGGTCTACATCTTTTTGATCATCCAAACAAACTTTTAAACTTTCAATCCATTTAAATATATTGTATATTGTATTGGTTGATAGATTTAAAATATCTCATTGTCAGGCACCCTTGCACTGTAATAAAATAACGCTAACCTTTCACATTTCAAATCTATAAAGAACGACTTCAGATGGTCTTTGTCTGGTATCATTTTCTCATTGAATGTAGTCGGACGGGGAAAAGAGAGAGATGAAAAGAGGTAGGAAGTGCATGTCAATATGGCAGTCTACCAAAACAAATTATTTATATATTTTACTTTTACAAATTCATTATGATATCTACAGCCTGCAGTGCAGTGATTCAACCCTGGATTTCAAGCACTGTTGAGTGTGACCAAAAGTATTCTAATTTATATACATGTACTTTTTATTTCAATTTCATCAAATTGATTTAGTATGCTACATCACAAAGGGATCCCCAAGGCACCCAGAAATATTGATCGCCGGGCAGCGCGTATATTGAGGGCCCCATTTGGATTGCGCTGAGATTGCGATCCTTTGAACATTCTATTGGTCCCAAAACAGCTCAATTTTTCACACAATAAAGAAAAAATATATTACTTGAATTGTCACACACATCCTAACTGATGCAACATCAAGGCACCTCAAACATTCTGGTAAAGTAAGGACGAACATTGCAGCAAGGTTGACCTTGAATGCCGCACACCGACACAAGAACACATGTGCGGCACATATCCGTGATTCCCCAGAATATGACAGTTTCTATCAGTCAATTTGGACCGTGCTCTCATATGCCTTTTATAACTTTAGTCTTAATTTGTTGTCTATTCAAATATAACAATTTGACAAAACAAACATCAGATTTGTCCTCCGTGCAAACTGGTGTCGTTACACTTCCATATGCTCCGTACATGTGGACAAGTTAGTTTGGTCCTCAGGTGGTGCAATTTTTTTGTTTTAAATAAATATATTTGTTAGGAATCATCAAAATATGGTCTCACTGTAGATGATGAAAGTGTGCGAAAATGATTAGGCTATGTTAAATTTTGACAAAATTATAGGACATCAATCTTTGTCACCATACATTTGCAAGTGTTGGTTTTGTACATGTACATAGCAGTACAGTGCATATATTGCAATATTCTCAAAGCGGTTCTGTAGAATTCATTTTGTTTTAAAAACAGATCTTCCTCAGACAGGCCTTTATCAACCTTCTACTACTACTACTACTACTACTACTACTACTACTACTACTACTACTACTACTACTACTACTACTACTACTACTACTACTACTACTACTACTACTACTACTACTACTACTACTACTTATACTACTACTAACTTTCAATCCCAAGTTCTTCTCCCCAGGAACTGCTCGACCAGAATGTCACCAGGGGTCAACTAGTTCTTACTTTCCTCGAGCTGTGGTGCTGCAAGGTTTTCATAGATTTTCGATCAGTGTTTTTGCCCGAAGGCTATTTTCGTCTTCTTCAGGACAGCAGAACAGAATTGTTTGAAATTTTAACAGAACGTGATCAGAATATAGGCCCAGAAACTAATGGAACAGTTGCTTTGATGTTGGATGGAGGACCACCTAAGGTCACTTAGTTCACACTTTGGTCATCAGTTGACACTTGAATTTTCCATTTTTACCAATTCTTTTGTATTAAAACATTTAAAAACTTCTTAAAATCACTGAAAGGAATTGTTCGAAATCATATCAAAATACAATCTTACTAAAATGATGAAAATATGCAAAAACTAGAACAGACTGATTTTCCAACAGAAAATCAAATGTCTCCCGGTGGAACACTTACGTCTCTGAATAAGCTACAGGTGATAACAAATTACACATGACAAAGTTTGCTTGAAAATTACAATCCTTTTTTAGCTCTCACCTAGATACATAACTCTAGCAATGTTCATCAAGTTCTTCAATACTTATTGCAGAGAAACCAATTTCACACAAATGACCCTGTGACCTTGAAAATTAGGTCAAAGTCACCCAAATACAATCCCAACCTTGGTCTTACCTTGATACATAATCCTACCAAGTTTCATCAAATTCCATCCTCTTCTTCATGACTTATCGAACGGAAACCAATTTCACATAAGTGACCCTGTGACCTTGAAAATTCGCTCATTGTCATCCAAATACAATCCCAACCTAGGTCTTGCATAGATACATAATCCTACCAAGTTTCATCACATTCCATCCAGTTCTTCAAGACTCACCGCAGGAAAACCAATTTCACATAAGTGACCCTGTGACCTTGAGATTTCACTCAAGGTCATCCAAATACAATCCCAACCTAGGTCTTGCCTAGATAAATAATTCTACCAAGTTTCATCAAATTACATAACGTTCTTCATGACTTATCGAACGGAAACCAATTTCACATAAGTGACCCTGTGACCTTGAGAATTCACTCAAAGTCGTCCAAATACAATCCCAACCTAGGTCCTGCCTAGATGCATAATCCTACCAAATTTCATCAAATTCCATCAAGTTCGTCATAACTTATCGAAACCTATTACACATAAGTGACCCTGTGACCTTAGGAATTCACTCAAGGTCATCCAAATACAATCCCAACCTAGGTCTTGCCTAGATACATAATCCTACCAAGTTTCATCAAATTCCGCCCTGTTCTTCATGACTTATCGAACGGAAACCAATTTCACATAAGTGACCCTGTGACCTTGAGAATTCGCTCAAGGTCATCCAAATACAATCCCAACCTAGGTCTTGCCCAGGTACATAATCCTACCAAGTTTCATCAAATTCCATCAAGTTCTTCATGACTTATCGAACGGAAACCAATTTCACATAAGTGACCCTGTAACCTTGAAAATTCACTCAAGGTCATCCAAATACAATCCCAAGCTAGGTTTTGCAAAGATACATAATCCTACCAAGTTTCATCAAATTCCATAAAGTTCTTCATGACTTATCGAACGGAAACGAATTTCACATGAGTGACCCTGTGACCTTCAGAATTTGCTCAAGGTCATCCAAATACAATCCCAAGCTAGGTCTTGCCTAGGTACATAATCCTATCAAGTTTCATGATATTCCATCACGTTTTTCATGACTTATCGCACGGAAACCAATTTCACATAAGTGACCCTGTGACCTTGAGAAATTAGGTCAAGGTCACCCAAATACAATTCCAACCTAGGTCTTGCCTAGATACATAATCCTACCCAGTTTCATCAAATTCCATCAAGTTCTTCATGACTTATCGAATGGAAACCAATTTCACATATGTGACCCTGTGACCTTGAGAATTCGCTCAAGGTCATCCAAATACAACTCCAACCTAGGTCTTGCCCAGGTACATAATCCTACCAAGTTTCATCAAATTCCATCAAGTTCTTCAAGACTTATCCCACGGAAACCAATTTCACATATGTGACCCTGTGACCTTGAATATTAGGTCAAGGTCACCCAAATACAATCCCAACCTAGGTCTTGCCTAGGTACATAATCCTACCAAGTTTCATCAAATTCTGTTAAGTCCTTCAAGACTTATCGCACGGAAACCAAGTGTTGAAGAACCTGAACAACAACAACAACAACAACAAGAAGAAGAAGAAAGAGAAGAAGAAGAAGAAGAAGAAGAAGAAGAAGAAGAAGAAGAAGAAGAAGAAGAAGAAGAAGAAGAAGAAGAAAAAGAAGAAGAAGAAGAAGCGGAAGAAACGGGCACTAAAACAATATGTCCCCCGGCTTCCACCGGGAGACATAATTATGAGGTTATGTTAATTTTTGACTAAGCTTTGGGACCAGGTGTCAGTAAGTGCCAATGCTGCAAACAGTACGGTGCATGTATTGCAACATTGTTAACCCTGTAAACATGGTATGCTTGCTTTCACATATAGATTTCACATATAGGTGTTCCTTCAGCAGATTCATTGTTAACCCTGTAAACATGGTATGCTTGCTTTCACATATAGATTTCACATATAGGTGTTCCTTCAGCAGATTCGTGTAGAGACATTTTAATGCAATAGCTAACCATCCTCTGACTGGGCATGCATAAATAGTGATTAGTAGAATGCTTCTTCGTAATGTCTGTGTGCCAAGACAGACATATTGTTTTTCTAGGAATTCTTTCTTTCTTTCTTGCTTTCTTTACAGGCAAATTTGTCTGACATTTCATTTGAAACATATTACATGTAGAAACTCTAGAATTAACACAATTATACTTCTATAGATGAAGTAACGTTTTTCAAAATTATGCAAATGAGGGCTAATTAAAGTTATAAATCTTCAATATCTTATATAATATAGTAGATGTAGTTCCGAGTATATTTGAGTTCGATAATTTCAAGGCAAAGGTCATCTCAAATGTCAAGGTCATGTCAAGGTCAAAGGTCATGTCATGTCAGTTTTAGGTCAAAATGTCATTTTAAACGCCAAACGTCATTTTAAAGGTCAAGGGCCACTTCAGGTGGAGGTCATTTCAAGGTCAAAGGTCAGTACAATGTCAAAGGCCACTTTGAATGGTGGCTTTCTTCTACCCATAACTTTGTCAATTTTTATTCAATTTTGATCACGTTGAGCTCAAATTGTAGCTATTGCAACACTGCACATTTTGAAAATTACATGTGACCCCAAAAGGTCAAAGGGCAATGTCATCTGGGCCTTTGAAAATTTCACTCAGGCATAACTCGGCCAATTTCCATCCAATTCTAATCATGTCGGTATTGTAACACATTTTTTCAATTTGCATGTAACCTGTAAAGGTTAAAGGTCAAAGGTCAAGGTCGTTTGGACTTGGAAATTTTCATCCAGCCATAAGCTTAATGGAATGTGAAGTACCAAAGCACAAACGTTGTACCATTTAATATTTACAACTTCGGAAGGCACACAGACATATCTGCTTTGAAGCAAATCTTCCTTTCTTCATTCTTTCTTTCTTTCTTTACAAGCAAATTTGTCCGACATTTCATTTGAAAAGTATTACACATAGAAACTCCAAACAAAGCACAGTTATACTTCTCTTGATGAAGTGTCGCCTTTTTATAATGAGAGGTCATGTTTCTCAAAATAATGTAAATGAGGGTATATTAAAGGTTTAAATCTTCAATATCTAAAAAACTAAAGTAGATGTGGTTTCGACTGTATGGGAGTTCGATCATAGCAAGGTAAATGTCATATCAAATGTCAAAGTCATGTCAAGGTCAAAGGTCAATTTTAGGCCAAAATGTCATTTTTGACGTCAAGGTTTACTTCAGGTTGAGCTCATCTCAAGGTCAAAGGTCATTTCAAGGTCAAAGGCAACTTTCGATGGTGGCTTTCTTCTAGCCATAACTTGGTCAATTTTTATCCAATTTTGATCAAAATGGGCTCAAATTGTAGGTATTGTAACACTGCATATTTTTGAAACTTACATGGAACCTCTTAAGGTCAAAGGTCAAGGTCATTTGGACCTTTGAAAGCTTCATCCAGTAATAACTTGGCCAATTTCTATCCAATTCTAAACACGGTGGACTCAAATTGTAGGTATTGCAACACTGCATATTTTTATAAGAACAGGTTACCCCAGAAGGGCAAAGGTCAAGGTCATCTGGCCCTTTGAAAGTTTCATCTTGCCACAACTTGGTCAATTTTCATCTGATTTGGTTCATCTTGGGCTTTAATTATGGGTATTGTAACACTTTATAATTTACATGTTACCAGTAAAGGCCAAAGGTCAAGGTCATTTGGACTTTGAAATTTGCATGCAGCCATAAAATTACTGTAATGTGAAGTACCGGAGGATAAAAATTGTAGCATTAACAATTTTTGAAGGCACACAGAGAGATTTGCTTTGAAGCAAATCTTCTTTTCTAGTCTTGTTCTTGTTCTTTTTCGCTTATTCTCTTGGTGCTCCTAATTTTTATCACGAGTCATCTTTAATGATGTCAAGGTGGTACATTGCCAGACATCCAGGTAAGATAAGGCTTTTCGTTAACTATTGGTGAGCGCTAATGCAGCATGTGTATACAGCATTAAAGTCTGCACTTGCAGAAGCAGTGGATTCCATTCATTAAATAACAGATCATCATGATGTTCTTGTTGGTGATGTACCTTGCATTATACTTTCAGTCAGCTGTTTATTCTCTTTGTTTCACGTGTGTCAGTATTATCTGATTAGAGTCTGGAGGGAGCTACCTCCTAGTTGTACCTGTAACCTGTAACTTACTCTATTTTATTACTTGCGCTGTGTTGGAGTGCACAAATTTTATTGTGATATTTGGCCCCAGAGGGCGCAACTTCTCAATAAAGACCTCTCTTACCGCCGGTCTGTGACTAATATTCTCTTCGCAGGTTTGGGTCACCCTTGTCTGCTCTAATGCCGATCTTTGCCATGCAAAAGAAAAAAACAGCAACGCCCTATAAGCAGTTTGATCCTCAGCAAGGGTTTCGCTGCTTGTGCTCCAATATAAGATCTATTAACATGCTCTAGTAGCAAACAACACATGACATAACTTTCAATCAGGACAAAGGCTCCACCATTTTCAGTGTAACTTACCATGGACCAACAACAAGATTATGGTAGCTCCATGACCTGACCGTATACTTACTCGACATGATGTACTTCAACAACGACAGCATAAGACACACTTTTTGCCTGGAATAGGGAAGTGCTTGGAACAATACAGACAGTTTCTTCAGAGTAGACAGGTTATATTTGCGTTAACGCAAAACAGATTACAAGTGCTGCTAATGATGAGCAGCAATATAAGACACGGCGCAATGTGCGACCTACATAAGCAGAATCAGAAACTGAGATGACGGAAAAACCTTGACCCTGCATGTAAACTGACAAGGGTCGCAGACGATGCCAAGCTATAAATTCGATAACAGAATTAAGGGCACCAAGAACTACGCTTACAATCTCAGGGTCCCGGTACCTCCATTTATAAGTTGATTGTCCGCACGGATAACTGAATGGAAGGAGATGGATGATGGTTCCTTAAGGTTGTCTCGTTACATGCGCATTACATACATACATACATACATACATACATACATACATACATACATACATACATACATACATACATACATACATACATACATACATACATAGCTTTCTATGGGAGGTTCACGAGGTCACCTCAAAAATTTTTGAAACTCCTGTTTTAACAGTTTTTTTTTCTCGTATCTGCGAGCTTTTCTTGTTATTACAGATTTTAATAAAAGTAATTATGATTTTTTTTCACGTAATGATGAGTTGCTCTGCAATTACTACTTATAAAAAAAGTCCCGGTACCTTGATTTACAAGTCGATTGTCTATATAAATAACTGAATAGAAGGTAATGGATGATGGCTCCTTTTGGTTGTTGCGTTACATACACACATACATACATACATACATACATACATACATACATACATACATACATACATACATACATACATACATAAGTTTCTATGGAATGTTCACGAGGCCACTTAAACATATTTTCAAAAAATTCTGTTTTAATGTGTTTTTTTTTGGTAACTATGAGCTTTTCTTGTTATTACAGATTTTAATATTAGCAATTATAATTTTTTTCATGTAATTATGAGTTCCTTTCAACTACGACTGATATAAAAGTCGTAATTTGTGATATGGATAAATGTTGTATTACCACATATCAATACTACAGAAGCCCAATGTTGTCAACATAACTTCAATATCTGATAATATTATTGTAATTACAATATAGTATCTTGTCACTTGAAGATAGTTATTTTTGTAATTGCAAAATACTTCGTACGGATTTTGTATGTTCTCCATTCGCTTTTGAAGCAAAATATGTATAAACGGACGTCCATTATCTATTGATGACTTGCCGGATGTAGTGCACCGAACTGTTTTTTTAATTTAAATATCATTTTTCTGGTGTTATAAGTCTAAAACATCGATAGCTTTTTGCTGTATCTCATTGATTGTGACAACATCGAAGGTACATATTTTCGCAGGTCTACGACGACAGGTAATTTTAAAAGTCTTCTGCTTCGTCCATTTTATTAAGTCTGTGTGTGAACACAGACTTCTTGTTTTTTTCTCAAATACTGTATTCTTTCTTTCTTTATTTCCGTGTGTAAGTTTTGTGATCAGGTTTTCTCAGACACTATTGTTCCTAAAAGTCCCAAACTTGGTACGGTGATAGAACTTGTAGTGAAGTTTTGCACAGTCATGATATTGAAAATTATGCAAATTACAGGCATAATAGTGGAAGTTCTTGCATATCTTTTAAAAGTTGTCGAGATAGAGTTGTCATTCAAAACTTAATATGCGGGCCTATTGCTAAAGCAAAATCCTATAGCATGCAAACAAAGTTGAGAAGTTTAATTTATGTTAAATTCACTGAACTTCCTCTGAATACACATATTACCTCCACCCACAAGCTGGTAACTGTTTTCAATGACAGGGTGTTATGCAATCAGAGATACTTAAACTGAGGAGAGCCTGGCCTTCATACCTATCAGTACACAGGCAATGATGCCCAGTACTGTGGCTTACCCTTCAGTCCCTAGGGAGACTGGCTGCGTTGGTAGAATAAGCTTGTCTGCATTGCGTAAACAAGCAGCCTATATAGTCTGAAGCCTCCTTGGTGTGACTCTCCATCACGATAAGCTAGTGCTGACTGAGAGATGCAATTTCACATAGCAGCATCCAATGAAATATGAACCAAACTTTGGCATGTTTTTTTTTAAAGGAAGATTAAGATCAACTTCCAGAAATCACTCAAACATAGATCAAAACTGCCCGTATTGACCAACTGTAACATGGCAGGATTTTGGTCAGGGCAGTGGGTACATTGGGGCATGCAGGCAGAGCTCTCATAGGCATAGCGGTTGTATTTCTGGACCCAGCAGTGACATTTGCTCATCAGTTAAGTATCTATAACATTGTTTTATAACCTTGATATACACTGCCCACTTCCAACAAAGATTCATCTTATTTTATCCATATTCTGCCTGTACAAACTTGCAACTTAAGTTTGTCCAAATCTTTAGTAGTTTGTTGCACCTGGATCGTCAAACACGTCATGTACATGTACCATTGTATAGATTTTTGTTAGGCGCAATGTGAGGTTGGATGTTGTCTGCGCAAACTTACAACTGAAGTTTGCTGGCACATTCAGGCTGGTAACACTCAACAGTCAAACAAATAGATTTCTGTAAGAGCAATGTGAAGTTGAATTTTATGTATGACAGTGGATTACATGAGCCTAATAGTTGATATTAGTAGAGGATTGTCACGTAAACGTTTTTATGTCCCTGTATGGTAAATAGTGAAACTTTAATAGGTAAATAAATATATATCAATGTGTTACATGTTTCTCTTGTTGCAGTCATTTTACGCCCCAGATTTACAAAGCGTGAAAATCTGGTGTTGATTTAGTAATTTCGATATCATAGTATAAATGGGTTCAGCATCTTATTTATAGGTCATGTTAAAAATGATGCAAATTAGGGACAATTAAAATTTTAAAAGCTCCATGTCTTTTGACCTATTACAGATAGATACAAAATTTGGAGTAATACATATAGGTTTGTGACACCTGTCAATCTAATGGACAGTGAACCAAAACTGCAGCATGCTAATTAACAGCACTTGAAACAATTAAATTTTGAATATCTTCAAACTATTATGAGTAGAGGTGCCAATCCAGCTTTAATTTATAGTTTTGTGACATAGCCACATCTAATGAATCATGAACCAAAGTTGTAGCATGCTCATTTATGCAAATTATGTGAATATACAAAATTTAAATTGAATAACTCCAAAACTATTATAGATTGAGGTGTCATTGAAACTTAAGTTGATAGATTTGTAGGATTTTTGGTAGGATAGCTGCATCAAATGAACCATGAATCAAAGTTGTAGCAGTTTGATTTATGCAATATAGGCAGAAACGTCAAATTTAAATTTTGAATAGCTTCAAAACTAAAGTGGATTCAGGCGCCTTTAAAACTTCAATGTATAGGATTTTGAAAAATATTGTTGCAGGAGTTAAACAAATACTGAATTGGCAATCTGTAAACGTTTCCTGGGCACACAGACTGATTCGCTGACAAGCAAATCAAATTTTTCTAGTTAAATGTTGTCTTTTCTCAAAACATTTTTTAATGAAAATTTCAGGGAAGACTTAAGAGGAGGATACTATATCAACAGTCAAGAGCTTTCCTCGGCACAGTTGAGCGTTTAACGTTACGGCCAGGCTGCCCCAAGGAAAACTATTGACCCAGTCGAAAAACTTGTGCAGCTCGGAAACAATAATTTTAATTACGCAGATGTGACATGTGGCGTACCACAAGACTCCATCTTAGGGCCCTTAATTTGAATTTACGTAAATGATCTGGAGAAATCGCTAATGTACGGCCCGGCTCGTTTTTTCGCTGATCATACTGTAATATAACTTGCTTTGGTCAAAATATTGAGAAGCTATGCAATGACTTAGTTCTAAGCATTGGTTCAGAAATATAGCCACAGGTGTCCTTCACAGAGTATCTTGGTCTATATATTGATAATTTCTTAAATTGGAACAAACTTATTGAATTAACACGTAAAAAGATTGCCCTAGTCAATGGTAACCTATGTAAATAAGATATTTAGTTCCTTTTCACATGCTGCCACAACTGTAGTATTCCTCAACTTAAACACATTTATCATACTGTATAGAATCATGGGGTTCTACCTATCAAACATATATTAATCGATTAGTACTAAAACAAAAAAAGTTATACGAATTATCACCTTTTTCCTCTTGGCAGACATACCTGGTAATTATTCATAACCACGAAAATACTGCGAAAACATCAAGTTTCCTTTTGAATGTCTGCTTGTTGGTTTACTTGGAAATGCGTGGTGTATCACAAATTAAGTTTAACTTCAATTTTCGACATTTTCCCCTCTAAGCTGCCTGTTCCTTATTTACTGTGTATAATCAGTGTGTTTGTAAAGATTCGTGTGAATAAAGACTCATTCGTGCGAATAATATGACCTACCACGGGTCTACAAATACATTGTCTTGGATGAAAAAAAATAAAACTAGGAAAGATGATTTGCTGCAAAGCAAATCAGTGTGTGTGTCTTCAAAGCATATTGGTATGGCAATGTACAACTATTCCATAAAACAGGAGTAGAAGTTGGAATGGCATCTCTATCTATTATAGCTTTGAAGTTATTCAAGATTTAAAATTTCTGATGGTGCTTTTTAACATAATTTAAATTGCTACAACTTTTATTTTTAATTCATTAAGTGATTAGGTGCCAATGGTCAACAACCCCCTAGTAGAAGTTGGAATGACATCTCTATTATACTGTTTAAGATATTTAAGATTGAAAATTGCAAATTCAGACAGAAAGAAAGAAAGAGAGAAAGGAAGGAAGAAAGAAAGAAAGAAAGAAAAAGAAAGAAAGAAAGAAAGAAAGAAAGAAAAGTGTGTGTTGACACACACACAGACATAATGATAAAATGGACTGTGTAATTGTATATAAATAATGTAGCACAAAATGTTTTCTTTAAGAGCCACTGAACTGACTGGTGTCCAGAAAGAAAACATTAACTTATAATTAAATTACCAAACAGACATAGCTATTCAATCAATGCAGCCAATGTTTATATGGCAAAATTAACTCATTCAGTGATGAACCCAAAGGATATGCTCTTTGCTAATTCTTTCAAATTTGCATTGCTAATACAATGTGTGAAACAAATAAAAAAGGTCAGAATATTACAAATCATGAGCAGAAATTATATTCTACTATGATTGTCAGAAATTGTAAATCTGACAGAACCCCCTCATTTAAAAGATAAAAATACTCAGTATATCCCCTTGATACAAATTTTACTAACAGTAAATGAAGACTTCTGTCCTGAATGAGTCAAGGGATGCTGCATTTTCAAAGGGTCATTTTGATGTCACATCTTGTAAAATATATACCAGGATTATGGCTTGTTTGCAGTTTAATTGAGATGTGACACCCCTGTAAAAATGTCCCACAGGTCTTACATGTTGATAAAGGCTGTGGATTATGAGTGAAATCTATTGGGGGTAATAAAACACACATAAACTTAAGGAAGAAAGGGTAGGGTTTACTTTGATGTGGTTACACTTGCCAGGACTTTGGAATAAGCTGGTCATTTGATACCAATCATTCACTGTCACTGGTCATGTGTGTTTGGTGGGGTGGCAGACACATAGCAGGGCCAGCTCCACAGTAAAATGGTGTCCCTTTAGCCAGATTATTTTGTTAAAAATCCAATTATTTGACGCTACAAAAGTGAAAATAAAACCCATACAAATGTCTACAGCAGCACCCGTGTGGACCTGTTTACAAACACCACTAATTATAGCAGCCGGGTTGAGTGGCAGGGCAAAGAGGCCAGTGATAGGCTGTTTGGCCCACCAGCACTGTGGTCACAACTAATGAGACGGCCCCCAGAGCTCAAGTTAGGTGGAATGCACTGTATAGCATAGTGAAGATTTAAAATTTTAATTAGCCCTTATTTGCATAATTTTGAAAAGCATGACCTCTTATCATAAAAAGGCCAGACTTTATCTATAGAAGTATAATTGTGCCAAGTTTGGAGTTTCTACGTGTTATACTTTTCAAATGAAATGTCGGACAAATTTGCCTGTAAAGAAAGAAAGAAAGAAAGAAAGAAAGAAAGAAAGAAAGAAAGAAGAAAGAAGAAAGAAAGAAAGAAAGAATTCCTGGAAAAACAGAAAAGTGTGCGTTGACACACACACTTTAATGACGCTATTATATTGCGAAAAAGAAACAGGGAAGCGCATTTTATTTTGGTGCAAAGTAGTTTTTTGTTTTTTGCTTCATACGACGCATTAAAATTAATTTCCCACCAAAATCTCTGACCGTGTGGCAAGACAACGATGACAATGAGCCACCATAATACGACCAGATTTAAAAAAAATCACCAACATTTCGGGGATAACGAACACATTTTAAACATATGCAGACACCTTTTGTATCAAGCTCGTTATTTTTTAACACGATTATAAATTTTAAAACAGTTCATTTTATCCAATTAAGTTGCTAGTTTAGAATTAGCAACATAGTTTGCCATGTTTGATACAGGGATGGTCCCGTAGATACAGGTTTATCCTTGCTGAATGACACGGTTCGAAACAGCACTGCAGCAAATATGGATGTCCCGTATTGCACACATACGCAGAAGTGCAAATACATTGATGCCTGCAACGCAGAACCATATGTAGCAAAGCAGGTTAAAAATGTGATTGGCACTGGGGTTCAGTCGCCTTGTAAGATTTACTCCTGCCCTTTTTATTGTCGGTCGTACATGTACGTTACGTATTTATTGAACAAACGGCTTCCTCAGTTGGCGTGACAAACATGGATGTCACTCTGTTGGAACTAAGCCCTAACTCCCTAAAACAAAACACCCCCCCCGCACCCCCCCCCGGCCGCGTTCATGACTTTGTAACTCCACTAATTTAATTATGGAGATAAGTGCGAAATTCAAGATGGGAACCAGGCAACGCGATGATAATTTAGAAAACAAGACTTGCACTGATCCACGCATCCCAGCGACACAGGCAGGAATTTAGAGATATGGACCAGGCACTGTGTGGTTACTGGGCAGGCATCAGTTTCTTCGTCACAGTACATACATATATCTGTTTCTCTGGGGGCCGTAGTTGAAAAATACCTCAGTGACCTGGAGGTTTTCTTTTTCCGCTGCGGGTTTATCATCCTATTTTGGAACAGACGTTTCAGCAAACAGGGCAAGACGACTGACCAGAAACATTCCCTGACAGTTAGAGACAAACAATGGCACAGCGCGAGAAGAACGTAAAGAGGACCAAAAAAAAAAAAAAAAAAAAAAAAAAAAGTCATCCGTACCGCTGTCATACGGATTGTTTACGGTTTCATGATGAATGCATGTAGGGCCACAGACGGCAGTGATGAAAAATATTACTACAAATACATTTGCAGAAGAAAAAAAAAATTTCGTCAGGAGGGGTCTGCTACCAAGGTGGTACCATTCTCTATGCCCCTTATTTCGACGTACCTTCATCCATCCTTAAGAGCAACAATGTGACCCCCCCCCCAATAAAACAATTGTCATTAAAATGTGTATTTTGAGAGCATTTAGAAGTGATTTACACTTCCTATCACAATCATGGCAAGAGTGATTTTATGTGTTGATTTCAACTCTGATGACAAAACATAACGTGCCTGGGAAGCATACTCACCTCATTTTTTTACGGAGATAAACGGGGCAAAGATTGAAAGTCCAAGGTGAATTAAGTCTTTCCTAAAAAGAACTGTTTTCATTCCCCATTTCTTGACATAGGTGGGGAGGTGTCATCAGGTTTCACTCAAAGTGAATTTGCCTTCCTGACAATTTTCACACAAAATGGTTTCGATCACAATCATGAATCACACGAAATAATTTTTCATACTCACAAACCACATGAAATAAAAAGTCCGTATCACTCTTCCCTTCACACACGCATGAGCGCATGCACACATAGATACACCACGGTGACGCTCGTATTGCATCAGTCAGTGTCTTTTACACTTTTTTATTTGTGGACTGAGTACTGCATCAGTTGGGAATGTGTTACAGCTGAAAAAAAGAAAAGAAGAGAAAAGAAAAGAAAAGAAAAAAGTGGTACCGGTACAATGTCTTACCGTGTGACTTGGAGTGAAAGGGCGCATCTCGAGGGTCAGCCGAATTATATACCGACCTCGAAATAGGTACCCCTCGGGGACGAATTGTATACAAGTATCAGTGACAGTAGGCGGTCCAAGTGTAAATATTTATGGGTAACGAAGTCACTTTTCCATCTTTTCTCTCTTCTTAGCAAGTTATGTGCAAGTTAACCCATTGTGGTTTGTCATTTGCTCAAATCCATGTGGTACTCAGATTGTGACCTGCGCCTGGCGCCGTGTGGGCCGCAAGATAGGATCAGAAATAGTAGCTAATTGGGTTGTAAATGTTAATACAAACGGAAGTAAGTGTATCTGTTACAATGTACGATTATTATTTGTGTGCCAACACAGACACATTGTTTTTCTTTCTTTCTTTCTTTCTTTCTTTCTTTCTTTCTTTCTTTCTTTCTTTCTTTCTTTCTTTCTTTCTTTTTTTCTTTCTTTCTTTCTTTCTTTCTTTACAGGCAAATTTGTCCGACATTTCATTTGAAAAGTATTACACGTAGAAACTCCAAACTTGGCACAATTATACTTCTATAGAAAAAGTCTGGCCTTTTTATAATGAGAGGTCATGCTTTTCAAAATTATGCAAATGAGGGCTAATTAAAGTTTTAAATCTTCAATATCTTATATACTATAGTAGATGTGGTTCCGAGTGTATAGGAGTTTGATCATAGCAAGGTAAAGGTCATCTCAAATGTCAAGGTCATGTCAAGGTCAAAGGCCATGTCAAGGTCAAAGTTCAATTTTAAACCAAAATGTCATTTTTGAGGTCAAGGTTCGCTTCAGGTAGAGGTCATCTCAAGGTCAAAGGTCATTTCAAGGTCAAAGGCCACTTTCCATGGCAACGTTCTTCTAGCCATAACTTGGTCAATTTTTATCCAATTTTGATCATGTTGGGCTCAAATGATAGCTATGGTAACACTACACATTTTGAATTTTACATGTGACCTCTAAAGGTCATAGGTCAAGGTCATTTTGACCTTTGAAAGTTTCATCCAGTCATAACTGGGCCAATTTCCATCCAATTCTAACCAAGTTGGACTCAAATTGTAGGTATTGCAACACTGCACATGTTTATAAGAACATGTACCATCGAAAGGGCAAAGGTCAAGGCCATTTGGCCCTCTGAAAGTTTCATCTTGCCATAACTTGGTCAATTTTTATCCGATTTGGTTCATGTTGGGTTTAAATTTTGGGTATTGTAATACTGCGCAATCTACATGTGACCAACTTCTACTAGGGGGTTGTTGATTATTGTGCAGCTAATTAATTAAAACTAAAAGTTTAAGCAATTTAAATAATGCTAAATAGCACCATAAGAAATTTTAAATCTTGAATAACTTCAAAGCTATAATAGATAGAGATGCCATTCCAACATGTACTCCTGTGTTATGGAATAGTTGTACATTGCCACACCAACATGCTTTGAAGACACACACACTGATCTGCTATGCAGCAAATCATCTTTTCTAGTTCTTTCTTTCTTTTTTTCCAAGCAAATTTGTCCGACATTTCATTTGAAAAGTATTGCACGTAGAAACTCCAAACTTGGCACAATAATACTTCTATAGATGAAATTGGCCTTTTTATAATGAAAGGTCATGCTTTTCAAAATTATGCAAAAAAGGGCTAATTAAAGCTTTAACTCTTCAATATCTTATATACTATAGTACATGTGGTTCCGGGTGTATAGGAGTTCGATCATAGCAAGGTAAAGGTCATCTCAAAAGTCAAGGTCATGTCAAGGTCAAAGGTCAATTTTAAGCCAAAATGTCATTTTTGAAGTCAAGGTTTACTTCAGGTTTAGCTCATCTCAAGGTCAAAGGTCATTTCAAGGTCAAAGGTCACTTTCAATGGTGGCTATCTTGTAGCCATAACTTGGTCAATTGTTATCCAATTTTGATCATGTTGGGCTCAAATTTTAGCTATTGTAACACTGTACCTTTTTGAAACTTACATGGGACCTCTAAAATTCAAAGGTCAAGGTTATTTTGACCTTTGAAAGTTTCATCCAGTCACAACGAGGCCAAATTTCATGCAATTCTAATCATGTTGGACTCAAATTGTAGGTATTGCAACACTGCACATTTTAAAAACAACATGTTACCTCAAAAGGGCAAAGGTCAAGGTTATTTGGCCCTTTAAAAGTTTCATCCTCCCATAACTTGGTCAATTTTCATTCGATTTGGTTCATGTTTGGCTTAAATTGTGGATATTGTAACACTGTGGAATTTACATGTGACCTGTAAAGGTCAAAGGTCAAGGTCATTTGGACTTCGAAACTTGCATCCAGTCGTAGGCCTAATGTAATGTGAAGTACCAAAGGATAAAAGTTGTAGCATTTAATATTTACAACTTTTGAAAGCACACAGACAGATTTGCTTTAAACCAAATCTTCTTTTCTAGTTGAAGTTGCTTTCACGATGCAAGAACTATTGCACGTAGTCCATTACCTTGGTGGGACCTACCATGGGATTAAGGGAATCCCCGATAATCATGTTTCAAACCATGCAGGCACTACTGACATGCCGGTTAGCCTAGATTAAGAATCGTTAATGTCCACCCGTGGTTCATTGTTTGGGGTTTTAACTTCAGGCGGAGAAATCGTACATGTACTCGCGTCAGTACTTTTTTATGTCTGTGTTTCAGCACAGAGATTTTGTTTTTCTAAGGATTCTTTCTTTCTTTCTTTCTTTCTTTCTTTCTTTCTTTCTTTCTTTCTTTCTTTCTTTCTTTCTTTCTTTCTTTCTTTCTTTCTTTATTTCCTTCCTTCCTTCCTTCTTTCTTTCTTTCTTTCTTTTTTTCTTTCCTTCTTTCTTTCTTTCTTTCTTTCTTTTTTTCTTTCTTTTTTTCTTTCCAGACAATTTTTTCCGACGTTTCATTTGAAAAGTATTGCAAGTAGAAACTCCAAACTTGGCACAATTATACTTCTACATATGAAGTCTGGCCTTTACATAATGACAGGTCATGCTTTTCAAAATTATGAAAAATGTGGGCTAATTAAAGTTTTGACTCTTTAATATCTTATATACCTCAGCAGATGTGGTTCCGAGTGTATAGGAGCAAGGTAAAGGTCAGCTCAAATGTCAAGATCATGTCAAGATCCAAGGTTATGTCGAGGTCAAAGGTCAATTTTAGACCAAAATATCATTTTTGAGGTCAAGGTTCACTTCAGGTAGAGGTCATCTCAAGGTCAAAGGTCATTTGAAGGTCAAAGGCCACCTTCGATAGTGGCTTTCTTCTAGTCATAACTTAGTTAATTTGTATCCAGTTTAATCATGTTGGGCTCAAATTGTAGCTATGGTAACACTGCACATTTCTGAAACTTATATGTGTCCCCTAAAGGGCCAAACGTCAAGGTCATTTGGACCTTTGGAAGTTTTATCCTGTCAGAACTTGGCCAATTTCCACCCAATTCTAATCATGTTGGACTCAAATTGTAGGTATTGCAACACTGCACATTTTTATAACAACATGTAATCTCAAAAGGGCAAAGGGCAAGGTTATTTGGCCCTTTGAAAGTTTCATCTTGCCATAACTTGGTCAATTTTCATCTGATTTGGTTCATGTTGGGCTTAAATTGTCGGTATTGTAACACTGTGCATTTCACATGTGACCGTTAAAGGTTAAACGTCAAGGCCATTCGGACTTTTTTAATTCGCATCCAGCCATAAGCTTAACGTAATGTGAAGTACCAAAGGATAAAAGTTGTAGCATTTCATATTTACAACTTTTGAAGCCACACAGACAGATTTGCTTTATGAGCAAATTTTTTTTCTAGTTCTTATTGTATTTGTGTCTTTTTGCCCTGAACCACTTCTTAGTAGTCATTACCCTATTCCGCAGTCCGAACTCTTTCATCGCCATAAGCTAACCTGTCCATGGGTAACCTATATACACGTACTCATTATTGCCCGTTGGGAAATAAATGTTTGTTTCCTTATTTATTTGAATTCAGTCGTAAATGTATCCAAATATATTCAGGATATTGATACGATGCGATAGTAAAGGCAGTTGACAGATACCGCCTGAAATGTGGCACGCATAAAAATCGGAATAAATACATGATGATTCCCAATGAAGTGCATTGACTAAGTTCATTAGATGCCAGGGGAGCGGCGGACGTCTGAAAATGTATGTGTCGGGTCCATACATATTACCAGTATGAAGAAAACTGCGAATATCTGATTTCTTTCTTGAAAAGATTTGAAGCAAAATGTTGAACCAAAAACAATACTTCGTCAGGGTCATGTGACCTGACGAAATATCTAGAATAGATGATTTGCTTGACAGCAAAGCTGTCAGGGTGCCTTCAAAAATTTAAATTAAAACGATACAACTTTAATTTACTGCCTATTGGATGTGCTTTGACTACACATAATTTGAGATGTAGTGACATCTCTTTTTATAATCATATTTGGAAAGATCAAACTTTCACGTTTTGTGAATTTTTTCCTCATACACATCAAATAATGCTTGATTTTGTTTATTCTTCATTCTATATGCCCACAGCACAAACCCGTGAATTGAATTTTGGAATTGGTTTGGTTTAAACATATTTTATTAAACGATTAGAGAAAAGGGCAATGCCCTATATGAACTCTTCTCGCAATAACAAAAAAATTAAAATAAAGGATTGATGTAAATGACACTAGGACATTTGTAAAAGAGGTGATGAGGGATACTGACAATACAGGACATAATTATACAGGACAGACACGGACTAGACAACACACACAGAGGTAAGGGAGACGAAACATCGCATCACGTATAGAGGGCTCAATGCCGACGGAGTGCAAGAGAGAGATAGGACAGGACGCATACAAAAGGATAGTATACTGATATAGATGAACTGGCCTCCTATCTTTACAATATTTAAGAGAATGAAGACACACTCTACGGGGGATTGAATCTTTTTGATTTCTCTATAAAACTATGGACCGCCAAAAATATTTTAGAGTTTTCAAAGTAGGAGCATTCAGCTGAACCATAAAGTACTGTTTTGAGAGTGAAGGATGCTTCTCTAATGACATTTTCGTGTAAATCAATTCTAATAGAGTTGTACTTCGGGCAGTTAAAGAAAAATATGATTTTGGAATTACAACTCTTTCTTTAGATGTTATGAAGTTATTCTGCATGAACTTTTTCAAGTGTCCCTTGTCAGCATGAATTTAAATTCTACAACTTTTGTTTGTGGTTGTAAGGATGCGCCTACAGAACACACCTATGAATTGAAGTTGGGACGGCGCTTTTCTCTATAATACACTTGAAGATATTTAACTTAAAAAAAATTCAAGGCCCCCCTGTTCGCATAAGTTTAAGTTTTACACTTTTTTCATTTCTTGTTTGCTTGATGGACCTAAAACACCAAAAAATATATGGATTGAAGTGGGAATAGCACCTCTATTAAATTTTTCAAGATTTTACAACCTATATTTTTTTCAAATGTCTCTTAGTGACATAAATTTATATTCTACTATATTTGTCTATGGTTCATTAGGTGCGTCTATAGCAGCAATCTATGAAATGAAGGGGGAATGACATTTCCATAATAGTTTTGAAGATATTCAACTTAAAATTTTGAAGTGTCATTATGAGCATAAATTATAATTGCGCAACTGAGGTTATATGTTCAATAGATGCTCAGCTCCAACAACGTACAATAGATTGAAATTTTCGCATAGCGGTAATGTGTATAACTTTGAACCTGTGGACCAGTTTGAACGAGATGAGAAACTTTATTATAGCTACTCTACCCATGCAAAATTTGAAGTTCCTAACTCATGCAGTGTCTGAGTTTAAGCTACCGCACAAATCGAGTAGAAAGAGAGAGAGAAACCTTAATTAAGAATATCAGGAAAAGCGATATGTATTGACGCACAGACATAACTATTGAGTACTCCTAATCACAGTCAACATTAGTTGACTCTGGTCAGCCTTGCGGAAAACATGAACAACACAATTGTCTGAAATGTTTATTACACAGCGCATTGCTACGTTCAAACAGTTAAGACTGTACAACTGGCATGCATGCGAAGCCTGGACGTCATATATACTCATAGAGAAAATAAAGGTAAGCTTCACATTAAATCATGGAAACAAGTACGTTTGATTTAAAGCCTTGACCACCACATTGATATGGAGAAGTAAAAAAAAAAAAACAAAAACAAAAACGAAAACAACCCCCTCAAAACAAAACAAAACAAAAAGGAAAAAAAAAAACAAACAAAGAAACAAAACAAAAAATAACAAAAAAAATCAAAACAAAACAAAACAAAACAAAACAAAATAAAAAGGCACCCCCGAAAAAAACGCCAAAACTAAACAAAAAACAAAAGAAAACAAAACAAAACAAACACCCCCACACACACAGACACCCCCCACCCCCCAGTCCTGTAACGAACCAGGATCGTCACAATGCCATTTATATCAACAATTTAAGTCCAAGTGTTTTGATTTTGTTTATAAGTATACATTTTCTTCAGATAATTGCACTTAATAATTACGAATCCATTATATCTTACACATATTCAATGTGTGTGTGTGTGTGTGTGTGTGTGTGTGAGAGAGAGAGAGAGAGAGAGAGAGAGAGAGAGAGAGAGAGAGAGAGAGAGAGAGAAATTGTTAACGAAAAGGCCCCTCCAAACATTAGCTATAAAAATAATAATGTAAGTGAATATTGACACACCAGGATATTGGGTCAGATTTTTGATAATGATAGGGATACTGATAATTTTGAATACCATCATGGACATAAACATATAATACCATTTCATCGTAACGCTGTGATTAGTTGTAATATTTTTGACGTCTGAAAAAAGGTACAATTGGGTTGTTGGTTACCCGAAGTAACGGCCGCCATGTTGAAGAAAATGAGATGGGTATTTCTGCAAGAGCCACCTGACCATTGGACAGGCCAGTGCGGCCTTTTAGACCTTGACGCCTTGAAGAGTGAAAGCTGCTCTCAGCTTGAAGACATACACGGCCCGAGGCGTGAAATGTACGTCCGGGCATGGAGGCATGGGATCCTTAAAGAATAATCTTTAAGGTTGCAATCTTTCGGGAAACTTTGTTTAAGGAAGGTAGTTTTGGACGCCTTTTCACTCTGCAACCGGCACTGATCATGCTCTAGTTGCCGCGGAAGATGACCAAGGCTGGCGCTTGGGAAGTTTAAACTGGTAAAGGATGCTTTTAAAAGTCATTGTGCAAAAATTTCTTACAGAAAGTAAAAACCACCAGAGACAAGCTAAAATATTCACACATTTGAAACAAGTTGTACATTAATTTTATTCTTTTATAAAGCAGAAACAGATTTAGATTTGATCATATGAGACATTTCAAAGAGTTGTATTGGTTTACAACTCAGAGAGAGTAAAATATATTTGTTCCTTTGCAATTCTGGTTTTTTAAAGTTATAGTGTTAGGCTGTCGTGTTTTTTGAAGATTTTGCTAAAAACAAAATAAAAAAACAAAACAAAACAAAAAAATCAAGAGTCGGTGGAGCATGACCGTTTGGACAAACTTTGTTGAAACGCAGCCAAGGATCCCCACCAACTTTGAAAAGGATCCGGCCATACCCTTTGGGAGAAGTGGAACATGTAAATGTGAACGGCCGATGATGCACGGCTGACGACTGGCCATCCTCTTAATTGAAATGACTGACATTTCAGCTGAGCAAAAAACTGACAGTTTGAGTCCCAAACACAGCATTTATCACCTCCTTTTCCCATTTCTCAGGCTGTAAATTCTTTCTTTTTCCTATTTTTCGCCTCAAACAACCTCGTTCAATGGAGTTGCCCCATAAAATGCCCTGTTACTAATTCTCGTCGCTTGTTCCCGCCAGCAGTTCCTTTGATGTAGTGACAGCTTTTTTATGTCCCTACCCATATGTTTACAAAGTGTAAACATTGCCTGACGTCACACTCTATGAATCTCCATGTTGACCTCATCATCTGCACATTTAGGAAATAATTGTCCCTTCCATCTACATGTGGATTTGTATGTTTAAAGCGGAGTGCCACTTTGAAAATTAAAAGTACATACTTTACCGGACCACTCTTACCTAGTCTTCTTGTCTCCAAATTTGAGATTTGGCACCACGTGGAACAGTGGTGACGCTGTGTGTAAAGACTAGCTAATAGAATATTTGAAGCAGTGTATTTTGAACAGTATGTGCCATTTTGGAAGAAAGCACTAGTAATGTGAGACTGGCTGAACAAGGATGCAAATGGAGGATTTATAAATTATCAAGCACATTTTTCGGGGAGAAACTTATAAAGAAGCTAATTGCTACGCCTATAATATTAGCAAAAGTCGCAATATCACACATAAATGCACAACTATTGGAAATTGAATGAGGGTGCATATTATATTTGAAACTAGGCAGCTGATCCACATGCTTATTAAGTTTACTTGCTGGATTTTTGTAAATGCTGAAACTTACTTTCATTTCATTATTTCATGTAACTATGGTGACATTTGTGCTCTTGGATGTTATCAATTGTTAAGAGGAAAACTTAAATTTACAAAATAGACAATAAATGGTTTTGGTACATCCGCAGCAAATATAAGGTTCGTTATACTGACAGTACTGCCCTCTGTACGCCAAGTGTATTTGGATGTGTACTAATGCTGACCATGCGCATACGTATCTCTATGTGATTGTGCACGTGTAATAAAAGCGAAGTTTCAACAGCTGAGTTGCTGCGCCGTTATTAACTTTAAGAAAAGACTTTAATGCCAAGAAATCAGTCCAAAATGGCTTCTGGTCTAACAGGCCCAGGCTGTGAATCCCGGTGTTTAATGGAGATGACACCAAATACGACCTTTGGAAAATTACGTTTTTTTGGGACAAATGCGTCTTCAAAAGCTACGTTATGGGTAAATACCGGATGAAAGGGATAACTTTAGCAGACGGTCAAAATAAATCCTAAGGGCGTTATGAATCTATTGGTATGATTCTTTGTATTTGTGAGACACCGTCACACGCGGTCTTCTTAGATTGACTGAAAAAGGATCCGGGCTCTTTTTCACGTGCTACTTGGATACATTATATAATAACTTGCACGGCCTCATGACCAACCTGCACAATTCATTTCGAACCAAGTCGCTATTTGGGCAACACGTGTCTGCAGCTGTGTCAACGGGTGTGTGTGAAACCACTTTGCAAAGTTTGAAAATGTGAGTATTTTCTAACCATTTACTGCTCGTATATTCCTGAAATTATTGAAATAAATTTTCTTTTTCTTTTTTTCCTCTTTTGATAATTTTGAACAGTTACAATTTCTGACTCATTATGTTACAGGTTTGACTGGAAATATGAAATGACAGATGAGCAACTTGTCGCCGCTTCACAGGCAGCCGAGTCCGCATAACAACCAGAAACGGAAAATATTTCTGACTGGGAAGACAGTGACCAGGTCGACAATGAAGAATTTATTTATCGTGAGCGATACAGCATGAAAAGTCTGCACAGTACTCGCCACACCAAAACGACAAAGTTGAAAGATCATGGCGATTCTTATTTGAGATCGCTTATTGGAATAAAAATTGTCAAAACGATTGGGGACCTGTGATGTTATGGCTCCAGCATACATGAGGAATAGGTGTTATAATCCTACAATAGGGAAAATCCACAATGAGGCAGTGGCAGGGAAAATGCCAAACTTGGGTATTATGCATGTGTTTGGAACAGAATGTTTTGCTTGAAAACAAAACAAGAAAATGCTTAATGCTTGTAGTAAGAAGCAGGGTATATTTGTGGAATGCAACAAAAGTAGCCCGGCATACTTCGTCTATTTTGCTGAAAGAAATGAAATAAGGAGAGTCAGATGTGTGAAGTTGAAAGTCATGTTCAATGATTTAACTGATATTTTCAATGATGGGTATGACTACACCTACACAAAAGCAAATGAGAACGAGAAGGAAGAAGAAAATGGTTTAAATAATGAAAATGGGGCAAAACGGCGAAAATGATCCAGATCCTGTGAATGTAAGTGATGAGGGTAAAAGGTATCCAGAAAGAAAATGTTCTGAACCAAAATATCTTTAGGATCATGTAACATGACTATGAGTCTGAATTAGAGAGTGCCAACTGCACAATTCATTATTGTTACAATGTTTCAAATGCACCCTACACTTATCGAGAAGCAGTAAACTGTGAAAAATCTAGTGATTGGCAAAATGCCATGGATGAGGAATTTAAGGCATAAGAAGATAATGACACATTTTTTCTTTCTCTAATCCCAGAAGATACGTTAATAGTTGATGGAAAGCGGGTGTATGCAAAAAAACTTGATCAAAATGGTAAAGAGAGAAATACAAAGCTAGGTATGCAGCAAAAGTGTATTTACAAATTCAAACATTGATAACAAGGATATATTCGGGCCCAAGGCAAAAGTGACCTCCATTAGAATGTTAGCACAATTAGTACTGCAGAGGATCTTCTATACCGAATGGGTGGAAAGACTGCATATTTAAATGCACCAATAGATACTGAAACGTATGTAGAACAGACAGAAGGCTATAAAAACTAGTCAAATGGTGAAAACTTGTTTTCAAGATGAGAAAGTTATCATATGGCTTAAAACAAAGTGGTAGAAATTAGAACAACATGTTGCATGCTTATCTGTTGGACGAGTTTGAACAGTGTCTAGCAGACCCTTGTGTATACCAGAAGAAGCATAGTGGATTAAAGCGCAAAATTATTATTTGGGTAGATGATATAATCAAAGGATGGCTAGCTGTGAAACTGTACTAAACAGTGTAAAGAGCTCATTGAAGAGCAGGTTCAAAATGAAAGATTTGGGTGCATTTTAATGGTTTTTTCGGAATAGAGTTAGACGGAAAAAGTATTGAAATGAACCAAACAAAGTACATATACCTAGAAAAATTGCTTAAGAGGTTTAATGTGTTTGATTGTTCATTACGCAACCTGACATGTCAGTTACCTGAGGTTATGGTATAGTTCTCCTTCAGAATGCTGACATGTCTCCCACTGAACATTTATGGAATGCACTTGATCGTCGAGTCAGGGACCTGTACGCTGTACAATGAAATTTTGCCCCCCCCCCCGCCTACCAACTGGCAAAGTGGCTTACAGACCAGTGGAACAAAATTACTCCCACTGAGATAGCCAAGCTCACCAGCAACAAGCCGAAGAAGGTCCATGCTTGCTTGAAGAACATGTCACTCACACCCGACACCCCCAACTGATGTGTGCAGCTTTGAAAGAAACAAGAAGGTCATTTTCAGAACCACCACTTGGTCTTACAGGAGTCAATAAAACCCCTGGTGCAAGAAAATGAATAAACTTCCCGCACACATTCTTACACACATTCCCAATGTTCACGACTAAAAATGTGTTTTTCTGCCAGAAGTATAGTTTCAGTACTAAAAAGGAGTTTTGTCCTTCATAGACTCAATAAATGCAGAAGCAGACCAGGTATCGATTGCTGGTGATTTCAAGCATTCCAGCCATACACATAAGTGAATAAATTTGTATTGTCGCTTACTTTATTATTGTATTATGCATGTGTACACAATTTAATGATTAAACTAAAGTTGGTAACGAAACGAAAATATTAATTTACTCATTAGGGGCCAATTAGAACGAAGGAGAAATTTGAGTCTGCACGCAGGGTCACTTCCATTCAACGAAGAATGGCTCATTTGCAATCGAGATGCTCTGCAAGGAATAAAGTGGCTCAAGTGGGTTGGAATACGTCCGATTACTCAATTTTTAGGCAGGAATCAATAGAGTGGGATGTCACAAATCTCTTCATATATAGATAATGTGCGTCAGGGCAGCAGAAAGTGCTTAAAACAGAAAAACAGCGGGGGCGGGGGGGGGCACCGTTTTATGTTTGTTCTCTTCTAACCCTAATCAGTATTTTCGGTGGACACTGACTTTGGCGTCAATATGAATGGGTTTGTATCGACCAGAGTATGATGACAACCATTCTGCTGGTTGCTCTTCTGGATGAAGGGAGCAACTTTTCATAGTTTTCCGTCAAGCAAAGGTAAAGAGGCCAGCAAATGCTGCACCTGGTTAAGAGTGATAAAACAAAGATTAGACACCAGCAAGATATGACAGAATTTGTTCTCCGCTTTTGTGGGTGGCACAGGACCGATTTCAGAACACCAGGGTCCAACCTTTTTTCCGCACAACGGCTGGAAGAAAACCGACAGAGAGACTAACGTGTGACAGAATAAAAGAAGCCAGCTCAACGAAACCACAAGGCCATGGGTGACACTCACACATCAGACAAGGGATGCGAGAAATGTCTACTGACGAAACCAGGATGTCAGACGTAAAAATTGTAGAAATTAAGGGATTTTTCAATGACACGTTGGCACTATGTACGGAACCAGAAGCAACTGTTCTAGCAGAAAATAGTAAAGGAAGAGAGTAGAAGAATGGCCACACATCAGCTGTGAGCCCAGTAAGTTTCTTGATCCTTCTTCAAACCCTTGTCTGTACCTGCCACATAAAGTTGACCAAAAAAAAAAAAAAAAAAAAAAAAAAAAAAAAAGATTTTGTGTATCATCACCAGCTTCCTTCTGCTTTTCTATTATTTGTATTAATACTATATTTTCAGTGTATTTCTAGCATGCAGAAAGTTATGACACGCAATTTTGTTTAGTAGGCCTGGCCGCCTACATATTTTCTTGGGTGTCCTGGCTGTCCACCAGCTGGTGGTACTGTTCTTAGTGTTCTGTACAGTACTTTTTATATATCTGAAAATATGACAATGTAAATAGTTTAACATTCACGTTACTTTTTTGAGTAGCAATAAAAAAAACAAAGAAACCCCACAAAACAACAAAACCCCCCCCCCCCCCAAACCCTCCCCCTGCACCTCCCCCGGAAAAAAACAAATAGTATAAAGAGGTAATTATGCACTAATATATCGTTTTGACGGATAGGAAGAGTAGCCAGCATAATCAGAAGTATCTTAAAAATCATTCAAACTGTTATAAATGTATTGTAGGTACTAGGAATTATAACCCTGCATGTATCTCTATGCTAATGTTGCATTAAATTAATCATTTTATTTATTAGTTTACACTTATATCTTTTCAGGGAGACCTGTTCAGAAATACACCTGCACAGTCACAGGAACAGACCACATGTTTGCTGCTTCACATGTGACCAATGCGATTTATGAAGCAGATGACAAGGGCTGTCACGTTAAGCCATTGACTTGCACAGTGGACACCCAAACAGATTTTACTGTTTCGCAAATGGATGATTTTTTTTTAGGTAAGCCTATCTCAGCAAGTTTTTAATTTTCATTTCAAATCAATGAATGAAGAGAAGTTCAAGTTACTGCCATATATATATATATATATATATATATATATATATATATATATATATATATTAACTACTCAAAACTTATAACTCTCCACCTTTTCAACAAAACATAAAGCACCCTAATTAAATAGAATGTTTAAAAAGACAATGTATTTGTAAATTGCAAGTACCCTAGCACATAATCCATGAGTATTCACTTGATTTCAGATTCATGCTTGGCTACACATGCACTTATTCAAAAACAAAGCTGAAAAATGACTTTGCAAAGAAGTGTTTTGTACTGCATTACGTGTGTGGTTTCCCTGTCCCCATTTAAGCTTTTCCTAACATTGTTTTCTTTCACTTTACAATGACACGAGTGGATGATTTGAACAAGAACAGGGACAGTTAAGAGTATAAATTGTGGCAGAGCTTGAGATCAGGTATGGGTTTCCCATCAGCCTGCAAACCTGCTGGACGAAACATGCCAAGACTCTCAACTGTACACCGGGCTAGAGCTGTTGGCCAAATTGAGGCTGGAGAAAGCTGTTGTTCTGTGGCAAGGGCCCTTGGTGTAAACCATCGCACCATAAATGACCTGTGGCTGAAATTCCAATGCACTAATGACGTAGCCAACTTGCAAAGGCAGGCAAGATCAAAAGTGACTATCAGGCGCCAAGACCAGTTTATCGTCACAACAGCTCTTAGGTCTCGAACAACTACAAGCACTGATATTCGAGACATGCTCCATGCTGCTTATGCACATCAAAGAAGAATATCTGATCAAACCATAAGAAATAGGCTACATCGCCAAGGTCTCAGATCCAGATGCATGGTCCAGAAGCAGAGCCTCTTGCCTCGACACAGAGAAGCCAGGATGGATTGTTGAAGAAGTCACCTTCGCAAATCCAGAGCAGAGTGGGCAAATGTCTTGTTTACAGACGAATGTCGCTTCTGTGTCCACAATAAAGATGAGCGAGTGAGGGCTTGGAGAAGAACAGGAGAAAGACATGCTGAATGCTGCGTCAAGCCCACTGTCCCATTAGGAGGAGGCAGCATCATGGTGTGGGGAGGCATATCAGCAGACGGAAAGACAGAGCTGGTGTTCATTGATGGAACCCTGAATTCCAGGAGGTACATTACTGACATCCTACAACCTCGCGTTATCCAGTATGCTGGTGCCATCGGGGACGAGTTTGTGCTAATGCAAGACAAAGCCAGACCACATGTGTCCCCTGATGTCCAGGGCTTCCTTGCTAATGAGGGGGTTGAGGTGATGGAGTGGCCAGCCTGTTCCCGGATCTGAATCTGATAGAGCATGTCTGGAGTCAGCTGAAGCAGAAGGTATACCCTCAGATGAACGCTGCTTCAACTATTGATGATCTGCGCCATTTAGTTCAGCAGGAATGGGACAATTTGCCTCAGGCTCACCTCTGTAAGCTTGTATACAGCATGAGGAGAAGGTGCCAGCAGTGCCATAGCAACCGAGGTGGTTACACAGAATATTGACTTTACCATGGTTCAACAAGCATACTGTGATGCGTTGATGATCAAACCATTGAGACAAGTCTTCTGTGATAAACAAAAAACTTGATAACCCACTTCAGGTTTCATTGAATCTAATGTTGCAAACTTCAAATTTTGACTTTCACTAAAAACCAGTCATGTGCATTGAAGCATGGACTCCTTAAGATGGTCATTTTTCTGTTAACACTGTGCCAAGAGTATGAAGATAAAACATATGAAACTGAAATTCCAAAATATTTGTTCATTATTTAATTATATACAAGTAAATAAGTGGAGAGCTATATGTTTTGAGTAGTTTATATATATATATATACATATATATATATATATATATATATATATATATATATATATATATATATATATATATATATATATATATATATATATACTGAACCCCAATGAAAAGTATCCACATAAAAAAATTAACACATTAATTTTGTAAGTTACTAAGTACTGTGTGTGCATATATGCATGGTTTGGAGCCTACATCAGGGTCATTCAGGACAACTTTTTAACTTTTGCTGGGTTGTTACATAATGCATGTGACTTTTGTGCACCGAATATGGCTTCTGACCACCACTCCTATTGGATGGCTAAAATGACCTGATGTTTTCAGTGGCTTTAAAAAGGGATGTTCAGCCAAGAAAAAAGCCAGTGGTCTCAGGTGTGTTGAGGCAATCATGCCGCGTCTGAGCCAAGGTCAAAGACACCATGCTTTGGGGCTTGCAGAGGGTGGAGTCCCAATCACTCAAATCGCACAAAGAATGGGGTGTACTCGGCGCACCATCCAATGACTAATTGAACGGCAACAAGAAACTGGATCCGTAGATGATCGGCCTAGGCCTGGCCGAGAAAGAGTGACAACACCTGGCCAAGACCGTCACATCCGGCTGATGCACCTGCGAGACCGTTTCCGTACAGCAGCCCAAACAGCCCGTGAGACTCAAGGGGTGAATCACCGTCCTGTCAGTAGTTCTACTGTGGAGAGGCGACTGAGGAGCAGTGGCCTAACAGCCAGAAGACCTTACAGGGGTAACCTGCTGACCCAACCCAGAAGAGAAAGACGACTGCAGTGGTGTAGAGCACACTCCAGGTGGACTCTCCAGCAGTGGAATACCGTCCTTTTTACTGACGAGTCCCGTTTTTGTGTCAGCAGAGCAGATGGCAGAGAACGTGTGTGGCGCCGGACTGGGGAGAGATATGCAGATGCCTGTGTCCGTCAGGCAGATCGATGGGGTGGACCCTCTGTCATGGTGTGGGCAGGCATCAGCAACCGCTACCGGACACCCCTAGTGGTCATTCAAGGGATCCTCAATGCTAGGCGGTACATTGATGAGGTGCTGGAGCCGCACATGGTCCCATTTATGGAGCAGCATCAAGATCTGGCGATCTTTCAGCAGGACAATGCACGTGCACACTCTGCAAGATTAACAATGAACTTTCTCAATGAGAACAACATCAATGTCATGGAATGGCCAGCGTTCTCACCCGATCTGAGCCCTATTGAACATTTGTGGGATCAGTTAGGCCAAGGTATTCAACGGAGGACACCTAGGCCTACTACCCGAAACCAGCTGATCCAAGCTCTGCAGGAAGAATGGAATAATGTTCCCCAACACAGAATTCAAACCCTGGTCAGCAGTATGCGCCGCAGATGTATAGCATGTGTTGATGCTCGAGGTGGCCACATCCCATATTGAACAGAAAAATTTGTGTGACTTTCAATTAGGGCAGTTAATGACATTTTTTGCCTGTAAGTGACGTTAATGTTGGTAGAGCGTGACATTATTTTTACGCCAGAAAAGTGAATGCTTTGTTAAGTTCTAAGCACGTCTAGGTATGAAATGTTTCAAGTATAAACAATAAAATACTTCAAAATTGGCATGTGGATACTTTTCATTGGGGTTCAGTATATATACATATACACAAGAACTACAAGGACAACTTTCTCAAAGACAAGAGATGATTGAACTTGCATACATTTGCAGACTTTTTCAGAGTAGCTTATTTATATGTGACAAAATGGGGCTTGTCTGCTCATGCAAAACTCATCTTAACCAAAAATTAAAGAAGAAAAAAACAACAAAACCAAAAAAAAAAAAAAAAACCAAAACCAAAAAAAAACAAAAAAACAAAAAAAAACCCCCCCCAAAACTGAAAAACTAAAAAATCCCCAAATATCTATCCATTTAGACAAGTTTAGAAACCACTAACCGGAAAAGAAAGCGCAAACAATATTCTGTACATAGTTTTAATGTAGAGCAAAATATGAACTTTTGGGTATAGTTCAGAACTCATGAACCCCCCCCCCAAACTTTTAGTTATTGATTCCCTTGTAAGAGATAAATCTGATTTTTAATTGTAGGAAAATACTAGTAACAAGGCGAACAAGATAGATGCTGATGCTGCAGGAAGGAAAGTACTTGTAAACAAGGTAATCAAGAGTGACAAAACTGTGAAACATGTTACTGTTTTACCTTCACTTCTGATATTATATCGTCTATTTTCACGACTTGTGAGCAATTGGGACAAGCTGAAGTACTGGAGTGGTCCAAAAAGTGCAAAGACAAAAGGCTTTGAACTCAATGCAGGAAGACCAGGTCCCAAAAGAAAACTGACTTAGTGTGAGGAGTACATAGTAATGAAGATAAAATTTAGACTTGATTTAGCAAACAGTGTAGTAGCAGATCTTTTTGAGGTTTCTGAGGGCAGAGTAAGCCAAATATTCAGCACATGGATGAACTGAATATATTAGATTGTTAAACCTACCCTGAAGTGGCCAACAAAAGAACATATCTCTCAATACTTGCCACAGGCCTTTTCTTCCATTCCCAGAATCAGAGCCATCATAGACTGCACAGAAATATTCATTGATAGACCTAGGTCTCCTACAGCACAGGCAGCTACTTATAGTACATGTAAGAGTCAGAACAGATGCAAAATTCTGTTAGCCATGAGTCCACCTGGAGCATTTACTTTTTTAGCAGAACTGTGGTGTTTTGCACTTGATAGAACCTGGAGACGACATCATATCAGATCGTGGGTTTACTAACAGGTATTTGCTGTTGCAGAGAGAGGCCATTCTCAACATGCCGCCTTTTACAAGAAAGTGTGTGTGTGTGTGGTAACAAGAAAAGACTAATTCTCAAACAAATAAACAAAGCAAGAAAACCAAAATTAGCAGTGTGTCTCGATAAATGCTGGTTGTAGGTGCTGCCTTACGCAGCTTTCTACTTTTTCAGAGTAGCTTATTTATATGTGACAAAATGGGGCTTGTCTGCTCATGCAAAACTCATCCTAACCAAAAATTAAAGAAGAAAAAACCAGCAAAAAAAAAAAAAAAAAAAAAGAAAAAAAAAAACCAAAAACAAAAAAAAACAAACTAAAAAATCCCCAAATATCAATCCATTTAGACAAGTTTAGAAACCACTTACCGGAAAAAAAAGCGCAAACAATATTCTGTACATAGTTTTAATGTAGAGCAAAATATGAACTTTTGGGTATAGTTCAGAACTCATGAACCCCCCCCCCCCAAACTTTTAGTTATTGATTCCCTTGTAAGAGATAAATCTGATTTTTAATTGTAGGAAAATACTAGTAACAAGGCGAACAAGATAGATGCTGATGCTGCAGGAAGGAAAGTACTTGTAAACAAGGTAATCAAGAGTGACAAAACTGTGAAACATGTTACTGTTTTACCTTCACTTCTGATATTATATCGTCTATTTTCACGACTTGTGAGCAATTGGGACAAGCTGAAGTACTGGAGTGGTCCAAAAAGTGCAAAGACAAAAGGCTTTGAACTCAATGCAGGAAGACCAGGTCCCAAAAGAAAACTGACTTAGTGTGAGGAGTACATAGTAATGAAGATAAAATTTAGACTTGATTTAGCAAACAGTGTAGTAGCAGATCTTTTTGAGGTTTCTGAGGGCAGAGTAAGCCAAATATTCAGCACATGGATGAACTGAATATATTAGATTGTTAAACCTACCCTGAAGTGGCCAACAAAAGAACATATCTCTCAATACTTGCCACAGGCCTTTTCTTCCATTCCCAGAATCAGAGCCATCATAGACTGCACAGAAATATTCATTGATAAACCTAGGTCTCCTACAGCACAGGCAGTTACTTATAGTACATGTAAGAGTCAGAACAGATGCAAAATTCTGTTAGCCATGAGTCCACCTGGAGCATTTACTTTTTTAGCAGAACTGTGGCGTTTTGCACTTGATAGAACCTGGAGACGACATAATATCAGATCATGGGTTTACTAACAGGTATTTGCTGTTGCAGAGAGAGGCCATTCTCAACATGCCGCCTTTTACAAGAAAGTGTGTGTGTGTGGTAACAAGAAATGACTAATTCTCAAACAAATAAACAAGGCAAGAAAACCAAAATTAGCAGTGTGTCTCGATAAATGCTGGTTGTAGGTGCTGCCTTACGCAGCTTTCTGCTCCCCCCCCCCTTGGTGTAGTAACTGCAAGGGAAAACCTGAACATTATGCATAACTTGACAGTTCATGGACGAAGGGTGGTTTTAACTTTGTGCCAAACCCCCTCGCATCCCACCCTATTATGTAACTAGATGGATATATGAAAATCCCAGACCATGAATTCCATCAATGTATTTCAGAGTCCAGTATTATTTCTTGTCCCTACATTTGCATGTGTCATTGTGTTAAATGTTAACAAAAGATATTGTGTGTAGTTTTTTTTGTGTTTGTGTACCTAAGCTACAAAATGTTTCCCTGATATTTTTACAGGGGTACCTAAAGTATTCTGGCAGGGTCAGTCTTAAAATGTATTAATTTTTGAAAACCTTAAAAAGGAGGTAGATAGGACTTTCTGTTGGTACTGCCTGTTGAAAGCAAAGGAACATGTTTGTCATCCCACAACCACCCACGCAAGTTGATTCATCAAACCGAAGCCCATGTGCATCCGATAGCTGAAGACCAGTGAAAAAACGCCTAAAGTGATGTTGGAGTATAAAGTGTGGTGTCAATTCTCTGTTGCCTGGTGTAATACATTTTATATTGGGGCTCCTGCCTTTGACAGATCATATTAACTTTTAAAACTACCCTTTTCAAGTTTTTTCCCAAAAAGGGCAAAGTACACTACATTTGGTTTTAAAAATTGGTACATTTCTATTTCCCTACCACTGGCAAGTTTGTTTTTTATCTCCAAGTTTTTTCATTCTCCCCCCCCCCCCACATCAATCCCTTACTTTTCATGATAATGTGTCAATATACAATCTCTGAGGAGTTGGATCATTTGCAATCCTTTTACCTACAACAATGAGTCAAATGAAGTTTGTATATAGCACTCATTAATGCCGCAAAGCACTCAACTGATTTTTGCTCTTTTTATATTCAGATGCCATTAAGTGTAGACAATAATCCCACAAAGAACCTTGAATAAAACATTGCAGTTTGATTCACCAAAAAGCAACAACTCTTTTTGAAATTTCCGACACCTGGTCGAAACAAATGTATTGCACTCAGACAGTGTGTAGATTTGTATTTGTTTTGTTAACAATCATATAACAGTTGTGGGCTTATACATGTTAAGCTCTCAAAATTTACCATTCTTGTAATACTATTTTTTTTCTTTTTTGGAGCACACTGCCCTGTTGTTTGTTGTCAAAATATGTGAAGCATTTTGAATACACTTGGAAACTATTGGGGCATTTAAAGAAGTATTTAAAAAAAAGACCGGATCATGTCTTATGGGTTTTGGCTGTACAGCTGCTTTGTAGATCAAACTTTTGATTTTTTTTTTCAAATGTTTAGACTGCATATGGCCTTACACAGATTGCGGACAAATACACACACGTTATAAAGCAAACTTTTTTTAACCTTTTCCCATTGAATAGAATAATAATACACTTGGTTTTACATGTGCTAGCTGGTCAAAGTATGTTCTCTTTCATTCGATAAGTCAGAATCATTTCACTACATGAAGAAGATAAAATTTGATTTGATTGTGATGAAACATGTCCACACAAAATCAAATCTACAGTTGATTTGCTTACGGAGGTTTACGACAAGAGACTAACAAAACTTAACATCTTGTAACTTTAGTTTTTTTCATAATATTCAAATATTCACATACACGAAGTTGTAGTAAATGCTTCCATCACCCATCTGAGAACACAGAATATTTAAAAGCAAACTGACTGAAGCATGTTCAAAACCTTTTTCTTGTTCACCCTGTCATAGAAAAAAGGTTGACTAACACATGTGTATTTTCAAAATTATTTAGCTATTGTCAAAAAACCCCCAACAATAACCACATTTCTTAGTATAAGGAGTAGATAACCAAGGAACAAGATAAAAAACTACCACACTTCAATATGCAACAGGTTTAATACTTAATATACCGTCACATGTCCATCAATGCATGTGCATTTCAGAATTACATATCTATTACTGTACAGCCTGCACAGAAAGGTCAGTTCAAAATGTTTTACGGCACAACAGACAACACTCTCACAGTGCGTGTATGCATTCTTCACAATAACTTTACATTAGTAGAAGACAAGGACAATTTCACGAAAAATGTGTTGAGTTTCTCCAAAGTAGATTGCCACAAGTAACTGTTGTAAAAAAATCCTCTCGACTGATAAGAATGGATACTTATTTGTGTGTAACACAAAATCGTGTCAATCACGGTCACTCACAGCCAGCTGCGTCTGACCATACCAGGAAGTGTTTTGCTTCAGACGAACATTTCCTTCAGAGTCCTGTGTCACATGATACTTTGGGTCACATAACTCGGCAGGAGACTTATCCTTGTGAGCAAAAGGGCACTTAATTTCTATAAGCCCCGTGCCACAACACTTGCACTCTATAATGCCATCTGGTGGAGCCCCTAAGTGTGGGTAAACTTTTAATTCATCAACCATAAAGCCACACTTGTGTATGTTTGCTCCTCTATGTTTCTTTTGATACTGCTCAAAATATATATCTCTTGCAATCGGCTTGCGTTTCTGGCCATGCTGTGTTGCTTGCTCGAAAAATGCTTCTTGTGAACGAAAATGTCAAGTACATAGTTTTCCTTGTCATTTCCCTTGTAACATGCAACATTTTCTTCATTAAATGCTGTTATCATTCTATATCGCTGCCGTGACCACTTTGAGTCTAGTGATGTGATTTGTGTTTGTGTGAGTCTCTCAATATTATTACACATAGCAGAGGAAAAACGTCATAAAGTCTCATAAATTCCGATAAACTCAAATCTTGTAACGTTTGTTTGTATTCGTTGACAAGGTCTGTCACACTCTGAATTGGTAACACTTTCAAAGGAGCAGATGGATCTGGATCCAATATATGTCCACATACACCATTTGCCAGCTCAGATACAGGGTCTATGACAAAACTGAGTTTGTGATACTCAAGGCAGCTGAACAGGGATTATATTTGTCTGGTGTGGGCTGGACTGGCCTTGGTTGTACAATTATGAGTCTGTAAAGAGTAAAACTATATATATATATATATATATATATATATATATATATATATATATATATATATATATATATATATATATATATATATATATATATATGTATAGAAAATACTACAACCACAAACTTGTCCTGTGGCAACAGAAGAAAGCTGATCAAGTCCATTGTAGTTATACATCTTTCTTAACAGTTTAACAGACCTTTGTAATGTCAGTGTTAATGTTCCCTGGTAACCTTTAATTTCATCCTCCAGCTATACACTCGCATACATCATATGTCAGTTTGGTGCTGGCTATGAAATGAATTAATTATGATATATCAAATATGTATCACATTTATACAACAAATACAAATCATATATTTTTAAGCCAACCTCCCAACCCCTTCCCACTCTCAGCTGGGATCAACTTTTTTCAGCTTTTCAAAAACTTTTTTGAATATATATATATATATATATATATATATATATATATATATATATATATATATATATATATATATATATATATATATATATATATATATATATATATATATATAAGGCAGAGCTCATTTTCTTTCTGTCATATTCATCATTATAATTCCATTATCAAATGACCCAGTGATTGCATGTCAGCTTACCTTAAATTTATTTCCTTTACTGGCATAGGTCTGGACTCTTGTCTGGGTTTATCCATCTTGCATTGTGTATCTGTATACCTGTCTCTTCTTCTATCACTGAAGACCGCCATGGCAAACCAAACTGCAACCACACGTTTGCATTTGCCATCCCATCTAAAGGTTTATAAACAACATCATAGTAAAATGGATACACACACACACACACGGATATATATATATATATATATATATATATATATATATATATATATGTATATATATGTATATATATGTATATATATATGTATATATATGTATATATATGTATATATATATATATGTATATATATATATATATATATATATATATATATATATATATATATATATATATATATATATATATATATATATATTTCAATTGTAAACAATTTAGCCCAGACGTACATGAAACATACTGCCTTCTATGCTGGCTTCAATATTAATTATTGTATCATTACCTGCAGTTTTTTGGGAGTCTATTACCAAACTAATATTTAAATCTTTAATCTATTTAGAAACCTTTTAAAGCTTATATCCATCACTACAACTATTAGTATTGTAAATATCATAGTATTGTAAATATCATGTTAACCAGGAGACAATTAATCTGTAATGTGAAGAAAAAAAGTCATACCATTCCCTTCTTTACTCTCTCTGTTTCTCTCTCTATATATATTAGATTTACTTTACAAAATGAATGTAGTTTATTTAGTGACTGAATACCTGAACACTGGCAAACTTTTGATGTGGCCAATGGCCTGCAGCTTACAATCTCTGTGTATCATCAGATGATAGATACAGACCCATTGTACTGGCTAGTTATTCCTCCAAATTTTTATGCTTGCATAAAACATAGAATATTGGCCCTAGCAGGCCTATAGTTTTAATAAATACTTATGCAGTGCACTGGCAACCGCCTGTGTGGATTAGGCTCTCATCTGTCTTTGTATCCCATACTTTACAGGGCGTTTCTTTCTGTGAAATTTGACTGGTACAGAGGGCTTTGAAATAAAAGAGGTTGCAGGACATAAGGGTTTTTTAGGACGTACATTTGGACTCCATGTATATGCCCCTGCTCGGCCAGTTGGTACCCGGTCGACTCGATGCATTTCGTGTACATCGATAGGGGTCCACCCACATTTACTCATAAGGTATGCTATCACATGGGGCATTTGCAGCACTGGTGTTCTGTGCCAATAGGCAATCTGTGCCGATTAGGAAACGGCGCAGCGCATTTTGAGAATTATCATTTGGCGCGACCAAATAAGAATTTCGTGATACTGTATCGCAGCCATCATATCCAGCGCACGCTTCGAACCAGTCAGTGAGATGAAAACAAAAGATTACAGGGTTGCCAAGAAAAACTTGACTGAGAATTTATGATGCACACAACTGAATGATACAAGAGATTTATTATCATTGAGAGACGTACAATGGTGATCTGGAGCTTAATATGCATGGCGACATTAACGAGCCAGCCAAGTCACACTCCAACTGCCAGTCTTTCCATATCAATACTTCATTTTGAATTCAGAGGTTTAAGTTATTTATATCATGTCATGTTACTTATTCAGAGGGAAAAAAGAACTATGTTCCATTGTTTTCCTGGGAAGTTTCAGATGATCTTTTCTCGGGTTCGTTCACTCTCTCCATTATTGTGTCATCTGTACATAGATAAGAAAATTGAAAAGTTATGAAAGGATTTTTCTAAAACTAGAAGAATATTTACATGTACAGTAAAACCTGTCCTAGCGGACACTTGTCTACTGCGGACACCTGCTTAATGCGGACAGTTTTGGCCAAACCGAATATTTTAAAATCATTTTCATATTGGTGATACCTGTCTACAGTGGACACCTGTCTATTGTGTATTGCAGACACTTTTTGGGGTACCAAATGCAGAAACAACCTGTCTAATGCGCACACAATATATCAATCGATGTACCGATCTAGAGGATCTGAACTCAGAGTGCATCTGGATTGAGATTACAACAAAACGTGGGGTTCTACTGATTGGAAATTATTATCGAACTCCTGGCCAGCCTGCTCAAATACGGGATGCCTTTCTCGAGGCTTTGAATACCTCAATTTCCATAGCGCTTGAAAGTAACCCACACTCCCTCCTTATTACTGGCGTTTTTAACGATAGATGCTCAGACTGGAATTCACCACATCAAGATAGTGACCTTGGCTTAGCACTTTTCAACCTGCTTCTTCAACACAACCTCTACCAGCTTATACAGGAATGTACAAGAACCACCGAATACTCAGAAAACCTGCTTGATCTTATTATCACTGACTGTCCTGGCCTGGTACTCAACAGTGGTGTCCTCACTCCTCTGTCAAATTCTGACCGTGCGATCGTTTTCTGCTCTCTCTCTCACTATCACACTTTAAAGACCGCCTGTTCAAACGTCATGTTTGGGATTACAATAAAGCCAATTTCCCTGAACTTAATTCTACTCTCTTAACAGCACCTTGGAACACAGCCCATGATGTCTATGATAATCCTGACGATATTGTTTCATACTGGTCAGAATTGCTTCTCTCCACTGCCAAGGAATTTATACCCTTTAGAGAAGTCACCGTAAGACCTTCAGACAAGCCTGGGATTACAACCGAGATAAAAAAGCTTATTCGCTTCTGTAATCGGGCATGGAAGCGTTTTAAGAATATAGCTAACCTGCCGCGACCCTATACATTCGAGGTTTCCATGAAGGTCGAGAAGTTTTACCAGTTTTACAAGAAGTCACGTAACCATGTCCTTAACAAAATTCGAAAATCGACGCGTTCTTACTTTAATAAATTACGTTCTAAACTGGACGATAACGAAATAAATCCAAAACAATGGTGGAGCTTATCTAAGTCTGTCTTGGGATCTAAAATCCACGAGGGGATTCCACCAATAATTGAAAACGACCAAAATATATCCTGCAATGCACAAAATGTGATATTTTTATTAACTATTTTGCAAGTCAGTGCACAAATTCTTCTGACATTGACTCCCCACCATTGCCTGAATTTAAGCACCGCACTGAGTCTAGACTAACTGAAATCACTTTTGGTGAGCATGACGTTTTGAAAGTATTATTGTCTCTAAGACTTACTTCTGTAACCGGGCCTGACACTATTGGCAACATCCTTCTAAAAAATACTGCTCACTCCATCTGCAATTCTCTCACAAAAATATTTAAACTTTCTCTTAACCAAGCTTACTTTCCATTGTCCTGAAAACGTTCAAATATTTGTCCTCTCTTCAAAAAATCTAACAGACAAATAAAAAGTAACTATAGGCCAATATCCTTACTCTGTAATGTTTCTAAAGTCTTTGAAGGCATAATGTTTAATGCCCTCTATGAATATTTAACTGCAAACGATCTCCCCACACACAAAAATTCAGGTTTCAAGGCAGGCGACTCAACAATCAATCAACTTGTCTACCTACACGTACTTCATATTATCTATAACGGTCTAGAGTTATCAAAAGAGGCCAGAATGGTATTTCGTGACGTCTCTGAGCCATTCGACAAGGTATGGCACCCTGGACTCCTCTTCAAACTCAAGCAGCTTGGCGTATCGGATCATCTTGTTACCTGGGTTGAAAGTTATCTATCTAATCGCCTCCAAAGAGTTACTATTCATGGTCAATCTTCTGCCTGGCTTTCTATCCAGGCTCGAGTGCCTTGGGCTCTATCCTTGGGCCCCTCCTATTCTTGGTTTATGTAAATGACCTAGTGGACACTCTCACGTGCGAAGTGAGCTAGTTCGCTGATGATACTAGCATACTCGAAATTGTCAATAACCCTGTTCAATCCTCACGCCACCTGAACACCAATCTGACTCTAATACATTACTGGGGCAGGCTATGGCGAGTGTTATTCAATGCCACCAAATCACTATCTGTTATATTTTCTGTGAAACGAGTGACACCTGATCCTCCGCCAGTTTTCTTGAGTGGGTCTCCGATTCCTGAGGCAGACATTCATACACATCTCGGAATCACCTTCAGTGCTGACTTATCTTGGCAAGCCCATATCACACGGACTACCAATAAAGCTGGTCAAAGAATTTTCTTACTGCGTAGGTTCAAGTATAAACTGTCCGGCAAATCCCTGGTCAAAACATATTGTTCTATGATCCGTCCACTCCTTGAGTACGGCTGTGTTTTATTCGACAACTGTGGTAAAGTGCTGTCTGATCGATTGGAATCGATTCAGTACAATGCCGCTAAAATGTGTACAGGCGCCTTGAAACATACATCACATGTTAATTTACTTCGTGAACTTGGGTGGTCAACTCTTGCGGACAGACGTAAATACTTCAAGCTTGTCCTTTTTTACAAAATGTACCACAAACTGACTCCCTCTTATCTGTCTAAACTAGTACCTTCTCCTCCTGTTGGTCGTGCTCTCCAACATTCAATGTCAGTGCGCCCCGTTAGATGTAGAACATCGCGTCTGTCTTACTCTTTACTCCTAGATGCTATCAAACAGTGGAATAACCTGCCTTCCGATATTAGAGATTCGCTTTTTCTACATATATTCAAATCGAAACTTAAAACTACTCTCTTAGCCACAGACACTGTTCTTGAGTTCTATCTCCATGGTGACAGATTTACTAATATTTGCCACACGCAATTACGCCTAGGATTCTCTAGACTTAACTCCGACCTTCACAAAGTTAACATCCTTCCTGACCCATCCTGTGCCTGTTCTTATCCCACTGAAGACTCCAAGCATTTCCTACTCTTCTGTCCCTATTACATCGTTCAGAGAAACAAATTACTAAATACTGTTATTCCTTTGATTGCTCCGGGGTTAGCCCGCATTTTATAATTCATATTGGTAGTGATAGGTTAGTTGAAATATTTCTCCGTGGCAGTAACGAGCTTTCTAACTGCCTGAATATCCAGATCTGTGATGCTCTCCATCAGTACATTATTGATACCAGGCGCTTTAACGACTAAATGTTTCCGTTACTGTTACTGTAGTGATCATCGGTTGGACTATGCAAATTTATTTGTATCACACCTTTCTTCTTTAACGGGTAAATATTGAACTCAATTCATATTGGTTTAACTTGTATCTTACAAGTAATCAAACTTTGATATTCGTACAGAGTTTACACAGATATAATACATTGGTAACATTTGTTTTGTCATGTGTGTCTTGTATGTACCTACTGTGTGTCTCCATGTTCTGGAGAACCCCTTTATTAGTCATCTAGATGTACTATAGGGCTATCCAGATTAAATAAATACGTTTAAACAAAATAAAAAAAATAAATTATCAGTGCATTTTTTGAAACTTGTTATGTTCCAAGCTGTAATGCCTGAACAATGCCGTGCATGTTCAGCTGGAATCAAAGACTAATTAATCCATTGTTCAGTGGCCTGTAAGACACAATTAGCTCATTCAGCAAAGCAGTTAGGCTGCAATGCCTCAACGGACATGCCAGGTGTCTCTGAGCACTGATGCTCTTGTTGAGTGAGGTTGCTCACGCTTTCTCTGTCTATCAAACAATTAAGCTCCATAGATCAATCATTAAGTCTAAAACAAAGGACCCATTGAGACTCATGTGAAGTTATCACAATTTGTAACAATGGCACATACAGTTATACTGTACTCAAAGGTAAGGATATCCCTGTGCTATGTTTGTTGTTTATTTCTTTTCTGTTAGTAAAATAAATTACGCAAATTTTCTTTAGCCTGGTAAGCCCATACATACACAATTTAATTGTTTTTCATTACAATGATTAAATGGAATAAGATGGGTGCACATGTGCATCTTTTATGACAGTCTATACAAGTTTATCTCCTTTGATACAAATGTACTCTGGGATCCTAGAAATTTCAGCCCCTGCCTATTGTGGACACCTGTCTATTGCAGACACTTTTGCCAGAACCACAGGTGTCCGCAATAGGCAGATTTTACTGTATTCACTGAGCAAAATAAATGAAAAATACTAGCCTAAACAATTCTCATCTTGTCCTGGACCATTTGGGAATATTTCATAATAAATGAACAAATCCAGTTTAAAAAAATAATACCATCTGGTCCTGGGCCATTTGAGCACATTTCACAATAAATGAAATATACAAGTTTAAAAAAACCTCATCTGGTCTCGGACCATTAGGAAATATTTTATAATTAATGAAAAATACCATTTGAAAAGAAAAATCTCACCTGGTCCTAGATCATTTGGGAACAAACGATAATAATATAAATTGATGTGGCCAGGGGGACTCCTATAAAGACAAATACATGTCACTCTGATAGGATCCACCGTTAAGCTTTAAAGAACTGAAACAATGTGGATAGCAATTACATAGACCATGAATATCGAAAAAAACTTAAGATACAATACAAATTATACACACAATGTGGGTGGGAAAATATAATCATCGATTATTTCGACAAGCATAGTAGTTATATATATTACAAATATGTTGACAATTATGAATGAAAAATACAAGATCAAAAAAAAAAAAAAAAAAAAAAAAAAAAAAAACAGCTGGTCCTGGACCATTTGAGAAGATCGTAACCATTACCAATGCAATTTCATTGTGTCAAATTCATCTCTTCCATTACTATTTTTTAACACTGTTGACGCCATTATTGATTTGAAACTGACTTGACCAACTTTTGTCGTAGGGTTTCGCTGTCACGGTTAAACGATTTTGCCGACCTAAATTAACCCACCCGTAGCTGACCTCAGGCAAAGCGTCGCTTTACGACTGGCACATGTGTATAAAGAATAAAACTACAATGCCATGTAGTAATTTTTTTTTACTATTTCAGATTTAGACTTATACACTGAATCAATAAAAAAAATTTTTATCAGTACAAAACCATTGAAATTTATCATATGGATACAGTGCTTTAGATCCAGACAATCAGTGATTGTCACGTCTGATAATTCACGGATATATGGCAAAGGATAATTCAAACGTTGGGTGACTGGTCGGAAATAATTCCTTTGACATTTATTAAACTAGAACAAATTACAAAGAATGAATGATATGGTTAGTTACTGTTCCCAAAGCTACGTTGCCGAATACGTGAACCGGAAATATATTCTATGACTTTTTAAAGCAGGTTGCCATTACTCTCTATACCATGTTTGTCAGGAGAATTATGTTGACGAAGGTGCTAAAAGGATTATCAGACGTCAGCAGCGCACGTCTTTTTGCAAGTTGCATCAATAATGACCGGCTACATCTCGTTAGGAACACTTCCAATTATCTTCAACCCCTGCCAAGGATTTCGACGGTTTTATGCAGGGCTTGGCGATCTGAATCGCCTTTGTGTTCATCGGTGAAAATGCAAATTGCCTGCACACATTCCTTGGCTTACCACGATAAAGAACACCATGGCATCCAAACTATCGGAAACGACAATAATTTACGCATGCTTGATGTGAAATGGTCCAATGGACACACCACTTCATACCCTTATGTGTATTTGAGGGACTGTTGTTTATGCTCAGAATGCCACGATGCATCTACTGGGGGCCGACGTCTTCGCATGCAGGATTTAGATGTCGATTGTAAACCGGATACTGTCCAGGTGATATATATATATATATATATATATATATATATATATATATATATATATATATATATACACACATATATACATATATATACATATATATATATATATATATATACACATATATACATATATATATACATATATATATATATATATATATATATATATATATACATACATACTTGGATACATGTATGTATGTTCTTCATGTATGTATTTGTGACATTTTTGTTACAAATGACCTGTTACAAGAATATGTAGCGAGGCATTCGAGAGCGTGTCTATCTGACATGACGGTCACTTTCGTTTTAGCGAAGAAAAACAAGCAAAACATCCTTCTTTTGCTAGAACGTGTGTCTCTCCATTTTTATATCATATGTAAGTACCTTCGGCTGTGCCTAGGTAACAAATTCAACTGACGTCAAAGGTGAAAAAAAAAAAGTTTCAAACCACCTTCCCAAATCAACATTGATCGATCCTGGCTAAAAGATTTTCTCGAGAAAGTGGCCGTCGTATTCCGCTTATTTGCAGTAAAGTCAGATCAAATACAATAGTTTATATCACCTTGTCTGCAGTGAAGGGTTAACTTGGGTCAGGGAAAGAGCATAATGCATAGCCACGGTGTTCGGTAAAAGAGCATAGCCATAGCCCCGGTCGAAAGATTTGACGGACAAGGCGGCTGTCATGTGCCGTTATTTTGCAGTAAAGTCACCTCAAACACAGCATTTTATTTCAATTTGTGTGGAAGATTAACTTGGGCCAGGGAAACAGTGTAGCAACAGATAATTTAATAAGGCATAGCCACGGTTGTGAAACAGCATAGGCCACAGCCCCATTTGTGTCAGCATTTAGAGACGTCATAGCCCCGCTTGTTGTTGGTTATCGTAATATTACGGTAGGTTCCAGGTGTCTCAGGTTCTCTGAGTTACTGGGGCAAACGGTCGTAAAAGTACTTTTAAAACATTGACTAGACTTGCTCAAGTCTCACTGGACTGTCTTCCATATTTTATTTAAAATCAAATTCATTGCCAAATTAAATTTTAAGTAAACATACGTCGTAGCTTTACCTAGCTGATTGGCGTGGAACGTGTATATAACCAGATAACATTGACTCCAGATGATTAGCCCCGGGCAGTCTACACTGTGTTTCTTATCACACAGACAAGCGAGCGGTCATAACGCATTCCTCTTCAGAAGCTGTTAATTGAGCTACTGTGTAATGAAGGGTTAATTGCAGTGCACCGCCACAAGCAGAGGGCGTGGTGTCGGCAGGCGGAGGGAGACGGTCAGCTTTGTCTCGCTTGACTGGCCAGTGACTAGCCATGCATTCATCGAAGGCCACTTTCCACTCGCAATGATAATGGGATTAGAACTAACCAGGACTCAATAGCTGCTACTGTTGAAACCGACACGGCGGCAGTGTCGACCAGTTAAAAAAAAAAAAATAGTAGGGCCTTCTTAATAACACCGTGTAGTTGGCATAATATTATTCAGTTAACTTTGTGGAGGGGAAAATGTATCGCACTTCTGGGTGGGACCGCGGGATGGGAAAATAGGGACATGCACCAGGGACTTGTGCAAGTCTAAACATTGACTTAAAATCTTAACTTTAATCTGTATGCTCAGTTGTCTCTGAAGCAGATATCATCGTTAGTTACACATTCCAAGTATGACACGATAAACCTTGACCCAACCTGCACACGGTGAACGCCAGCCGCACAAAAATACATTTAATTTGGATATCAAGGTGAGTCGCCGTCACAGCATATATCATATCATTATTGATGCTCTTGAACATTTGCAAAATATATACTTTTGGTTGCATATATTATAACCCCACCTCCAGATCGTCCCATTTACAAACTGTTGGGTGCAGAATCCGCAATTTTCAAAATGGCAGCCAAGTGCCGGTGAGCCGATTGGATATTTTGAAAAAGTAGTATCAAATAAATGTGTGCGATTGGGGTTAAGGTAATGTTAAATTGTCGAATAAATGTAATGTACAATATATAAACAATTCAGTCACTGTAACTGATATTCAGTCTTGCATAATATGCATTGACCGCAGCCTTTAAGGGTCCAGAGCTGGTCCATGAAGACATGTAAAAAAATTCCATCAATAAATAAATTTAAAGAAAAGGTGTCACAAATTTTTACATTTTTGGAAAGCTAACAAACCCGTTATTTGTTTTCTGACACTATCATATGTCTATTGAATTTTATGAGAGTGTATGGCCAATGATTTTTTAACCAGGATGCACGATGTTAAGGAAAATGAACATGGGCACTTGTCGAAAGGCAGACAATTATCAATTATACTGTGGTGGACAGTAAGATGATTAGAGTCATGCAGCGATGCAATGGATAGAACCAAAGTTGAATGGAAATAGAAATGTCAGTAGGTGTAGTGTGTGTGGGTGGTGAGGGAGTAACAAATGAGAGAAATGATAGAATGAGAATGATGATTACTGACATCCAGCAACAAGGTTACGCGATTCTGACAGCTGGGGACTTCAATTGGCACATAGGAGATGATACAGAAGAAATTGGGGGTGGGGGTAGCAAAGAAATGAAACCAGGGTACCTGGATTTCCAGCCGAGAGGCAAAATGCAAAGGGAAATAAACACTGGCAGCTCGTGAAAGGCAGACAATAATATATTATATTCTAGTGGACAGTGGTATGATGTGAGTGGCACAGAGAAAGGAGATAGACGAGGAAGTCAAACTTGGTATAGGTAGTGGTCATAATTGGATAGTGGTTGCAAATGGAAATCAGTCTCAAAAAGAGGATAACGGGGAAGCAAATGAGAGTGGAATATACATAAGGAGCCAGACTGGGAGGGTTATCAGGAGAGCCTGAAGGTTGAAATGGAGGAACAGAGAAACAAAGACACAGAGAAATCGGTGGGAAATTGAAGGGGAGCGCAGGAAAAGGGAACTAGACCAGAAGAATTTCTGAACGTACCTCAAAGAAAGAATAGCAGAAGGAAACTGCCAGTTTAAAATTTGGAATACAGAATGTAACCACAGCTGAAAGGAGGATTGAAATGGAAGAGGGATAGACATAACAAAGAACATTAAATGCACTACGGAGGAAGCTGAGAAATAATATGTGGAGTATGAAAAACAGTTGGCACATAAAAAGCAGAAAGGAGAGCCAGTAATAATGAACAAATGACACGCAAAATAATGGAGAGTGGTCGAGAGGAGACAACTATTTTTTGAAACATGTTAATTAGAGAAAGCAGAATAAAGTGGAGGAAATCACATGGAGGGCACATACATACAAAAGTGACGCCGAACATGCTAGTCAGGATACCAGGCTTTGTTGTTTGCCTGTTTTTTGTTTTTGTTTTTTTTGTTTCGTTTCTGGTTATTTTTTTTATTTTTATTTTGGTTTAGTTAAAGATACCATATGTATTCGGGTTGTAGACAAACATCAGTCAATTATCCTTTTTGTGATATATAATAATATATGATCTTACAGAGTATAAGGCCGTCTGCACCATCTATGCACAATGTGTTTTGTGCTAAGATTATTGTTAGTCTAGCACACACATGGTATACTTGTATGAATGCTGCATCGACTCTGTATTAAGGACTAGTGCATTTTCTTGATGCCCTGAGCAATTATGTCTGTGTGCCAACACATACTGTATCAGCCAGCTGCAGGGTATCATACTGTCATAGATTCCTGCCTTTGTGTCAACGACAGTCCACAAATGAATAAATTTTTAATGTGAAAAAGCTTACAAGCATTAGCAATAGGTTCTTGCTATATAGACAAAATCTTGCTTGCTTGCCAATATTTGACAATTCGTTTATCATTTACTTTTTCATTTACCGTAAGGTTTGTTCATACCTAGGGCCTTATTTAGCTCAGTCATCACCCACGCTGTGTTTTATGTAGCTGTTTTAATTTCAAACTAACATGAAAAGGGGAAAAACTTTCTGTAAGAACACAGATAGGGCAAAGAAAAAGAGGGGTTGATTTTCTGATGAAGAATACTGTGCAGTGGCATAATATCACCATAGGTGAGCCTGACGTGAGTGAAGTTTGGAAGGAGACACAGTGGATAAGAGTAGCAGGAATTGAAAACCAAATAGCCATAGGCGTGGTGTATGCAGGCAGAAAGGGCCTTCCAGAAGAATGGAATGGTCAGAGTTTTGAGAAGCTATGGATATGTGTGAATGATGTTCAGAAACAAGAGTATCAGGTGCTACTTGCAGGTGATTTCAATGGACGCATAGAAGAGAGGATAGGATGCTTAGGAGGTGGGGATACAAATATTTACAACAATGGAAGACAAAGGAGAGGTCTTTTCTGGGAAGTTTATTTTTTCATTGACGAACGGTAAAGTTTCTACAGAATGGAAATAGACCAACGTAATTCTACTACATAAAAGTGGAAATGGAGGTGACACCTGCAATTACTGTCCCATTTCATTTTTCCTTTTAGAAATGAAATTGCCAGAAAGAACCATTCATAATCAGGTATACAATTTCTCACATGATCATTAGCTAGTCACGAAGTAGCAAACTGGATTTCGAACTGGGTTTTCCATCATCATAGCCCTTATATACGTAACAGATAAAATCCTCACAAACAGACAAAGAAACCTATACTAGTGTCATATTCCTCGACCTGAAAAAGGCATCTGATGCTGTCCATTACTCAATTCTTCTTGTTAAATAATTTTCACATGGTATGGAGGGAACTAAATGTATATGGTTTAAATCAAGTCTTTCTGGACGTAGCCATACAGTACTTGTAAACGGCTATCTATCAAATATATTACCAATATGCTGTGGTGTTCCGCAAAGCTCTATACTACAATCACCATTGTATTGTATATTAATGATCTGCCCCATTTTCCAAGTCACTGCAGAACTGTACTCTATGTTGATGACACAGCATTATTGTACAGTGACAGGGTGATGTCGGGATCAACCACAAAATACAGAATGCAGACCCTTTAGAACTAAAGTTAGGCGACCACAAAATTGAACAAGTACAATCTTCCGAATATATGGACATATGGCTTGATAGCATCCTCAATTTTATATTCCACATTAGTAAAATACTGCCAACATTATACTTAATAAACAAATCTGCAGATACTTGTCAGTGAAACAGCGGAAAATTCTTGTGAGTGCATTGGTATTGTCCTGTGTTGACTACTACTCTTCTGTGTGGATCGATGCTGTGAAAACTAAGCTTGAACCTTTGCAGTACCAAGCTGTAGAAAGGAGCTGGTTGAATGATTATGTGCGTACGGTGGTGTACACCCACGGTACAAGATTTAAGCTCACTTGGATCTATGACACTAGAGAATAGATAAAAATACAAAAGTGTTGTGTCCTGTTCAATATCATTGACAATAAATCACAAAGTTACTTGAGAGAAAATGTTATTTTTCTCAGTCAAAATCTTAGGTACATAACGCTCTTGCTATATCCGAAAGTTTGGTTTCCTTCAAAGTGAAAACAATTTCAAATAAAGGGACTTTCATGTTTGATGCTACCCAGATTTTGGATGCTTATATAGTGATACAGGGGAGGCTACAATTATGTAACATTTGTAGTAATTCATAAGTTATATGGGACATTATATGTGAGTTATACATACAAATATTGGTATGAAGGTGGGACAGGTTTCCAATCTGTTGATAAGGTCGAGTGTTCGTGAAAATTCCTTTGAGACTTTCATGATATGGTTTTTCCATGTGATACGTTCGTCAAGACCTACATGTAAGAAAAGGTTCCAAAATAATAAGATCTATCAGGGTAATAATGTTAATTAATATGAACGCTCTTACGTGTTGCTTAAAAATGATTTAAAATGTCACGCCATTCTGGTATTCTAGCATGGAAAGCCTCAAAATAGCAAAACGAGCGACTTATGCATATGAGAAGAACAAAAATGACTGACGTGCTTATCTGATGACGACCGCAATGCGAACCAGTTTATTTACACACACAAGTTCGCATGGTGATGATTGGGAGCTCTCATTCATGGGTGACAGGCTCATGACTGAATTTGAGTTTGCAAGCAACATCGGCAAGATCTCGCCCATGGCTTGAGCTGGGAGAGAGGGTGTCGTGAAAGCAAGCGTATTTTCATGACACATCCAGCCTTTGGATCAAATTACACGAATGATGATTTGGGCAAGTTTCACCGAATTGTGCGTTTGTTTCCAAAATCTTTGGATTGGTGCTGTTAGGAAATGCGTCTCTTATCAGCCTTAGATCCACGGACTCGGGCCTGTACTCATCATTACCTCTCAGTGACTTGGATAACTTTGAAACGAGGCAAGGAGAGGTCCAAAGTTTGCTCAAATACTTCTGGTGCCATGGAAGACAGCTATTCCCTTTTCCAGCTCTTACGACACATTAGGAAAAACCATCCAAAGAACCTAATATCTGGCCATCTGAATACACACAGCTTACAAGCAAGCATGGCCTCATTCATAAATCATCAAATAGCAATAGTTTTGACTAACCATGTATTTCTGAGATAAAACTCCACTCATCTTTCCCCGACCTGCATTTTCACATGGCATAATATCGGATGTTCAGGAGGGACACAATTTGTCATGGACGCGCTATCATAGATCTGACATTCCATCACGGCTACGACATGACATTCAACCAAACTGCTGTGACGCTGGTTTACTACCTTACTAGTGCACCATAACGACAACTAAATGTTTACTGTTTGCATACAAACCACAGAAAGCCTTCAATACAGATTTTACCCATTTCACGTTCAGAGTAGTTGATACTCTCAGAGGACACTTCAGTCCAATTTTCATCGGAAATTTAAATTTCGATCCTTTAAATCAACAGAGAGACAGACGTCTCTGTGACTTATCCGACACATGTGATTTCCCTAATCTCATCTCAGAACCAACATATATTACGCAATCAAGCAGGACTCTTCTAGATAAATAGGGAATATTGCTTTTTGCAGAGTGGCACTTTTGACATATGTGTCAGTAACTGCCATAATCGTATCAATTTTCCAGATACAGGTACAAAAAACTGAAACCGAAAGATATTAATTACTTAACACAGTTTTAGAGACTTTGATCAGGCACAACATGAAAATGACCTGCAAAAAGTCCCACTCTGGGTATCTCAATGGGTTGAAGATGTAGACGACCAGTATTTTATTTTTAAAAAGCTTCTCCTCGATGTAATCTTTTCTTGGTACGATATATTCCCGCTTTTGTTTCCTCATAATAACTACATTTCAAATAGATATTTTTATTACCCAAATGCTTGTAAAGTTTTGTGCCTGTATTTTTGGATTTTATTGTCTCGGTTTTATGTTCAACTACAGCCAATATCAAAGAACTTATCCCATGCATTACTTATATTTATAAACGTATATTTGTCAAAAGATTGATGGATGCACTGAGGTTCTGATGTTCATTCAAATTATATTGTGAAGTTTGTCAGGCGATATTCACCCAAATCCGGGGCCTCGTGCCCAATAATGCTGATATGAAAATATTTCAAGCGAATGTCAGGAGCCTCTCGCGGGATAAACTACGAGACATGCAGATATTCTATGCTGATAATTATGATATTATGGCCCTCACAGTAACCTTTCTTTCAAACTCTCAAAACAAAAGTGGTGACTGTAACTTGCCAGGTTTTCACCAAATCATCAGACACGACCATGTTTGTGGACCAGGAGAGTTGCTTTACATGTGTCTCGGGCACAGAGTGTTACACGCCGCCCTGATATTAAATAGCCTGGCATCGAAGTCCTCCGAAAGTTTTTATTATCGGTAATGTACAGGCCACCAAATTAATTTCTTTATTTCTGCAGTAAACTCCTATAAAACTTTTGAGTTGGCACGCGGGACCAACATATGCAGTGTTATAGTTGTTGGGAGCCTCCATGCCCATCCACAGTTGAACCAGGGCAAACAGTTAATTGCCTTCTGCACCGCAAACAATTTGACATGATATATAAAAGAGACGACTCGTCTTACAGAGTCAACTTCATCCTGCTCGTGCCAAATGATTGCAAATTTTCCTGATAATGTTTCTATTGCAATTATGTACTCCTGTTGCCAACTGCGATCTCTGTACTATGTCCGCTGAACTTTTTTCGTATGAAAAGGGATCAGTCATGTCACCGTCTTGTTCGGGAATATTCTGAAGCTAATTTTGTGGAGTTTCGCACGGAAATTAACAAGCTTAACATGGGAATTTCTTGGAATGGTTATAACTGAGATAATTTTTGCCAGATTTACTTCAAACTTGGTGGGGATTTGCCTTGGGTAGATATCTAGCAAGTTTGTTCAAATGGTCACGCTCTATTGAATTTTGAATTTTTTTAATGATTTTTTGGGGGCAAACCTTTAAAACTCTTCTCCTCTGAAACAGCTCACCCAATTGCTTTGATATCGTACCTAGACACTCCCAGGGACACCTAGTTTCTAATTTGTTCACCAGGTGGCGCTGCAATTTTTTTTCGTTTTTTTAATGAATTTTATGTATGGTTTTGCTATTTTTAACTTGTTTACAGAACCGTCACTTAGATTAAGCTGAAATGTGATGGATATGTTCTTGTGGAAGGGTCAAACAAAGTTGTTTACTAGGTGGCACTGCTTTGGATTCCTGATTTTTAAGGATTTTTTCAATTCGGTTACTTAGCGGTCAACGCCTCTCTCTATTGATTACTATGTAAGTGAATGGGCACTGTAATGCTAATAGGATGTATTCATATTTAAATGCGGTCCTACTCTTAACACCTATTGAGCAAAAGAGGGAGCCACCTACATTAGGGCAGATCCATGTATTTAGCATGGTAAAAAGTACTTTCTCAATTAAATGAACAACACGAACAGAGAATAATCTTAAGAAAATGCATTAACATATATTTGAAACATAAAGGATGCCTGAATTGATTAGAAATGGCCTCTCTTTTGAATTAAAATGTGTTATTTATGGATGTTTGTGTAGTATATAATACAAATCTGCCCTGATCATAGTGGAAGCATCAGTCTGTTGTCCTGGTAACACAGGAAGTGAGCAGGAGCGCAGTTAAATATAAATGTCTTCTATTCACAGGACAACTGACACGACATTTACTGTACACTTGATAACTTGAGATCTGTTTTGAGTTAGTACCGTGATGCTGCATATGTTAATGTTTCTGTATGAAGGTCTTGCTTAGACAGTTCATGAATGACCTCGACCTCGTTTCTGGGGTCACAGTGCAACATACATGAATTTTACTCTTCACTATAACTTGAGAACTACTTGAACCTTGATGTTGCACATGTTAGTGTTCTTCTATAAAAGTCAGACTTATTCAGGAATGGATGACCTTGAGCCTTTCCCAAGTTCACAGAGCTGCAAGGGTGATGAATGTCTAGGTCAGCTGAGCATGGGCTGTTCACACAGCCCTCTTGTTTTATACAAAGGAACCACAAGCCAAAAATTTCTGTTATAGAACTTTATTGTGTTATATACTCTGATAATCTGTCAAAAGCAAAATCTTAAATTCTCACTTTCTAGCTAATACTCGTGTTGTTTCAGCTAAGTATTCTTCCAAACCCTCTGCTAACTTTAGGGTATCTCTTAATATTTTTTGATCCGGAAAAGTCAGGTTCTTGATATACTGAAAACTCTTGATACCACAAAGGCTTCTGGTCCGGACGGTGCAAGCGACAAAATGTTACAAGAATTCGGCACCCAGTATTCCACACTCCCTTTGTAAACTTATAAATTTCTCTTTCTATGCAAATATTTCCATCGCAAGGGGAGAAAGCAGACGTTAGCCCTAAAATAAGGATGGTGGTACTGGTGCCGGTAATAACTGTCGTCTGATTTAATTATTAAGTTGTGCCCGAAAGGGTTTAGGAAGAACAGTTTTCAAATATATCTTTAATTGTTGTAGAGGTAAATTGTAATCTCCAACAAGCAATCTAGTTTTACCCCTAATGATGGGGTAATTAGCCGGTGGATTGTTCTGTATAATCAGTTTTGTAAAGAGATTGATGAACAAAAGAAAGTTCGTATATTTCTATGTGATATAACGGAGGCGTTTGACAGGGTTTACCTCCCAGCTTTATTTCATACACTAGCAAACCAAGGAATTAAAGGACAGCTTCTTGCTTCGTTTCCAAATTATCTGGGGAACCGTAGCCAGAGGGTTGTAATTAATGATGAAACATCTAACTGGGGACATATAGAAGCTGGTTTACCCCTAGGGTCTGCACTTAGCCTCCTTCTCTTTCTCATTTATAATAATGATATATGTCATTACATTTGAGCCTTGGGAACCTGCTGCATGAAATCTTCGGGCGGGCGTGAAATCAGTGGTTGAGAACTTAAGCCAGAAGATGTGAAGCTAGTGTGCAGTGACACTGGCAACTTTGGATCAATATTACGTATTTAATTTTTTCACAAGTATATAAACCTATATATTTTCTGAATTCTATACATCCATAGTTTATTTTTTGCAGGATTAGATTTTTTTCGAGATTTTATAGTATTCTTTCTGACTTGGTAGGATTTTCACATTTTTCGCGCAAATCATTGATCTGCACCCCTTTTTAGGTTACAATATGAACTTTGTATGGGATCCAAAGATATAAGTTTGGTTTGAAGGTGCCACTCATTTATGCAACATCCACAAATTTATAAATCTGCTGCTTTTTGGTTTTCTCTTGGTTGCCATAATAATTGCGGTAATACTGTTGTGAACACAGAATTATCTTGCTCTTTGATGTTTTGTGTGTGACACAAATTCAAAATACTAATCGTGTAACTTGGTATTTGGTAAAGTGAAAGTTCGTCGGATAACCGGTACCTAGAAGCTAACTGTTGAGCCACCCGCCCTTTGCCAACGTTACCTCATTTTCATATTTTGCAAGTTTGCCCAATCAGCAGACAGTGTGGTTGTCACGTGGTATGATGGACACAAGTCTATTTATCCATTGAACTGGTTGGCTGAGCGGAGTTTTCCCGTGGGACAGAAACTTTTGGTACAACCAAGGCATGATGTCAGATTGAAATTGTGGAATGGAGAATTACGCAACCATATTCCTACATTTGATTTTTACAAGGTGCGTTGTGTTCATTTTACTGGGAAACTGCATTTTTCTAAATTTATTTTCTTCGACACTAAAATGGTTTAATAGCTCTTCTGTTCAATGTACATATATATACGCAAGGACAAAAGATGTATACAAAAACGAGAATATGAATGATTCTTCATTGTTTACTCTTTTTTATAAACTTAAGCTTATTTGTTCTCTGCTTAAGTTATTGTTGATTTTGCAAATCTGATATTTATGAATGTTCATATATGGAATAATTACAAAAACAGCGTTATGAATATTTTAAAAGTTTAGATATTTTCCGCAGTTACTGACGGACGACTATGCTCTGTATCAATGGTTGTACAAACTTCAAGAGATGGGATGTACTCTGATAACTGGCACGCCTCTTCAGGAAGGCCAACTGAAGAAAATAGGCCAACGGATAGCATATGTGAGACAAAACATATACGGGTAAGGTACTCTCCACAACGATAACTTGCTGAAATGAGGAACAGAATGGCCTTTCATAGAAATAATTCGGTAATTCGGCATTTTAGTGGTAGATATTGTCATTCGATTAAACTTAACAGATAATGCCTATGTGTTCGTCGTCTTTTGTGCAACAATGGGTCACATTGTCAAGGTGTCCAAACAAATAGTATGTTTGAGTCCCCTAAATCTGGTGGAATATGCCTTGATGTTTTTTGTAGATCTCCAACAGATTTGCTCGATATGTGACCCAGTGGCGTTTTCTGTTTCTGGCATTTTTAAAATGCATCCACGAAACGTCTTTCCCTATTGCTTCCGCACGTCAAAGGACCCCTGTGCGTAACTTAAAATCACATTAACTGCCTCCGTGTTGTATTTTTAATGCGTTTTAAAGAAACTGTGTCTTTGTGCTTAATGTTCAACTTCTAATATACCGCACGCTAGACTTCTTTGCAGGTTATAAGAGCATATCTGGATTAAGGGTCCACAACGCTTGTTCAAAAGTAACTCTGTTGTTAATTTCGAATTTTAGTGTACCTAAAATGCTAGTAGTTCTATGTGTGCCACATTAATAGGAAAATGTGTCGTGATGCAAATCTTGATGTATCGTTACATCTTTTACAAAAAATATTTACTAGACTAGGGAAATGCCCATCAAAATTCCCGTAACTTTAGCGCGAATAAGTCAACAGTGGCCTTGCTGTTTTTATATGGATTAATTAGCAGCGAAACCTGTTCACATTGTGGATATCATACTTACACATCTAGTTAGTATATATAAAACAAAAATTGTAAAATTTAAAATTATGCTCACTAGGGCATTTCAGATTTTTATACTTAAAGGTATTCAAATATAGTACATTACATTGTCACTCTACTCTTCTTTGCATATGTTATTGGTTTTATGCATTTCTAACAAGCACGGACCAAAGTGGCAGCATCTCAAACTGGTCAAATATAGTGCATCTTCCATAACTTATAGAAGATAAATAGGAGATGTCGTTCCAAATTCTAGCAACATTTTAGACCAGTGTTCGTATATGAATATTGAACAAACGAAGCAACACTTTCATTTATGGTAGTCAGGGGTCATTACGAATTGTAAAACTTCAATATCTTCAAACTGAACTGGATAAACTTTACCCAGTCGTTCACCATTTTGAAACGCAGGCAGATGTGGTGCTGTCTTCCAGTTTTTATGTACTTGTTCTGAAGACGTGAACTATGGATCCGTAGCCAATGACGACGGTTTGCTTACCAAAGGCATGTCTTTCATGTGTACAGAAACCAATGGTCAAAACTTAATGAATGTATTAATAATTGACAAATGCGATGCATATAAATATTACACTACCTCATTCATACACATGACCTCCAACGGTAAAAAAATGCAAATTGTTACATTTGAAAGCGGATGGAAAGTACAACGACATAGAGTAAAAAAACACACACCAAAAATCCAAGCACTGTGTAATAGTTTTGATTTGTCACGAAATGACGATGATGAGATGATGATGACGATGATGATGATATTATATACTCTTTGTGCCAAAATATGAAATAAAACAACATGAAAAATTATTTTCCTACGACGAATGCACAGCTTTAAACTAGAGCACCGCAAAATATGTTTAGGTTCAATGGGATGCTTTGGTCTATTTCTTGACATTGGCTCTCGGACCTTTGGCACCATGACTCCGGCAAACACCAAGTACAACGCTCTGACCTCTGATCCACAGGAAAGCCCCGAAAAGGTAGAATGAGGGTAATTCATGTTCAGGAAGGTACTACATCTGAGAATGTTGCCGTCTTGATGGCGTGTGCTTGATTTCAGGGAATTATTTACAATGAAAGCAAAGGCAAATCACAGTCATTTGGCATACACCACGACAACGTTGGCATACCACACTGACCTGCCATATTACTGTCATACACCAGGGGTAAGACAGTTTTCTGTTTTCACTAATTGCTTGCTGTTTTCCTGCTTTAACCTTTTCCTGCTTAAATTGGCCAGAAGCGCCCGGATCTAAATTGTCGTTTGTCTTGACGTTTTGACTTAAATTTGTCGTTAATAGAAAATGTTTTTGGTGAGATTTTTATGAAAGACTATTCATGATGGCACGCCCCAGTTTAGTAGCTTTCCTTGGCACGGGTTGGGGGCAATGTGTTCAACCGGGCCGCGCCAAGGGAGGCTTTTAACTCAATTGAACTCTGACCTAGAATGGGATAAGTTTCCATTGTGACACCACATTCGCAATCCTATATACTTATTCCATTACCAGCATGCCAGCAAGTATCCAGGGTAAGAAGAGAAGGGTCAGAGTCAACATTTTTCAACGGAAATTGCGCCTAAAACGCACAAGGCAACGATGATAGCCCAATGTACAACTTAGCAACCAGAAAGACTAATGCTCGGTTATACATGTTGTATACCGCGTCCCACTCCTAATATGTCTTCTATTTGTCTTGCATCTAATATAAACTCGAAACATATTCGGAACGATCCTTGATTACTCAAATTTGATACTTTGTACTTTTAAGAGCACTCAAATCCAGTGCCAAGTATAAATAAAACAGTAGGAATAATATTTCAAAGTTTTTTTGCTTGTTTGATTTGTTTTTAGATCAGCTGACTCGTCAGTCAGACGAGCTTATAGTGTGGTCAGTTGGCCGTCATCCGTCAGTGCATCATCTTTGTCGTCCGTTTACATTTACATTTTTCACTTCTTCAGAACTGCTGGCCCGATTCTCTTCAACGTAGTGGGGATTTACCTTGGGTGGGTCTCTGGCACATTTGTTCAAATGGCCATGTCTCCCTTATTTTTTTAATTATGATTTTTTCTTTATTATATTTTTTTTTTTTTTTTGCAAAATCTTGAAATTATTCTCTCTGCAAAACTGCTTGGCAAATTGCTTCTAAATTGCATAGGAACACTTCTGTAGACCCGTTAACTTTAGTTCTTTTATCAGGGCAATGATGCACCTTTTTGTTTTTTTGTTTTTTAACAAAGTTTTGTGCATTAAAGCTGTTTTGACTTCTACAGAACCACCACGGAATTGTACCTCGTGCAAGGGGTCAAATTGTATGATGACAAGGTGGTGATTTTGAGGAACTCACATTATTTTGCGACTTTTTCAGTTTATATGCTTGTCAGTTCATGCATACATTCAATTGATTACTATGACAATCGATTTGGATTGCATTGATAATATACATTTTTGACGTCTCCAAAAGCGTCATCTAGATTCACTTCAAATTTGGTGGGGACATACTTGAGGTGAGTCTCTACTGAGTGTTTTAAAATAGTCATGCTTCAACGATGATATTTATCGTTCATTTTTCGGTAAACTTTAAAACAAAATATCCAAAAGTGCTCTGTGGATTCTGCTAAAATTGCATAGGAACATTTCTATGGACCTCTAGACCTTAATGTGCTCAATAGGTACCGAGTAATTTTTTTTCAATTTTTTTGGTAAGATATTTTGGTGTATTAAAGCTAATGTTGACTTTTCTCCAGAACCACCAATGTGAATGTGCTGAATCTTGGTGCAAATGTGCATGTAATGGTTGAAGGGTCTAATTAAGCGGATAGCGATATTGAAGAATCCTGATTTTATTTTTTTTTCAATATCGGGTGCTTGTTGGTTCATGTATACATTTCTAGTGACTACTATGACAGTCAATGGGAATTGCAGTGGTAATTCACATTTTTGACTTCTTAGCCAAGCCCGTAGATTCATTTAAACTTGGCGGTGATGTACTTTGGGAAGGTAAGTCTCTATCAAAAGTGCTCAAATGCTTACACTCCAGCAACTTTTCGATTTGTTAGGATTTGTTCATTTTAGCAAAATCTTTTTGTCCAAAAGCTCTTTGCCATTTTTATTATAAATTGCAGAAGCGCATGTCCGGAGTCCCCTTATTTGGCGATGTAACTTTATATATATATATATATATATATATATATATATATATATATATATATATATATGCGGCAGAAATGTACCTAGACCCAAGCTGTACTGTTTTCGCTCATTACGTCATTTTGCTGGTGATGTTTCCTTAAGATGAAAAAATTAATGAGATTAGAAATTATTGGCAAGGGTTTATGTACATGTTAGCATTGTCAGCATGGGGGTAGCAGCAACTCTAACATATTAGCTTAGGACTCTGCAATGGTGGATCCTAGGTCCGTGCTCACTATTAAACCTTAATAGAAAAGTAATCGTGGGGTTTTTATTTGGGTTTCTCATCTTTGACCTTGAATGACATAGAAACGTCAAACTGACATGCTGGCGTACATCTCCTGGTAATGGTGGATCTTAGAGTGACCTTAAATGGTGAAACTGACATATAGACCAACATCTTGGTAAAAGGCGTACGGAATATTTTCCCCTTTTATTTAAAAAAAATTCTCCCAGAACTGTGTGAGTGAAGAATGTGACATAGCAAACAGTGATGATTTCATTGCAGAAAGGTGACTTTGATATTACTTCGCAGGTCACGGGATTATTTTAGTCTGTGAATACTAGGTCAGCTGAGCAGTAGACTGTCACAGTCTTCTAGTTTGTCAGTAAGCGGTACGTTTGAGGTGGCAATCCAACAAAAATATCTTCCCTGTGTGCATACATTTAACCTTAATCAATCAATCAATCAATCAATCAATCAATCAATCAATCAATCAATCAATCAATCAATCAATCAATCAATCAATCAATCAATCAATCAATCAATCTATGACTGACCTATCCATCTGCCCATCTATCCATCCGTCCAGGTGTTTATTCATATATATTCAGGTGTGGCGTCATGTCTAAAAGCGATTGAAATTCGCATTAGTGATCTCATGTTGTCTTGTGTGCGTATGTTCCATAGCAGCTTTTTCACGCTGAAACATGAATGTTGCCATGTTTGATTTAAATTATTATTTTATTTTTTATTTCTTCGATGGCTGTTGTTTGAATTGTCAGCTCAGAGGATAGCCTGGCTGAACCCCCCCCCCCCCCTCTAACTAGCGGTGCGAATCTGACTCGTTTAGCGGCCTCAGCCGACAGCTTGGTCAGGCAACGCCTATCTCTAGCTGATTTTACCTACACGAACGATTAATTTTGCGACAGCAAGTATAAATCAACGCAAACCTATCGGATTATTCAAAGTGTATTCATTATTATTTTTCTGCCATGCTAATAAATGATTTTATGACTTTGTTACTAACCGTTTGAAATGATACACCCATTTTAATGTACAGGTGCAACTGTTTCATTGTCTGGAACAAACGCAAGCGGAAGGTGGAGAAAATATCATTATGGATGGATTCTATGCGGCTAAAGTGTTAAAGCAGGAGGACCCAGAAGCCTTTAAAATCTTGTCCACCACAAATGTGGATTTTGAAGTTGTGGGCGAAGATTTTGTCGAATTCCACATGTTGCACAGCAAACCAATCTTATGGCAAGTAGATTAACAAAAGCAAAAGCCCCCCCCCCCTAAAAAAGAAAACAAATCCAAACGGGGGGTGGAGGGGGTGCGGGTGGCGGAGGCACACATATCAACTGTTCTTGTGGATTTTATATTGTAGTTAAAGACGGTTTTGCCATATATTTCACAGTAACACTATTCTACATGATCTATGAAAGTTTTATGTGCCCAATCTTAAATGTGTACTGATTGAGATGATAAATATATATATATATATATATATATATATATATATATATACATATACATATATATACACATATATATACATATATATATATATATATATATATATATATATATATATATATATATATATATATATATATATATATATATATATATATATAACAGTCCACACTGTTCAGTGCTTAATGCTAAACGGTAAAACCTATACTTTGATAAAAAAAACTTAAAAATGCACAGTTACTGTAGGATTTGTTGATGAATTGCATTTTATAAACTTTTGCTCAACCGTTCGTGTAGCAGGTTGTACCAAGACACTAAACAAAGGTACGACGGCTAGAAACATGAGTTATGTTATCGAAAATTGTGAATAAATTGCGTTGTCTAAATTTTACCTGTCACATACACATTTGTTACGTATTTCCTATGTGCATGTATCTTCCATAGTCCTTGACAAATCCGGTTACTTCGTACTTTGACTGAAGTTGTCTATTATGTTAATTCAGGTTAGATAAGAAAGGAGACATGTACAAGTTGTCATACAACAACGTGGTTCGATCTTACCGGCAAAATATCCCATTGGACAAGGTTGAACCATTGTACAGAGCAATTAAACGGTTGGATGATATCATCAACACCGAGGGAAACCACGTTCTGTACAAGCTAAAACCTGGTATTGATGCCATTTTTGTATTATTGCTCGCCATATTAATCCTGAATCAATATGTAACAGTTTAAAAGGTATGTGCAACAAAAAGTCGAACGTGTGAAGAAGTGTCATTTTGCTGGAGCTGGAACTGTAGCACCTTAACAAACGCAGCGCAAGGGTTTTATAGAAAGAAAGCAAATAGTTGAAGCACGAAGCATGTTCGAGTCGCTCAGTGTCACAAACTTTGTCAACTCTGGTGAAAGTAATACGTAAAAACCCGTCCTTGGTCAGGTAGTGAGCCTTAGTAAACATTTTTGCCACCGCGTTCCGAGTGCGCGCCGCGAAAAGCTGTTAACTTGGGCTCGTACATATATACATACATACATACATACATACATACATACATACATAAATACATACATACATACATACATACATACATACATACATACATACATACATACATACGTATGTAGGTCTGTCTGTCTGTCTGTCTGTCTGCATGTACATATAAATCCTTTGGGCTTCCTCTCACATTTCCATTCAAAACAGCCCATCACGATTAAACAGTGACAGGAAGAACACAACAGAATTTTGCTGTGAACATGGTATTTGCCTGCATCATCTGGAATGACCGAAGGGAATGATAGTCACTGAGTGAGCAAAACTGTAATTCTGTATTGGAACGTCACGTGTTAAACAGAAACAACAGTTCTCTTTGAATGTGTCAAATAGGTTCCACGGATATTTCATGAATATGTAGTTTATTTAAAGGAAAGAGCCAGGAGTGGTCGACGAGTGTTTTCTTTCTTTCTTTCTTTCTTTCTTTCTTTCTTTCTTTCTTTCTTTCTTTCTTTCTTTCTTTCTATTTTTCTTTCTTTCCTTCTTTCTTTCTTTCTATTTTTCTTTCCTTCTTTCTTTCTTTCGTTCTTTTTTTCTCTCTTTCATTCTTTCTTTTTTCTTTCTTTCTTTATTTCTTTCTTTCTATCTCTGTTGCCTATTTTTAGCAGTGAACATCATGCGGAAATTGCGGGACCAAATTATAAGACTGTTAATTTATATTCACCGGACCGCAGAGATTACACGTAATTATGTGTTAATATTTGTTTCTAAAAAAAGGAATGGTCGACAAAGCATGATGACTTTAAAGATCAGATTCTTTTAGTGACAGGCGCTGCCACGTGTATGCTGTCTCTCTAGTCACAAGACGTTATTTCAACAACAACCCACATGTTATTCTTCGCAAAGTTTCAGCTTCATGCCAAACCAAGTGTTAATTGATGGGGCATGCGTGTTGTCCCCGTTCTCACAATATGGACCTGCACCCACCAACTAGGGGAGCAGATATGGAAAGCTTCATTGACATTCATCTTGAATACAAGATATGGTCAGCATGACAATAGATATATACAAGGAATACAATATGCAGACACATACTACAAAACTAAATACAGGTGCACCCATGCACCCAGTCAAACACGTACGTATATGTGAACAATGCGACATTCAGGCCGTTACTACGTGACAGGAGGGTAGTTAATAAATGTAACACATTTTTTCTTGCACTTTTGTTCGCGAGTTTACATGCGGGGGGGGGGGGGGGGGGAGGCGTCGATCATCTGTGTGGCCTGAACCTCAGGTTGACCTACATCATCCTCATCGCCAGAGACGTGACCAGTGGAGATGGGCACATCTAAGGCGAGCCGCAGCTCAGCCGACTCGTTCAAAGAATGAGGCAAGCCGGCTAAAAAATTGAAGAACAGCTCATCCGATGTCTCGTGATTTTTACCCAGAATTGGTAGTGCAAGTCCCCTTTAATACGTAAGTTATCGTGTTTTTCTTAGCCATATTAACGAGTCATTTCAAAAGCATTTGTCTCAAAGTCCATGCACTGACTGCATTGACTACCAACTGCCAGCAGTGTTCGGATATGTCAGCTGCTACAAAGTCGTTGGTGTGGAAATTCCTTGAAACGGAGGATAAGCACAAGTTCAAACTTTGCAAGAAAAACGTATGTAACTAATCGTGGAATAGGCAACCTCATGAAACATCTGTCTACTACCCACCTTGCTGAATCTGTGGAGGAAAATCCAGAATCATTGGAAAAGTGGGTCTGTTATGCCCGACTATGGAGTGCAAGCCAAACAACCCTGCGATAAAAGTTCCATAAGATGGCTTGAAATGAGTCCATCTACGAGCGCATCATTCCTGAAGCAGGCAACACTATCATCGACGAACGGCCACGTCTAACACCCGATTCAGCAAAAAATATGATCAATGGAGACATGCGCCGGCTCAAAGTTTTGCGACCTGTAACCATTTTTGGTGACCGTATCCAGAATGATTCCATATCTCACTAGAGCTTAGTGCCTCTTTTTACCGACTACATTTCTGCACATAATAATGCCCAATGCTTTTCAATTGATCGTTCTGATCTAACAAAGCATAAACAATTAATAGTGGTAAATAACAGACTTTTGTAATACATGGTAACACGTAATATATTTCTCATTTCTGTTAAGGTTTGTGATACCTGCCAATATAATAGACAGTAAATGAAAGATGTAGAATTTTATATTTTACTGATTAGAGGCTTTCAAAGATTTAAAAGTTGAATATCTCCAAAAGCCGCATCCGGTGAACCATGAAGCAAAGTTATAGAATTTTAGTTTATGCAAATTAGGTGAAAATGTAAAATTTAAATCTTGAATAGCTTCAAAAGTATTATAGATAGAGGTGTCATTCCAACTTCAATTCATAGATTTGTGACATAACCGCACCAATGAATCGAAATTGTATTTTATGCAAATTAGGTGAATACACAAAATCAAATCTTGAATAACTTCAAAACTATTATACATACAGGTGCCATTCCAACTTCAATTTGTAGGTTCGTGATATAACTGCATCCAATGAACCATGAACCAAAGTTATAAGCTTTTAATATATGCTAATTTGGCAATTACACAAAATTAAGATCCTTAATAGCTTCAAAACTATAATAGATAGTGGTGCCAATCGATAAACCAAGAACCAAAGCATTTTAATTAATGCAAATTAGGCTAATACACATAATGTAGATTATGTTGAACAATGGCAAAGTGTAAGATTTCAAATTCTTCTCAGTTTGAAAGCACCCAGACAGATTTGCTCTGAAGAAATCTTCTTTTCTAGGTTCCATTGGTTTCTCAAAAATAACACCAGATTGAGCGAGTAATCCAGTAGCACCATTTGAGGCAAAATTAACACTTTTATTACATCTTATTATGTATATCGGTTTAAATTGACATGAAAAAAAAAAATCCTAGAATATTTGAGCATTCCCAACTTTTCTCAAAAAGGTAAATCCCATTTTTGTCGTTACAGGTGAAATGCTGTGCGTCGATAACTGGCGGGTACTGCACGGACGTCAGGCTTTCACAGACACAGAGAACAACAGTCGACACGTGGAAGGCGTATACTTGGATTGGGACGAGTTGCACTCCAGGTTCCGGGTGCTCGCTAAAAAACTACCCGTGGACATCACAAAAAATCCAGACTGAACAACGTTCCGTTTAACGTGTTAGCAATGATGAATAATTCATCGATCGCCCATGCACTGTTCAGTGTTTATTGCATGAAGTATGGGGCTCTGGATCCCTCCGCCCCCAGGTCACCAGGTTGTCTTTTTTTATAGAATTCCAGGCATAAGGTCGCACAATATTGCATATTTGAGGTTGCTGGTCACTTAATTTAAATTGCTGGTGGTGGTCCTTTTAATAACCACATCTACCGGCACATGCAATAATGAACAACAATACCCATGTTTAAAGCAAAGGTTCTTGCACAAGCACAATTTTTTACTTCAAAATGTATACATTAATTTGCTGTATTCATTATATGAACAAAGTCTTATAGTATAATGATGGAAAATTATATATATATATATATATATATATATATATATATATATATATATATATATATATATATATATATATATATATATATATATATATATATATATATATGTGTGTGTGTGTGTGTGTGTGTGTGTGTGTATCTGCATTATAGATTTAATTTTATTGTTTGTTGGCCCTTGTTAATTGCAATGTTTGCAAATTTGAATGTTTCAGATGATAGGAGTATATACTAGTAGTAAAAAACGTCAAGTAATACAAGTACATCGGTCAGTCCATTGTTTGTAGGGCTGTTGATGAAGTAGTATAACCAATTTTATTTACAAGCTGAAAACATATATTTTGTTGTGGCCACTGTCGCCATTGACATATACATGTATTGCCATCATCATTACATTGTGTATTATCAAATAATAGGCCTTTCGTTATACATCGGTACAATAATTTTTTTTCTGAAGTACAAGTTTTAATAATACACATAAACAGATATACAGTAACATAACATCAGAAGTACTGAACTTGAAGCATATATATATATATATATATATATATATATATATATATATATATATATATATATATATATATATCAATGCCAATAAAGAATAAAATAGGTGACAGAACACCACCTTGCTTTATACCATTGGTACGCTTGAATGGGTTCGACACAGGGCTATCTCACAAACGATAACCCTTTGTTGAGTATAGATATTCAACAGTATTCTAGCTATCACTGAGCGAGTACCCCTATGTAACAACAAATTAAAGAGCTTGATATAGTGTACTGTGTTGAACACTTTTGTCGCGTCCAGAAATGTTTAGCTAAGACCAGGAGCCGCTACTCAGTGAGACATGTACGGCTTCAGATTCCGGAACATGTTCTGAGTAATAACCCGCTGACGACCCTTTAATTGATTTGGGCTAATACAGCCGATGTCAAAATTCTACAGAAGTACATGCGCAATATGGACAATAGTACGCCCATATGTAAGTATACGAATATATGGGGAATTGATCTGTAACAGCCGATGGGTTCCGGGAGGCAGCGTTTGAAAGCGTGTTGCTGTCATTAACAGCTATGTTTGTCTTGTAAATGACCAAACCGGGTGCAGTTTTCTGTCTTCAAAGTTTGCATCACTTGGAATAGATGATGGGTCAGGATGAGTCGAGCAGTGGATCAGCTACGGATGCGTACCCAGACTGGTCTGAAACAAATGCTCCTTCACAGAGTTCTGGCGCATCTGAAGGCAACAACCAGAAAGGAAGGGCAGCTACTGATCAGAATAAAAGGAAATGGAAACTTGTATGTGTGTACTGTGAAAGCAATATTCACGCGAAAATACATGATTGTCCACTTATAACACTCCGAAGAACTCACCACAAAGCTCACAGAAAACATACATGTGCACACTGCGGAAGGGAATATGCAAACGGGCGTATTTTGGTGGCACATTTGAAATATTACTCTGAAGAACCCCTACTCCATCGTTCTGTGTGCCGGAAAAGGTTTTTATATAAAAATCAACGACAAAAGCATATGTCCAAATATTCTGATGATCGGCCATCTATTTGTAAAGAACCAGAAAACAGACAATCATTCAAATCAGAACGTGAATACAAAGAGGATATGTTCGTTCATACTGGGTAAACACCCTGCTCTTGTATTGAATGTGGCACGCGCTTTGTGTCCAGAATGGAGTTAAAGAAACACAAGAACAATCAAATGCCAAGTCATGCAAAGAACAGTGTGTCTTACCTGGTCAAGAACTACAAAAGAAGTTGTTTCTCGGTCATCTGTGAGAAAAGCATTCGCCTATATTGTGAGTTTGGGGGCTCATCTGTATGTATACGCTGGAGCAAAACCTTATTGTTGTGACATATGTGAAAAGAATGTTGTTTTTTTCAGAGAAATTTAAATTTAGAGCAGCATAAAGGCACTCACACTGCAGAGAGACCATCCCTTTGCGTATGTGGATGGCCTTTGTGACGTCATCTAGGCTTGGGAGACGCCTTGTCATCCTCGAGAAGCCACATGCATGTCTGGTCTGCAAGCTTGCATTAAGAAAGCTTCACAGATTGATGCTTCATAAAAAAATCTTGATTTCTGTGTAATGGATGTTTTAAAACCAACCATTGCATAAAAAATCACCTGATTTTTCATCCGGGGAAGAAGCCTTTTACCTGTGATCATTCTTGGAAAGCTTTTCATGCAAAACTTCATTTGGATAATATTCACTTTCTCAGATCATTCACTTGTGAAAAATGTGGTAAAGGATTCAAACCGAAGGCCTTAATGTCATTTCCCGCATTCGTGTATTCTAAAGAGAAACTGTTTATATGTAGTCCTTTCGGCAAAACTTTAATACCAAAAGCATCACTGAAAAGGCAGTCTTGTACATGTTATGTTCGATTCTAAACCTTGTGCGTTTGTTTGCCCACACTGTAACCGTGGGTTTAAAACAAAGTCAAGTTTGATACGTCACAGAAGGCGGCTCTCACAGGAGCGCCCCTTTGCATCTGATCAATGTGATAAAAGATTTAAGGATCCGGGTGATTTACACTTTTTGTGAACGAACTTTCGTTTCTAGGCTCTCTCTTGCTGACCACCTGAACAGGCATATAGATAAAAAACCAAACATATGCAGACAATGTGGCATTACTTCTGCAGTAGAACAACTGTGAAGCGACATTGGCGAAGACACAAGTGAAATGTGATAGTTAATGAATGATAATGATATTGGAAGTGTGTGATTGAGTAACCCTTGTTCAATGGGTAAGCCTAACTGTAGAATAAATGTTTTGACCTGTCTAATGAATGTTATCGTATTCTGAGTTCTGCATTTTAAAGCTGCCTTAAATGAACAAATATTGAGTGTTCATGCTTACCAATGCACCTTTGATCATGACGCTTTTATAAATACCCAACCTGCCTTGTGGATTATGCATGAAAGACTTCTTTATTTGCAACACGGTGTTCTATAAATTTCACAATACATCTTCTAAAGCTGTAAATATGTAAACAGCAACCATTCAGAGATAGCATTTCTTTCTTGTACCGATCCGGGCCATTGAACTTGAATTTGCTTTATCTACAAATCCCAGAAAACTAATGCATAACCAGGTTTTCGTGGCCAAAACCCTGGGTTTGCAAACACAACTCAGGTTTTGGTAACAAAACCTAGGGTTTTATGAACAAAACCCAGCATTTTATGACAAAATATCAGGGTTTATGATACAGCCAATAGTCTAAACATTGCGTGAGATGATTAAAACGTCGCAAAACCCTACGTTTATGGTCGTCACAAAACACTAGGTTTTATATCTTCAGAAAACCCAGCGTTTTGAAATTTACCTGTGTATATGACCTAGTAAATAAATATACGGGAACCAATCAGATAAAACATTTTATACCCTGCGTAGATTTTGGCCCTTGACTCAGAAGTTATTTCGTCTACACAAACCCTGTTTTTTTATGACAAAACCCAGACTTTTTGGAGCAAATCCCAGGGTTTTGTGTACAAAATCTTTGACTATTTTCCGGCCTACAATTTAACGTTTGGAGATGCACCTAGAATGTGCGACATTTTGTGGACAAAACTCTGAGTTTCGTCACAGAACCATGTGTTTTCTAACAGAACTTGTTTTTTTCTTAAGGGGCAAAGGTCTTAGATAACAATTCCTCCACAGACCAACCAAATGAACTTCTTATCAAACATGAGGTTTGTTCACAGTAGGGATCGGGATACATAAACACAGTAGATGGAGAGCCAAGATGAACCATCCTATTACACTGTTAGTGAATAGGCATACAATTGGGTATAACAGTCTACAATATAATATAGACTTTAGTTATGAAGATGTGTTGTGAAAGTTAAAAATCCCCAGTTTTCCACACATACAAACATGCATATATATATATATATATATATATATATATATATATATATAGAGAGAGAGAGAGAGAGAGAGAGAGAGAGAGAGAGTTATGTACAGACATATGAGGAGATAAACTGTGTCTGGTCAATTCTCTGGAATCAGCTTGTGTTTGCTGTGATTGGGTTAGACATCCAATGGGATGAAATCAATTGCTAGGGAAAAACCACAAGCATTTATCTGTTCAACTCAAAAGTCCTTTTTCAACTTCAACCAAGATCTTTACTTGACAATGACTTACATAAGTCCCATCAGCTCAGCATTTCATGGTAGAAACAAAGTAACATTTTTGAATGCTTAGAAGCAGATATTACAAAATATGAAAAAATGTGGTGATTGCATAATTTGAGGCAATTTTAATGATAGAACTGAGATGGAACTTGACTATTGTGTCGATGAGGACAATTGGATTACAAACTCAATACGTGGCTATGTCTGGTACATTCGTATGATGCGCAATAACATGGACCCCAAGCCAGTTGACAATCATGGTGCTAGTTAATTGTCTCTGTGCAAATCGTCCGGCCTGCGTAATTTTGAATGGACGCATGCTTGGCGACTATAGTACTGTAGCACCTGTACTAATTACAGTTACTTGGGTCAACTAAGTGACATGGACTACTTCCTCGCATCTTCCAATACTCTCGACAGGTCCAAATACTTTTTTGCCCATGACTTGAATGACCTGTCAATTCACTGCATGTTGTCATGCTTCATTGGCAATGCAGTGCACACCCTGGTCATTGACAATGCTTATAACCAGTAGGCAAAATATGCATGGTCTGAGTATGAAAGTGTGAAATTTTCAAATGCTATTACATGTTCTACTGTTGCATAACAAATCACCCAACTCAATGCTGATATTAATGTTCTCTCTGTGCATCAAGCACTGACCATTGTCCAAAACATTGTGCCACAGGTAGCCGTTAGCTATCATTAAATTAAAATAACAAAACAAAAACGGGTAAACGGAAGAAAAACACTAAAAAGAAAAATAAGCGGTATTATGATGATGAGTGCAGGGATACCAGTAGCTTAAAAAAAAAAAAAAACTGACAGAGACTTGCACAGTAATCCTGTTAAATTATCCCTCCGTAACCGAATGTATGCATTAAGGGAGAAATGAAATGTTTTAAACAAAACCAAGAGATGCTACCAGGCACTCAGTCTAAAACGACTCAATTCAGTTAGGGAAAACAACCAAACTAAATTCTGGAAAATTTTGAATAACCTCAAGGGCTTGGACCACCACCCCAAAGAACTCCCATCCTCATGTCTGAAAGGGTTGACCATTTCCATAAACTTTTAAACCCTCTTCAAACTCAGTTGCACCAGAAGTTGAGGAGGTAGCATTAATTGCGTATAATGAGGAAAATAGGGATAAAATTTTCAATGACTTCAATTTCTCTATCTCGTTAAACGAGATTAATTTTGCAATCAAGCACGCTAAAAACGATAAGGCCGCTGGCCCTGACATGATATTAAAGGAAATGCGTAAAGCAGGTAGTCCAGTTTTGCTCCCAATTTTCCACAAACTTTTAACCGTATTCTGACAGAGGTTCACTTCCATCAAAATTGGCGCGGTAATTTCCTGACACAAATCGACAAGAAAGAGGATGCACTCCAGACTAACAGCTACAGACGGCAAATTATTCTGTAGCGTTTTCTATCAACACTTGACAAAATTTTCAGATGACCGTAATCTCACCCCTTCTTGTCAAATTGGTTATCGTCACAAGGCTCGTACCGCTGACCACGTGCTCACCCGAAAGACCAATGTCGATAAACATATAAATCTTGCTAGCCAGAAATACCTCTTTTGCTGTTTTGTTGACTTTAAAACAGCTTTAGATACGATGTACCTGAAGAGACTATTTTAGAATTTACTGCATGTAGGAATTGGTGGTAATTTCCTCGCTGTCCCGTAAAGTATGTACTCCCAAACGCTATATGCAGTAAAATTGACTCTAGAACCAGTGAGGCCTTCGAATCCTTAACAGTGGTAAAGCAAGGCTGTGTGCCAAGTCCTTTGCTTTGCAAAATGTTTGTTCGGGACCTCCCCAATACATTTGACATATGTTGCGACCTTGTTTCTGCTCACAACACCAAAAATGATTGTTTGCTTTTTGCAGATGACCAGGTCATAACATCTCTGCCTGTACATGGTCTACAAACAGCCCTTAACAAACTAGGGGCTTACTTTAAAAAATGGAACTTACAGGGAAATCTTTACAAGACCAAAGTCATCATTTTCAATAAAAATTGGCACCTCCTCACAAAGTGCAAATTTACGTTTGGGGGGTCTCTTACGTAACACTGCAAAGGAATACTGCAATCTATGCATAACTTTTACAATCACAGGGAATTTCAAGAAAGCATGCGACAGGATTTGTGACCAAGCTAAAAAAAGCCTTATCTAAATTAAAGGATCTGAATTAAAGGCATTACCTTCGGGCAGCATATAAATTGTTTCACTCACTTATTTATCCTATGGTAAGCTATTGCAGTGAAATGTGGGCTCCATACTATCTAAAAAACGTAAAGGATTTCAATTTTATGTCTCTATGTGTCAAGTTGCCGGCTGAAAAAGTATGATTGAATTTCAAAAAATATCTTCTTGGTGTCGACAAGATAATCACCACAGCTGCAGTGTGCGATGAACTGGGCCGCTTTCCACTACTGGTCACCATCCTTTCCCAGGCAGCCAAATGTTGCTTCAAACTGTGCTCCCAAGACCAACTGGAGCTGGTAGACTCGGCCTATCTTGCGTCCTTCTTGATGAAAAAACAGCTGGGCAGCCCATATTGAAACACTGTGACCAAGACCAATTTAATAAACATTTGGGAAAACCAGGGTAGCTTAAGTATTAACGTTCTCTCACTAGGTTTTAATAACTTTGAACCAGAGAAATTTGTCAATGTGTGGTCGTGTTATGTCCAGAGAGGAAACAAAAGTCCCAAATTTTGCACACGCAAGCTGTTTAAAACAGAATTTGGTGTTGTAAACGATTTATTATCCATCAAAAACTTTTCTGTACGCAAAGAATTTTGTTAAGTGTGGATTGGCTTCCACAGCCTACAAATAGAGAAGGGCAGACACACAGTATCCAAGACACCAGTTGAACGCAGGCTGTGCAAACTGTGTCCATCAAAATGTGTGGACAGTGAACAACATTATTATGATTATTGACTGCCCTTTCTAACTGAAAGAAAGGGAAACTCCCGATTCAAATTTAATCAAGACTTCATTCCACATCTTTGGTTTTGAGCAAAAATTCATATTCATAATGTTCTTTAATATTGATGACACCGAACTTCTCAAACCAATATCCCATTCCATCATTAACTGCCTACAGAAAAGGCAAACTTTACTTTTATAAAACCCCTGAAGGTCAGTACCTTGGTTGGCCGTCAGATGGCCACACGCAGTGGTAGCAGCTTGATCCACACTCTCGTCTACATTCTTGTCTGGCGTGGCCACGTACATATATGCAAATTTGCTGAGTAAGTTAATTAGCTGGAGCTGTTTCTATTAAATTTATTTTTATACTGTCGTTGTGTATTTTATGTGTGCATTATTTGTGCATGATTGCCATGTTCATATGTGTTGAATGATGTAATGAAATTCGTATTCATATTCGTATTCGTATTCGTATTGTTGGTATGGCATGTCTGTTGCTGGGGGGGGGGGGGCAGCTGGCTGTTGCAATGGCCAGTGAAGCTCAAATTCCAACTGCAAAAAAGAATTTCTGGCATTTATGCAGAGAAATGCAAGAAACTGTGGCAGGGATTTTGGTTACATTATTCTGTGCAATTCGATGCATTGCGTTGTCACAAAATATTTACAATTACCACCTAGCTGCCCAAAATATTTTGAACTGCAATGCAAAATTTATTGAAGCTCTTGACTACGGTAAGGTTATCAACCTATGGGGACCCTGCTGTTATTTCTGTCTGCTTTGCATTCTATATAAAACCGGAATTCTGTAACCAAACCCATGGTTCCATGTACAACCCCTGACTTCCATAACTAAACCCTGGGTTCTGTATCACGGGTCGCAGGCTTTTTCGGTGAAGCTCTGGGTTTTGTAAATTGTGGGCAATGCAACTTCCATAAGAGGGTAAGAGGTTCAATGTGTTCTATCAACCTTGAAATGTCAAATTGACACGCATAGCTTTAAATGCTACCTGTGCCTATTGAGCCCAATGTAAATTGCCACGGAAATTAACATTTTCGACTCCCTCTCCAAAAGTGCCAGGAAGATCCACTTCACATTTGTAAGAGATGTACTTCGAGTGAGTCTCTGTCAATTGTGTTAAAATGCTCATACTGCAGTGATTTTGGTATTTTTAATAAAGTTGTTTGTCCAGTTTCGGGCAAAATATTAAAAAAAACCCGCTTGGTCTCTTGCTTCTAGACACACCTCAGGAGACTGTAGAATTTTTACTGAATAAGAGGTGGCACTGCATTTTTTAAATACCTTTATTAATGAATTTGTGTGTGAAATCACTGTTTTCTGCTTCCACCAAACCCTATGTTAGATTTTCCCTAGACTTATAGGGAACATACCAGGACTCAATCCGCATAAAATGTGTTTACATTATGGTGATGCTGGCATTCCATGGTTTTAAAAAAGTTTTGAAAATAGTTATTTTCGGCCGTGTTCATGCTGGCATTGGTGCTATATAGGTAGCAAGATATGTGACATATTGATTTTTGTCTCGGTACTTGTAGTTCCTAGACTCCTTGTTACTATGAAACACTGACAGAAAAGTAATTACGGCGTTCTTTTGGGGTTTTGTTAATTTTGACCTTTAGTGAGCTTGAAAGGTCAAACTGACATATTAGCTTATGCTATGTTAGGGTGTATCATGGGCCCAGGATCAACCGTTGCCAACATAAAAGTAATATGTCAGAGTTGCTGCAATTTCTATACTAACAATGGTAACATGTACATGCACATGCACTTTAATATATAATTCATAATTTTGTAAACTTGTGTAAAATCAGAAAAAGGCCAGTAGCATCATGATGTGGACATACTTAAATTAAGAGCGGATTGGGTAGACCCACTAAATTCTAAGACGCGAATTGGAAGAAGTAAAAATTGCCTACTACTACTACTACTACTACTACTACTACTACTACTACTACTACTACTACTACTACTACTACTACTAACAACAACATATAATATATATACAGACAGACAGACAGACAGACAGGTAAATAGATAGATAGATAATCTGAGGGACTGTTTTGGAGAAGTAAACAAAAGTAAAAACACGCAAAAAAGTAATTTGCAACATTACAGTGCCTGTTTAACAATTTCAGGTGTAGAAGTCCAGAGAGGTGCGCTTCGGTGCAATCCCGAAGCGATTATCCAAACAGTTTTGGAGAATATTTTGAAAACTTTTGCCAAAAATTAACAAAAATTCGTACCAAATCCACAAATCACTGGAAAGTTACCATTTCAACAAACTCAGTAGCGAACCACCCATGGTACATCCCACCGTGTTTGTACAAAATATGACACGCTTTTGGATAAAGAGTCTACAATATAAATCAACGATGCAATTTCAACTGGCTTACACAATAATCAATGAGAATGCATGAAGTTAAGTGACATAGTGATCACTGTGTTTGAACCTTCACAGGTAGTATTTCCACAAAGTTTCAGCATAACCTGAGGAACCTTTTGAAAACAGGTCCAAAGTAGCAAAAGCACACAACTATTGATTTAAAAATGAAAAAAATCTCAGCGTCAACTGTTTACCAAATTAACGAAGTGTTCCTATTCAATTTCAAAGAAATTGGCCAAGCAGTGCTGAGAATTTTTTAAGAATTTGGCTCCCTCCCCCCACCCCATAAAAAGAAAAAAAAATCACGTATCAAAAATAGCGGAGCGTAATCATTTGGAGGCCCAGGTTTGAAGTGGATATGACCCGTTTTTTAAAAAAATCAAGACACAGTCTTGTACAAAGCGCCTTTTTGCTTCGTCCAAGCATTTTTACAGATACCGTACCACCATTCATACAGGACATAAACTTTTCCTGACACGACTTCATCGCAAATTCCGTACAGCGCTTTGCAACTATTGGGTATGAAGACGTTCTTAAAACTTTTAAGGTCCTGGTTACACACAAAATTCTTTTCTATTTTATGTTCCTCGAAATGAATGGATGAATATTTAAAAGTAAAAAAAAAAGTTTAATGATATTTCCTCGCACCGACCGTTTAGATGTGGTGTCACAAAAAGTTTTTAACACATTCTGCCGTTTTGACAAGTGTGTGTGCATGCGCGTAGCCTGCTGTATAGGGCAAGCTTTCCTACGATTTCGATATCCATTAATAAAACACAGGGGTGTATATAGAGGGGTGAATATCATTTGAATCTTGCTGGTTTTGACTATGCATGGAGTGTTTAAGAGCACATACGGTTGAGAGTCAAGGCATTGAATTTATACAGGTTTTCAAAATAATTTAAAATTTATCTTTACATTGGCATATTGCTGTAGGATATAAACAACACGCCGTCCTTCTTGGCGTGTTAACTCAACAATCTGCAGCTGGTTCGGATGAATCCTGATCTGTCCATATTGCATCTTGTGCACAGCTACAGTTTGTTCACTCCGAATTTATTTAGAACATTATGCTTGACTGCCTAATAGTACATCACGATGCTAAAAAAGTTAGCATTTCAGAGTTGCCAAGGCTATTGAATATGCAATCACAAGGCAACTGCAAATTGGTGTGTTTGTTTACGTTTACGACTGAAGGTGAATACAACAGCTGAAAGGGGTTTCCAAGGACGAAATATAGTCTAACATGCTGTTTTCTGTAATAACTGGTAAACTTGATCCAGTGCGCATTATTTGCAACATGATGAATGTCGTGCGTCATTCTTAGTAAATTTATTGATACATTTAGTGATTTCAGTTGCAAAATGTATCTCGGTTTTCAGTTGCAAAGTGTATCTCGGTTTTCAGATTTTCTCTGGACATGTCTGCCACAAGCTGTGAAGTCCTTTCATTTATGGTGCACTGCCACACTTCACCTGATACTTGGGCGGCCGTTGCGAAGTTACTAAAGTAAACGCACATAAAACCCAGTTGAACATGCTGCACTTTGCAATTTCAAGCATTAAAGGCGTTCACATTTGATGGTGAAACTTCTTATCAACCAAATTATTTTATTCAAGGGTGCGTTTATATTTAACGGTTCAACTGATCACTTCCGTCAAATTCTCATTTTAGTATGAATGCCAGTCGACATTTGACGGTTTGATGGCCAAAGTGAAATGGTCCAACAACAAGGCCAGTAACTTCTTTTCTACTCTAACGGAAATTAAATTGTGGACTGAAGCTGATTGGGGTATCCCAAATACAGACAGGATAGAGCTATGGACTGAATGAAACATTTCTTTTCTCGATATATTTATGAACCTATGTGTCGATCGTGAATTTATTTTCATGTTTTGTCAGGGCATATGGACATATGACGCACCTTAAATTTACTGTGCCAAGCAGACATGAAAGAATGTACAACAATATGGCGATCAGTCGTTCTCAGTTGCAGCAAAATAGGCCTATTTAATTGATATTTAAAGATGTTTCAATACCATGATTGTATCAAAAAGAAATTGACTGAATCCTAAATCTTAAGACAGTACTGGTTGCAACTTTAGAATCATTTCACAGCGTGGCGACAAAAGCAAATTGACCAGTGTCCAATGCAGTTATCACTGCCTCGGTAGTTAGCTGTCTATTGTCATGCACTTGGAGCAATCGGAATTAATAGCAATATAATGTGACAAGCCAGTCACGAGAATACGTATTCTGCACTCAACCAGTTTGACCTTTTATCCAGTAACTATAGCTGCAATGTTAAAGAGTTAGAAAAAGGTTTCAAAAAGTTTTATTTCGCACACAAACATAAACCAGTTGCAATATCCAGATATGAATAATTGACTACAAACTTACCATTGACACATTTATCTCGTCATATCTTGCTTGAAGCTATGAACAATGTTACACGAGTCTCTATTTCCAACTTGCAGGGCTACTACGGCTAAAATAATTTCAGTTATTCACATTTCACACACAAATAATAAACCAGTTGCAATGTTTAAATATGAAACATGTCTGCGAACTTAGCATTAGAACATTAATTACGTCTCTTTTTGCTGGAAGCATCCTTTTTTCCACATTGTCTGGCTGCTACAACTATAATAATTGTACATATTTCATTTTTTCAGCCATAATAGTCGATTTTCCTACATTCTTCCTGGTGGTTGCTCTCTTTTATCTTTCTGAATATTGAACTAAAGCGATATATCAAATTACGGTCAAAATTAAGAACGCACCATTCATCAGGCAGCGGCACTCGGTGGCAGACAGCGGCATCCTGCAACAGGCCCTGCTTGATTACATGTCCGCTGCTCTCTGCCGCTGTCTCCCGCAAGTCTTTGAATGCTGACTACTATTGTACGTAAAAAAATGAAACTGGGTGGTGCAAGGTATAATTGGCACCTCCTGCTGGGCAGTGCTATACTGGCCCCTACATAATTGTGCTGATGGTACCAGCCATCAGAGATAAGCACTGCCATAAATAAAGGCTGGATAGGATATGAGATTTAACCTTACCGCCAGATACAGGGAGTGTGTTCCTCATGAAACCTTGGATATAATTAATGACTCTTTTTGGGGGGTTCTAATTAATTTCAATATTAAACGAACATCAATAAAGACAAAAAGTCCTGTTGTAATATAATTTTGTTTTGATCCTATACATCCCTACATATCTTTTCCAATATTTACAATAGACATTGCACAGTTTGTAAAACACATATTTGCATTGTAGATTCAATATGCATCGCTTGTTTTACTGCTTCCACACGGGCTGTTCGGTGATGTCAATAATGACGACGGTGCATTTTCGTGAAATAAATACTACCATACACCTTATGTCAGCAGGTAAATTAACAAGTCCGTGTACTTTCTATTCAGGGTTAGTGCATACCGCTACTTTTAGTTTCCATTATGTAGCAAACACAAACGTACACCAGGTATGAAAGGATTATATTATATTATTTTAACCTCCTTTAATATCTAAGCTGTTTCCTTTCCATTTAATACTTCTACTTATCATAGAGTGGACGGCGACAAATTGATAAAAAGTGCGGTTCAAATTGTCATCGATGCATGTTTTTGCATAAAAATTCAAAACCCGAGCACGTTGACCAGAAAAAAATCGTAATTTATTTGCAAAATATACCATCCAATGTACAAACTTTCCGGAAGACAAAACAGAAATGCGACAAAATCTTGAAATTTTGTCCGATTTTGGCAAGTCTAGTCTCTTTTTGGAGCAAATTTTTCTCCCGAACTTCGATATAACCGTAAGAACGCGCAATCAACGGAAATACTGTTGGGCTTTCAGAAGCAATGCGCATGTACGGCTCACACTCATTTCCGAATGTCGCTGCACAGCTGAATGCTTCGCGGTCGCTTTTGCAGTCGCCACGCATGCCGAACGAAATGTATTGAAGGCATGATCGTGTGCGCTCCTCATCGGATCGCAGTAATTAGCTCACTTTTCCGTACAAAGGAAATTCAGCTCCAGTTGCCTAGTTGGGGGTCATTTTATCAATAACTTTTTTCCCGGTAATCAGTAGATGTTTCCATTATTTACATACATTTAAGAAACAATGTGCATTATCCAGTGCCTGAAAACGAATGGGAGCTGTATGGGAAAATAGACTTGAATGAATATCGAGTACATGAAATAAACTGCACATTGAGCAATCATGCTTTCATGTTAAAATACGAAGTAAAGACAGCGTACAGACCCTCACTGTGTCTTTTATTGCATCACATGTCCGAGTTAAGTTCCCATCGTTGTTTCTCTATAAAAGCTTCCAACACGTTGATTTTACGCAGCGGAGATGTCCATTAAAATTCCCTACACATCTTAGTTTTACACAGCAGAGTAATGTTCACCCAACCTCCAAGCAACAAAATTCCTAACACATGCTGGCTTAACATAGCAGTGACATTGACCAAAATTCAAAGCTGCTGCTTTCAAGTCCCTAAGCATGGCTTGACAAAATATGTTGCAGATCAAAAAATAATCATGTTGATAAAAATTTCTGGTATATATCTCCGCATATCTTATGCTCTTGAGTGTAACTATATATAAATATGCATCCTTGGATAATTTATATTTTGGTGTTTCATACAAGGATTGGGTCGGCGGTTGCGTGCAGTCGTCGCCAAATACATATCCAAATGCACAGACGTTGAGTTTTTGAAAGCTAGACAGTTACATAAACATTACCCAAGGGTAATAAAAGGTAAGATAACAATGGTATCAGAATGACGAATCTAAATGCGGTTTTTCTCAACAAAGTCGGAAGTAATTGTCAATAATCATTTAAATGTGACACATGCGTCTCCATAACAATAATTACTTAAACATTTTGTATACTTTTATGGCCAATTACATGAACATGTAGTACACTTAGGAGGCAAAGAATTAACATTTTTTTCGTTGCCTCTAATCTAAATCTTACTGACCATAAAATCAATGATTCGCTTATGTAACGTTGTTTGTGATAAGCCAGCAGCAACGAACAGTTTAACTTTATCGCTAATGAGACGCGTCTACAAACCCTGAGCCACAGGATGGCACTGCACACTAATCAAGAGCGATCAGCTGACATATCCCGACAAATCAAATATAACAGAATTTGTCAGGTGATTACCCGTGACATTGGTGCGGTCCAGCGCTGCAAGACAATGTCAATGGCTTATATGTAGCCATACATCGTATTGCTAATGGACAAGGGAGAGTCGATTGCACAAACGTAACATATACATCTCCCCACAGACACAATTAGGAAAATTTAATATAGGTGAAAGAAAGTAAAATACCTACACTAAGCTACTTTTCACGTTGTTATTGAGTAAAAATCTGAATATCACCAAAAAATGAAATTGTGTATGTCAATAATGTATGGATGTTTGTGAAAGTATCAGATTCTGTGTCTCGGCATTGAGTATTACTCTTTCATCCGCTCATCGAAAGTTGGCGTACTCGTCAAACTGCGACAAATAATCCTCTGCCAGATGGTAGCAATAATTGTACTGTTTCTGTGAAAGAAAAAAGAAAACACAACTAGTAGCAGAAGGCAATGTATTTCAAATGCTATTTTAATGATTCTGCAAAAAAGCAATTTAAACTGCTACGATGTAGTTATGTGCACGCAACTTTCGACAAAACGGTTGCTCCTTTAAGAAGTGTTATAATATTGTCCCAAAATGTTTCTGCTCAAAGGAAAAATCTGAAAAATGACCAAATCGAGAAATAGAAATTCTGTACACCTGTTTATTTACTGTCTCATTGCTCTCTTCAAACTTTGTAAATTAGGAGGAGCACCCGAAGCTATAAATTTGCAATTTGTTTCCATTCATAGACATGACAGATTTAAGACTTTGAGGCCGAGTACACAGTTTTTCAGTAAAGTTGGTCAGAGAAAAACACCTACACTCACACTCACAAAAAGTTTGTGGTATTAATTTGTTATGAACGATTTTGTTTGCATTGTATTTGTTAAGATTTATTTAGGATTCTAGACATTAAACCACGCCTGCAAAGTGGTCTTTCTTATCGTCGACTAGCGCATGCATGTTGTTTGACGGATCCCCTATTTTTGCAAGTATTTTTGCACTCTTGGACGATTTCCAGAAATACGACCATTGTTCATTTATACACAATACCAATGTTGCTACGGAAGAGTCACGCATTAAGATTTACTCCAAAACTTTGATGTTTACAAAGTATAAACATGTTCTCTTATTCATGATTACATTGTATTCCGCTGTCCCCATATAGCAAGTCCGGAGTCAATAACAGAAAGAGACCAGAGACATAACAGTCACACGTGTGATTGCGAAAAGGAGTGGCAATATCAGGATTATTTACCTGGGTATCTATAAACTGCATTCTTTTGGCTCTCAAGAACTTGACAGTTTGGTAGACATCAACCTGTTGTTCATCGTGTATCTTTTGACAAATACTGACTGCTGCACAAAACAAACCCGAGTGCAAAGCTCCATTCCTTTAGTACAGAGGTAAAGAAAGGGTTAAGTCTTTCTGCAGGTAAGATGTTGACTGTGCGATATATGCAATAGCTGGCTACATCTTCGTGACAAAACCATATTACCCAAAGATATATATATATATATATATATATATATATATATATATATATATATATATATATATATATATATACCTACATACATACAAACATACACACATATAATATTATTATATGGAAATAGACACTTGGTGTACAACTGCCTCTGACACACCTTGAAACGTTATCGTCTCAGTGCGCGTATTTCACCTGGTGACATTAGTAGCATCTTTAGTTGATAGATTACAAAGGATTTTATGATTGTTTGAGGTTTGTCACTAATAAGAGGAACACGAATTTTATTTTCTACTTGACCTACCGGCAGTGCACTGTCACTGGACCATGTCCACCCTCCTGTTGCCACTTCTCTAATGTCTCCATGAGAGTTAGCACGCCAAGGGAACTCTCCGGCACTTCATCGTCTCTCTTCCAGCCTTTCAGTTGAAATTGCGTTATTGTTCTCTGTTCCTCTTTCTGTATTTTCATATAAAATACATGTTACAATAATAGTTATTCACTGTTTTAGTGTGAAATACAGGAAGTATCTCCCCCAAAGACAGCTGTATTACCCGAGGCGAAGCCGAGGATAATACAGCTGTCTTGGGGGAGATACTTCCTGTATTTCACACTAAAACAGTGAATGACGATTTTATCCCATTTTTGATGATGTAATTTCATGCCCAAAAAATACACATGTTCGACCCGCTGCTGCTGCAGTTCACTTCACAGTCCGCCATCATGTTGTCGTCTACAGCGCGTCAAGGCTTGTATCGCATGACAGAGACTTCTGGTGGCTGATCGATGCACTAACCAGATAGGGAGATACAGCGATAATACCGCTGTATTCCCCGGTCAATTTCAGGAATCGCGCTGTATTTCACCTTTGCCGCAATTAATGCACAAATAAGGGTTATACAAAGAGTGTACCATAGCTATTAACCAATCAGAAGCCAAGGGTTCTATCAAAAATGGGATAAAAGCTCATATTTAAATGCCCATATCTATTTACACTTCGTAGTTATATGTGACTGAATAGTAATGACTGGTTCAAACAAGAGGGCTGTGTGAACAGCCCGTGCCTCAACTGATCTTGACATTCATCACAGTTGCAGCTCTGTGAACTTGGGAAAGGATCAAGGACACCATGTTCTGAGTAAGTCTGAACTTTATAAAAGAACACTTACATGTGCAACATCAAAGTTCAAGTAGTTCTCAAGTTATAATGAAGAGTAAAATTCATGTATGTTGCACTGTGACCCCACAAACGAGGTCAAGGTCATTCATGTACTGTCTCAGCATGACCTTCATACAGAATAATTAACATGTGTAGCTAACTCAAAACAGATCTCAAGTTATCAAGTAAACAGTAAATGTCGCGTCAGTTGTCCTGTGAATTAGCATTAGAATGCCCATTGACTAACAAGATCTTTTAAGATTTGTTCAAAAAAACGGACAAAAAAATTCATTAAAAATAAAAAAATCACTGGCGCATGAACATTTGAACAAAATTGGTAGAAACCCACCCAACTTACATTGCCACCAAGTTTGAAGTTAATCTGGATGACGGTTTTGGAGAAGAAGTCGAAAATGTGAATTAGCATTAGAATGCCCATTGACTTCCATAGTAATCAATAGGAAAGCTGCATTGACCGACAAGTACCAGAATTGAAAAAATCGTTAAAAATCAGGAATCCGCAGCATTCCCACATAGTGTACAACTTTGTTTGACCCTTCTACAAAGAACATATCCACCATGTTTCAGCTTAATCTGAGTGACGGTTCTGGAGAAGAAGTCGAAAATAGATACAACACACAGAAATTCATAAAAAATCAGGAAAAAATTGCAGCGCCACCAGGTGAATAAATTAAGAATTAGGAGTCCCAGGAAGTGTTCCTGTGTGATGTCAAAGCTATTGGATGAGCGGTTTTGGAGAAGAAGATTTTTTAAGATTTACCCTAAAAAGAACAAAAAAAAAAAAAATCATTAAAAATCCAAAAATCACTGGACCGTGACCATTTGAACAAACTTGGTAGATACCCACCCAAGGCACATCTCCACCAAGTTTGAAGTAAATCTGGCTAACGGTTTTTGAGAAGAAGTCGAAAATGTTAACTGTGGATGACGGACGGACGGACGACGGACGGACGGACGACGGGCGGACGGACGACGGACAGACGACGGACGGACGACAGACGATGGACCCTCAAAAAACCTCAGCTTAAAAAGTTCGTTGTCTTTCAGGAGACCTTACATTGACCATACAAAATATTTGTCTCGGAAGCGAATTTTTTTTTTTAACGATGGAATTGTGCAAATAAGTAGCTTAACATCTACTCCCTGGTTCTGACGAAGAATGATACAATATTGCGCAGCATGCAATATATAAATGTGTTGGAATTAGTATGTTTTGTACAATACAAATGACAGCAAAAATGACTTGTTGTTTACCAATATCTTAAAGGTCGACTTGTTGTCGAGTTTATATGATTATTTCAGGGAACATCGAATACTGAGCAGGAATTTAACAACATTTAATGTGTCATTTGTTTTAACCCTTTCCTGTTCAGAATACGATTGAGTCAATAGCTTTCCTTGATGCATCCACCCCACCCTGAGAAAAGCTGTTGACCTGTAGCAGCCCATCATGTTAAATCTCTTTACTTATTTCAATATATGTATATTGTGATATTTGTCTGATAATGAACCATTCAGCTTTCCGTCTCTCAATCTGTCCATCCATACAAGACCAGGAGTGATACACTCAGATTACTAGATTTTAAATCAAAATTGATGTATCAAGCCAACTGAGTAATGAATTGATGTAACAATAATATCAAAGAATCTGACAAAAGATATACCCTTTTTACATGGTACAATACCATCTCCCTCTGGACGAAATGCAGGAAATCACAAGTTTTCTTGTGTTCAATATGAAGCGGTCCGTACTGTTGGTCATCTTCTGACCAATAAGCAGCTTCATCCTTTGAAAAAAAATATCATCAGCAGCTGTATGTCAGGCAATGCAGAACCGTACATACAGTAATGCACAGAATCGTACAGTTTTCTTATCAACAATGTAGGCAAACACCTTCATTCGGCAGTTCTTGCATACATATTGTCAGACACAACTTATGTCCTGACCTGTTTGGTAGCTTTTTGCAATAGAAAATGAATAAATAACATTATCATCGGAGTCAACGATATGCATATACCTGTTAGCGCTGTGCAATTAACAGTATACTTTTCGACTTATGCATGATTATAGTCACGGTGACCTGCTGCTAAAGTGTCATTATGTACGTGGGCACACGTAACGCTTCATATTATTGTACAAAACCATTCTTCTTTAAACAGCTTATGGGAGGACATTAAGAAAGATGTATAAGATATATATATATATACATATATATATCATATACTTTGCATCAAGAACCAAATTTATTTACAATAAACTTGAGTCAAGAGGATTCAAAGGTGTACTTTTGATCAAATATTTCTACAAATTTTGCTGTAAATATCCCGAGATGGTTAGAAAGTTTGGCTTCAATAATTTTAGAGATTTTAGACTTGCCTGTTTTGCTACTTAATTTCATCTTTTGACACCATTATGTTTAAACGTTCACCTTTCGGACATTTTAGGCTAGCTTGTTTTCTGTTAGGTAAACCCCCAGGGGCTACAGGTAGCAAGAAGCGGCCTACGACAGTTACAAGCTTGCCTAATTGTACTTGATATCTGGTTAATATTTTCATTGCATTCTTTTGACATAAATACAAAAGACTTCCATTCTTTTCTGATTTGCCCTATAATTCTATTGTTAACATCCAAAGATTATTAGAAAGTCTGGCTGCAATAATCTACAGTTTTTAGACTTGTCTGTTTTGCTACTTAACTTTATCTTTTGGCATCTTTCTGTTTTAATATTCACTATCAGACATTTTAGGCTTACATGTTTTCTGTTAGGTAAACCCCCAGGGGCTACAGGTAGCAAGAAGCGGCCTACGACAGTTGCATGTTTGCCTAATTGTACTTAAAATCCTGTTAAGAAAAAATTGTTTTGATAGCATGTTTTTGGCATAAATGCTAATGACTTCCATTCTTTTCTGACATGCCTAAATGCACATTTACTCACTATTAAAAAATTACTCAAAATTGACAGTATTTTCTCAAGTGTCACAAACCTGACACATTAAGTTGACACATTGACTCAGGGTTGGCAGTTAAATAGAGCTTAATTGTTTGAGGAGTAGGTGTCATCATGGAGTTTGTTTTACATCTCTGGTACAGGATGTACATTGTTGCAGTCCTTGTTAGGATTTTCCTTGGTTTGTACAGGTGGTCAAGCTGCAACTGTTTATTTTACAATCACTGGGACTGAATATAATGCCCCGGCTGGTTTCCACTTCAGTTAAACATTGGCGGATGGTTTAACTAGGAAAAGCTGTCCAGCTAGAAAGGGTACATTTTGGTTCAGGGGTAAGTCAAATTGTTCTTATCTGAACCTGTACTATGAAAATTTGGTAATTATGGTTTGTTTGACAGGTATTCTTCTTTGATATGAAGCTCTGCATTTACAAGCAAAACTTCACATATTTAGCTAATTCATCAATTGCCACGTTCATATTTATTCATTATTATGTGGGTTGTCTTTGCTGAATATTTAGCTTAGGCAAGGAGCCGCTACTCAGAGAGACGTGTACGGGTAAAAGGCTCCGAAACACGTTGAGTAGTTACCCGCTGAAGACCCTTTAATTTAATTGGGCTGATACAGCCTATGTCAAAATTTTACAGAGGAACGTGTGCAATATAGACAATAGTAATTCCATATATATACAGGTTAGACAGGGACAGGTTAGCTTATGGAGAGTAAAGAGTTCGAACTGCAGAATAGGATATTGACTACTAGGAAGTGGTTCTGGGCAAAAAGACACAAATACAAATATATATATATATATATATATATATATATATATATATATATATACATACATATATATATATACATATATATATATATATATATATATATATATATATATATATATATATATATATATATATATATATATATATATATATATATTAGCACAATCAATGGAAATAAACTGCCTCTTCTCTTTACATCCGAAAGACTTACCATTTTTATAATTTTTATTGAGGGGCTAGTATATTTTATGACTTCCATGTAGAAATATGTATTTCATTCGTTTTTCATGCAAGACTATAAAAAATATATTTTCTGAACGAGAACATTTGTGTAAATGTAAATTTACTACTGAGTTTCAGATTAAGCCATTTCAATTTAAATCTGATTAAAATTTGCAAAATTTACATAAAATAAAAAATTATCTTGTCAAAAAAGCACACACGTTAGCTTGTAACATCAAATATAGCCTGGCACCTTAGTCTTAAATATAGTATCTAAGATTTTTTTAAGAGCTAGCGCAATCTTTTATAGATCATTAACATTTTTACAAAATTTGAATATAATTTAAGAAGCTTTAAAATTTTAACTTAACGCTTTATGAAAAAAACCATGAGAATTTTTTTGTAGCCAACAATACGCTCTGTCTATTGTGATCAAAATCAAATGTTTCTCTGAAAATGTGTTTGAGGTACTTTTTGCTTATACATGAAATATGAAAAAATTAAATGTCATTTAAAAACTAATTAAGATTTTATGACTGAACAGTTACAAAAGATATGTTGCTGGTTTAACATTTATCAAGATGTTTTCTTTCATAAAATACATATAGCTTTTTACCGGTTAAAATGAAAATTGTAGAATTCAGTACATATACTATTCAACAAAAACTAGCATCTTCTAGTTTTACTGTTGTAAAGTGTACTAGCGCCTTAATATGACGTACCTTGGTCATGGGCTGATCATCCAGCATGACGATAGTGTGAGAGTTATAATCATGAACCATGCTCCAAAAGTCCGCCACTGTGTCTTCTAATGGAGTTTGGGTCACAATAAACTCATCATTCTTTCTGTAACTCTGAAAAAGAAAATAATCAGAGTGATAATCCTGATAATTATGCTGATACTAACACAACAAGTACCACCATCACTGCTACTACCTGCATACTCACCACCACCACCACCACCACCACCACCACCATCACCACAACAACTACTACAATCCCTTTTTGGAAGGCGTTGTGTGTTTTGATTGGCCCCGCATCAGTGATGATATGCCAGACATTCTCCTTAGTGTCTTATCAAAGAGATGTTGCTAATCAGATTGTGGGACTGCATGTAACTGATGAATGCCAAAGATAAAAAAACCCATAAGAAACGTGTGATGCTTGATTTTTTTTCTCTTGCGACCACTGGTGGCAGTTAAACAGGCCTACCACTAAGTGCCTTGCAGTGATTGACCTTGAAAAAGTGGGTTTGGCACGTAAAGTTTGCAACAATTCTGCATACTATACAGTCACGCAACGGTGGATGTCACAAAAGGCCCGGTCAGCATGGCTTCTTTATCCAGCTATTTATCGCACGTGCGCTCCTAACGTTCAGTCAGTCAACCATTTGTGATAACATATGCGGGAAGGTGGTGGTAGTGGTGTTTGGGGGGGGGGGGCAAAGATGGTGAACTTGAAACATCTGTACGTGCAATGGCTTATATAGGGCCTCATCTGCAATAAAGTACTGTGTATTCATCAATGCAGTCAATCATTTGTACTAATAAGATATGGGTGAAGGTGGGCCTAAAACCACTACGTCGTCAGACGGAGCTCCTAGAGAGAAAGGATTGAAACGAAGCTTATATCTGGACCCCATCCCGCTTCACGTTGGGCGTGATCTCTCCGTTTCTGTACATACCAACCATGTGCAACTCACCAGTATATTCTAAAACTATTTCTACAGGTATATCACACTAATACTCAATTGAAATCCACATGCATCCATGACAAAGCGCCTATAATTGTCGCATATGTCCCACAAAAACAATTTTGGGCAAAAAGTCCGACATTCCAGCACCAAATTCACACGGGTATCCCATCCTGAATCAAGTTCGTTCCGTGGCCTTAGCCGTATGACAACTGTTCTTAATTGTCAATCTGACCGTATTCTTTGATCAACTCGAGTTTTTATCCTGTGTAGCCCCCCCCCCTTCCTGCGTATATCAAATATACTATTAAACATTCAATTCGGAACTATTTTGCTAAAGTTCATATGGAACTCGACTCAAAATAAGTTGATACGAAAAATGATGGAGCCTAAGTAGTCCAAGTCTTGCTGGTAAGCTCAATCAAAGCATCCCGACCCTTACCCACGGTCGTAAGACTATTTCACGTAACTCAGAAATGTATGAAACTTGAAACACCTATATTTTGCTAGTCAAAGCAACCGTCCTTTCGACGATAATCCTTTACCTCTACTTGACTTAATCTGGCGGATGGAAGGTTGTCTACCAACGATTTAAGTGAAAGTAGAAGATATATTAAAATTGCAACGTCACTGAAGGAAGAATTTGTCTGTGGGTGAAATGGTATGGGAAACAAGATTTTAAAAACTGTGCAACTAGCATCTGTCAGTCGCTGACTAAATTATTCGATTTTTGTCTTCTTAACTCCCGCTTCCTGGATCCATGGGAGAATCTCTGCCCAGATTTTAAATAAGGTAACAAACAATGGAAGGGAAATTACATGTGTATCTCGCCTCTGTGTAATGCACCAGGATTATTTTAACGTTCGGTCAGCATTATCTTCTGCGAGTACCTGATTTCAACAAATCACTTTGTACCCAAAACTCTAGCTTCAAGAGAAATGACACCAGCATGAACCAACTCGTCAGCGTTCCGCATTATGGCCTTGAGCTTGGCTAAAAAGCTTGCAATTCCCCGACAAATTGTAGGCTTTTGAAAGAGGCTTTGATGACTCACTTATAAGGTTCAACATCAACATACATATGTAATCGTCACACTTTCAGATAACCTGATTTGCCATTAGCATATAGAGCTTCTGATCAGAGAGGTCGGTCAATGTCCTGTTATGTAACGCAGTCTGAAATGTATACACACTTGGAATACCCTAACCCAGTTGTGCAAAACCAGACTATTTTCCATTCTCGAACACCGGTCCTGTTTGATAACTGCACCAACAATAGGTAAAAATCCCCTGAGGCTGTACAAGATAAGGCAACCAGATTGTCCTGGCACTTTTGGACACACCCCTCGATTCCTCGTCGTGCATAGGCTCGGTTGGCAAATGCAGTCTAATGATAAAAAAGAGTTTAAACTTATCATCTTTAACAAGATGCACATTAAGTTAACGCAGCAGTATTTATGCGACCTTGTCCTTTGCGGTCTTGTACGCACCATAGGGCGTCTCCTAAAAACTAAGCCGCTTTACCCAAAATTTACTTTTACACCAAAGGATTTGTTGAGTCATTTCCATCTTCCACCATCCGCCTATGGAATACCATATTCATCGATGCATGCAATTGTAATTCTCTATTTCAGTTTAAAACTAAATTAAGAGTATTACTACTAGACGAAAACCCTATCTATTAAGCCCATGGTAATCGTCCTTTTTTTCTAACATATACCACACGCCACTGCACTTAATCTATTTTGGATTAACTGTTTATCTTAAAAATGTGGACATTACTCCAACCTTGTTTTATGCATGTTCACACCCTCATGAAGATATGTATCATCACATCTTATCTTGCGCCAACTTTATAAGACAAAAGGGCTCACCTCCTGAATATTGTGTCATACTCTTGTTCCGGGTATCAACCTGACATTAATTGTAATTTGCAAGCGATCTTTTGTTAAATATCATTTGAAAAAGTAGTGTACATGTAAACGAGAGAGATGATAAAAGTATTTCTGAGGCGGTTCAGGTATACAAACTCGAATCTGAGCATTTTGCATTTTAATATAAGTACCGCTCCACTATTCACGCTATATATGCTCGGGAAGCTTGTGTTGTGCCTATGTTTGTAATATCGACAATTAAGAAAACTCATCTATCTATTTCATGCAATACCTTTTATCTCTGTGAATTTTATGCCGTAAACTGTGCATTTTTAACATACTTTTACTCCATGCTTTTCTTTGTTTTCTTTGTTGTTGTCCAGGGGCTCTTGTACATAATGCCGTGTGTATCTTTTGTATTGCATAGCTTCCCGATTAGCATAATTTGTACTATTCAAGTATCTAGTCTAAATGACTACATTTAAATAATGAAGCAGACTGTTACAAGGTGATTGCAATAGAAGTGGTCTCTTTATACAGACGTCTTAATCAGGATTTTTTTGTATCGTTTTATCCGGAATACAAAGTTACGTTAATATATCAAAGAATGCAGTACCAAGCAGTAATAGTACACAAATACTGCAGACCCTGCGAGCAGAATCATGAACAGTCAATAATTATAACAATTTCAATGACAGCAATGAAAATAATATAACAATAACATTATTTGAAACATCGGCCCAACATTAGTGATGAGTAGCCAGACATATCCTTGAATGCCCACCCAAAGGAATTGTACTGATAAGAATGGTGGGTTGCTTATCCGCTTATCACTGATGAAGGGCCAATAAAAAGTTATACTTGAAACAATAGCTATTACTTTTATGACTGTCAGTAGCGTTTAAACATATGTTGTTTTTTATCACAGGTTTGTAGTTCTCCACATTAACATAAATGATGTTATGGCATATATGCGTGCTCTATGCTAGGTTATTATTGTTCAGATGCATTCTAGTGTGGTGTGCATATTAACATAATCTTCATTCACGGGATGATATATGTCACGACCCATTTGAGTTGTTTAATATCCAGATATACATCCAGGGTTCATGCGGTACGCAAGTCGCATTCATTCACTTTTTTGTAGGTCTATTGGGCGTGCTTTTTCTGTTTTACCCACATGTCATGTGTGATTGTCTTACCCCAAGCACTGCTGATTGCCTGTGTCATCTACGGCAAAGTGAAGGTCGCGGGTGATGTTAATGATATGGCGGGCAAATGTCACCCTTCCAATGGTTATGGAATTTTACCACACAAACAAAATGTGCCGATCTGCCTGCAATATTGTAGCAGTACTAGTAGCAGTAGTTGTTGTTCTTGTAGAAGCAGTGGTGTAATTATAAAAAGGATTATCACTGTTTTGACCAAATACCTGTCCCTCAAGCACTACGGTACCTTTATTCTCACAACACCCTCATAGTTACCTGCCCTTAATGTGACAGTGTCATAAAAGGTTCATAAGTAAAAATTAAGGAGATCAGTAAAAACGATAGTTTTGTTTCTTACGTGTACGAAGATAGCATTTATGTAGTCTGTACGTCCCTCTACAATTGTCATTAAACGCACTCGGCTACGGTCAGCTACAAAAGTAAAAGGCGACGAAATCACTGGCCTTAGTGTATGTTACTCTTTTTACTTCAAGATTATATTCACAACATTTTCGAGAGCTGGTAGGGGTGGGTCTGCTCGGTTTAGTACACAGATTAAGAGCAAGGCAAAGAAGTTAAAGTTGGGTGTTGACCTAGTTGTGGTGTAACACCTAATTTATTTAATTTATTTGGGCTAATACAGCCTGTCAAAATTTTACATTGGAAAGTGTGAAATATGGGCAATAGAACTTCCGTATATATATATATATATATATATATATATATATATATATATATATATATATATATATATATAGGTTAGACAGGGACAGGTTAGCTTATGGAGAGGAAAGAGTTTGGACTGCGGAATAGGGTAATGATTACTAGGAAGTGGTTCTGGGCAAAAAGACACAAATACAAAATAAAATAAAGTAGCAAAACAGGCAAGTCTAAAATCTCTAAAATTATTAAAGCCAAACTTTCTAGCCATCTCCGGATATTTACAGCAAAATTTGTAAAAATATTTGGTCAAAAGTACATCTTTGAATCCTCTTGTCTCAAGTTTATAGTAAATTAATTTGGTTCTAGATGCATAGTCCTGAAATTTAGAACAAATGCGACCAAATCTCAAAACTGTGACAAAAACGTCAGATATCTAATATTTTCCGAAATATTACTGTCCGGGAAAGGATAGTTAACTACTTCAAAGTTAAACTCATCTATTTTGTGATAGACTTTAATATAAAACCTGTCATTAGTGACCTGAATATCCAAGTCCAGAAACACGTCTCTGAAACCATCTGAATTGTTACACTCCAAAGAGATATCTTTAGGGTAAATTTCTTTAGCAATTTCACTGAAGTTTTGTACATTTACACAAGTAATGTCCTCAAAATATCTGGCGTTGTTTGACAATTTTGTAGCCATTTGAAAGTCCCTTTTCATCAGTTTATCCATATAAATGTAATAAAATTCAAGCCAGGTTAAATACAAATCTGCCATTAACGGATAGCAGTTACTACCCATTGGAATGCCTTTAATTTGTTGAACAACCAGTGGTCTGCATTAAACAAAGGTTTTATCCAAAAGAAATTTTATAGCATCTATCAAAGTTTCAACAGTGTAAGATTTAACGTTACTTTCTGAATATTTATCGTGTGACCAATATGCTTTCTTTGCATATGAATTAATATTTACGTATGGTTTACCATCATGTTTAAACATTTTGCTTATAAATTCTGAAGGAGGACTTTTGACCTCCTCTATGGGTAGATTTGTGTACAGTGTATAAAAATAAAAACATTTGTTATTTTTGTTTTTACATCTTTGAATTTAGATACAAAATCGGAAGAATTGCTTATACTCCAAAAACAATTTATTTCACAGTTTCAAGAAATTGCATTACAGTATTGACGGGAATGATTCCTAATAACAGTCAAACACAATGTTACTTCTTTTTATAATTGTTCGTTGTACATTTTGAAGCACCAGCAATGAATCTAGATTTAAAAGGTTCTTAAGTAATTTGGCTATGCAGAACAAACATGGGATAGAGGAGTCCGCTTCAGAAATTTTGATATTAAAATTCCTTTCCATCTCATCCTTATGTGTTTTTATTAAATTCTCAATGGATTGTTTGTGTAATTTACATACGTTACTTCCTCTTATGTCTGCGATATTGTTTATACTAAATCTTTCATGTAGTTCTTTGACTGCTTTTGAAACTTTAGGCTGTTTTAGATTAACCGTATTGAAATTCAAAATGTGGAATTTGTAACGATGAATTCTATTTCTAGAGACTTTTTCCCAGTTGGACAACCATCCTTCAAATTTCTGAAATTCCCTATTTTCTTTCTTTGCTCATTTCATACAGTAGGAATCAAATGCATCACATGTATCCTGAACAAAACTGTCTTTACTAAACTTGGGACATATCCGAAATTTTGAACCTGTTCTCATCATTTCTTTTCAACTTAAAATTTGTAATATATCCAAATTACCTATAAATACATGTTTGTGGTATGCATCAACCAAATTAGAATATTTACTGTTAGACATACAGTCACAATTTTGATTCGCTGCGATATCTTCAAGAGTTAGTGAAGCCAGAAATTTCTTATAATTTTATAATCTTATAATTTCTTAAAATTAAATTTCTTATTCATGATACTTTGTCTAACATTGTTGCCATATTTATAGGAAAAAATGGGGGGATCTTTTATTTTGTATTCCTTGGGAATCGTGTCACGCACCAGTTTCAATTTCAAAAGGGACTGAATGTTCAGTGAATCAATGATTTTGTGTTTGAAAGGAATGCTGCAAAACATTTGATCCGTTTTTTTTTCTTATTAGAATCTGGTTTCCGAATAGTTGCTGTATAAGCATACACAATTCCACACAAATTTTGCAGAAATGTGTGTTCTGAATAAGTTAGACCCATATATTCATTTGATTCTTGTTATATCTCGAAATAGTCGCGCTTTCAGAGCTATATGTAATTGATCAAGGCCATTGGAGAAATGTGTGTCGCACAAAAAACACTGTCAAGTGTTTACGACTGATCAGATTCCTCTTGTTTCTATTCACCAAGATGTATTTTCTTTCAGCATCAGGGAACGCACCTGTCGATTAAATTTATTTGAAGCCTCTGGCAAGATGCAACGGGTATCCAAGTGTTGCCTAAACAGTAACGCATAGTATGCTTAGAAGCTAAAAGAGGACGTTTGTTGTGCGAGGGGATATGGCATCTGCCCTCTTTCTAAGTGCTTTTGTTTATACTATTACTTTGCTAATTTGGCGTTTTAAGTGGCATGAGACGGTGTGGTTTCTTTCTAAGATAAATACTACAAATTGATTTATTATTCTTTGCAATGTTTACCCAAAGAACAATAAAGACATTGATAGTAAGTGGGTCTTGGCGTTATTACTGTTATAAACTTGTCTGTCGCAGTGCGTTCGTCATCTTCGTTCATCTGTTGCTTGGCTTTTCCAGTTGATACATAAAAGAAAAAGTTAAAGCAGATACTTCGTCTTACTAGTGTGATATCAAAATGTTTTTAAAAATTTTTGCTTCCATATGTGCATGTAAATGGACTTACACATGCGACAATCTGTACAGAATGTTTGCTTCGAATGTTGTTTGCATTATCACATACCTCTGAAATTAATTGTGGAAACTAATCGTGAATAATTATAGAGTAGTGGCTGGCATACCACTACAATAGTGTTCAGTACGTTTCATCTATGGGAGAAGCATTCAACTTGATCATTACCAGAATGATTGCACACTCATAATGTGAAACAAAACGATACATACGTGGTAAGACTTGAGGATCTCTGTTTTTGGAATATTCATCGCGGCTCTGGGCTGATTTAAACTCCTCCGGTTTGGGCGTGTGTGTTATTGTCTGTATCAACTGTGGTCAGTGTGAAGAAATACAGTTGACAATATATATATATATATATATATATATATATATATATATATATATATATATATATATATATATATATATATATATATATATATATATATATATATATCAAAATGTATATATTATTGCCTATATATTCATACTATACGGTCGCTAACATTTAAAAATTAATACAGTCAGATATAAAACTATATCAATTGAGAAATATCAATACATAAAGGGCTAATAATAATCTGTCTGGGAACACTGCTGAGATCTTTTTGGCGCTTAATTCTGTCAAGCACAAACTTACATGACCCTTTCCAAGCAATGATTGATTAACTATTGCCAGCTTTTTCACAAATTCATGGCATTGACAATGACGTAAATGCGAAGCATTTAATATATGTTTATAGCAAATTAACCAGTGGCAAAACATCTCCTGCTTTATGTCATTGGCTAAGAAATTGAAATCACGATGAGAACGAACAAACAACAATATATATACTACATCGTTGTGGCGTGATTACTGGCCAATGAAAACAGCACAAAGAGCCGTGAAATAGATACCTCGTATTGATCTCGCAGTTCAGTTCTATTGTTTGCCGGGGTTTCACGCAACTTTCCGTACTTATCTCGGAAATCTGCACAAGGAATGCTCACTTGGCCGCACTTGTGAATTTCATACAGCGTGTCGTGAATAAAAACATATTGTTCCTGTCGACAAATCAAAATCCCCATCAGCAAATAATTAAAAGTAAGTAACTGTGCAAAAGTTAAAATCGTTTTCCCATAAATTTATGTCACAGTATTACCTTGTTGCAGATGACGCTTGGGGCATACATAATTGTAGTAATAAAGGAGGTCAATATGATTCCGTTAAGACCTCCTAGTTTATTTTTATTTTTATTTTTATTTATTTTTTTACATTTTCACTCCTTACGAAGTTTTACAAATAGCTAATGAGTATGGTTTGTCATCGTGACACACTTATAGTCCTAACCTAAATGAAAACTTAGATGCATTGCTCTCGAATGTAAAACCTGAAGCAGCCATGCTATTACTTAATTCAAAAAGTATGCGAATACACGACAATATTCACCAACAAATAAAATGTCCAGTACCAGCGCTCCATTTCAAAGGCAAATCGATTTACTCCCTGCACAATACACTGGTTCACAGATGAGACCACACGGGAATTGTAAAGTTCGTTGCATTTTTTGCACACGCATGTGGCAACACATGCACGTACTTGATTGTTGTGGGAAATATTTTACCACATAAGAATGGGGGCAGTATGTTGGAAATCTTTGCTTCAGAAATTTTTTGTCCTGAGAATTTTTATGGGTATGTTAGAAATATAATTTTCTATAGTTTAAATACCGGATCTCGTTGGTGACACCTGTTCTGACATTTCCTAGCTTCTGTTTGGTCTTCAGAATCCTCTTGATGTCATTGAAATGCATGTGTACATAATTATGTAATATATAATAGTATTACATGTATCCACTTCTATGTCATTTTTATCACGAGTTTTAATCCGAGATCCTGAATGAGCGTGTCAGATAACCACTTGTGATAAAAACGATATAAAATGCAACCATTTTTTATATCTTATGCGGTTTATTTAAGATAAGAATTAAAAACATATTGAGAATATCCACAGCGTCTGACTCACTCGCCATCTTGTTATCGTTTGCATAGATTCCGCATCTGCCCGATTCTGCGTAGGCCTACATCCCAAAATGTCCGCAAGGAGCGTACATCCCATATATCATACTTTTTCAAACATAGAGACGCTCCATGCATTTGTAGTGAATGTGTCAAAATACACCAACGTGTTGTTTTAAGTAAAGAAAATTAAAGAAATTAAAGAAAAAACTAACAGCCATTTTGGTATTTGAAAGAAAACTCTGTTACATTGGCGAGGCATTTAAACATAGGCTCCTATTGACACAATTCAAATTGAGCACAGGAAAATAACCGTCATTAAGACGGAGTACATTTAATGGATATGCGTACCAGAGTTTGCACCATGTTGATTCTTTGATCACGTAATGTGTGGACGCAAGTACGAATGTCAACCTGTCCCGTGGCTTCCCCTTGGTCTAGGAGATAGTCCAAACTTATTAGTGTCCCCGTTCGTCCAATACCAGCGCTTGGTAAAACAACATTATAACAAAATTACATAAGGGTAGCCATGATAAGAATCTATCAAGAGAGACTATAATTGGCCGTAAGGTACGGAAAATAAATTTTATGTATGCAGTTGCCTTATGGAAAGAAAGCAATTCACATCAACTTTTGAAAGCAGAAAATAGACCAATATAACAAAAGAAAATGATGGTCAGCGACCAGTATATATGAATATAACACAAAATTTAAACGTGACAAGTAGAAAAAGTGAAGACAAATGGTACATTTATATATCATATGAAAATGGTATTTCGTTGACAAACGTCAATATGTACCAGCCTATTCACACTGCACAGGTACGGTATTTCGTTGGTTTGGTTAAAACTACTGGTAATGTAAACTAACCACATGATTGACAAAATGTTAGCCTCTGATTGGTCAACCACAACCCAATGCTACACTGTATTACCTACATGCGCAGTGATGTGCTTTCTGGTCACGCCAACCAAGTGAAAATAATTTTTGTCCGTATTGCATTATTAACGTCACCCGGCAGGTAACAAACAACGGATTGTATTCTCATATCAGGGTTTGCATTATAATTAACATACGGGTCCTGATAGTACTTGACTAGGATCATCCCAAACAATCAATCATCACTCTTCTATGTATTGAACATGTAAGTTGGCGGTACTATCTACCTGCAATGGACGAGGATTGGGCTGTCTGTTTCCTTGTGTTCAGATCTTATCTTACGCAAAAACGATATAAGAGCTGACCCTCCTTGAGGGGTCCCGTGGTCAGGCCAGGAAGTAAAATGATAGTGTGTTGTTTTTAATTCCTCATTATCCTGAAAACAAAATAGAAGCCTACGTATTGAAAATGAATAGACGTAGTCAATTCTTTTACATTGGCCGGTAAAACTACCAAAAGCAGTTTACCCAACAAACACTGCGACGACTTGTGCTACAAAT